>PTEX01000169.1:819054-1053640 GCA_003342815.1 Eudromia elegans | reverse complement strand
AGGGAAGGGAAGGGAAGGGAAGGGAAGGGAAGGGAAGGGCAGCACGAGTGGAGCGTTAGCGGAGCAGAGGGAGGTTGTTTCCTCTCTGGAGCTTTTAGCCCCAAGGGCAGTCCTGTGACGCAGGGAAGTCCTACTGGGCTCAGGGCCCTTTTCCTTGTCTCCCTTCCTTGCCTTTCGGGAGACGCCAGGATGGCGTCCCCTCCGCCAGGATGGTGTCCTCGTGTCCAGGATGGTGTCCCCGTGTCCTGCAGTGACAATGCTCCTCGCCGTGCCGATTTCTGCACATTCTCAGCCAAGGGGCAGCTCTTGGCTTTGGCTCTTGGGACTTGGCCAACAAGGAGGAGGGGAGCCCTGATGTGACCCGGGGGTTTCTATCCACAGGGAACATCCGCGGGGATGGGGTCCTGGATCCCCCTGTTGTGCCCGCACTGCCAGCCACAGTGCTGACTGTGCTCTGCGCAGGGAAGGTGACGCTCGGCCGAGCCGCCAGCATTAGATCCTCCTCGGAAGTGGTCCAGAAGGGGCGGTGGATTCCTCAGGAATCCTGGCAGGGTCTGGTTTGCCCCCACTTTTCCATCCTTCTCTTGTGGTCCACCCAGGTGGACATCTGCCCTGGCCGCCTTCAGGCTCCCCATGGATTGAGTGTCGAGTGAAGTTCTCAGGAAGGCCGGATGTGGTTGCGGGAAGGGGAGGCTGGAGGTCCGTGGGTGCTTGGTGAGAGCCATGTGGGCACTCGTGAAATGCCATGGTTTGGGTCACCAAGGCAAAGGGGTCCCAGGCCTTTGCATGGCGTTGGTCACCTAAGAGGGCCCCCTTGCCCTATGACACCCCTCCTGTGCTTGGCTCCAGGCTTGTTACACTGGCCCTGTGCTAAGGGTAGAGTAGGGGGCTTGGGGAGGTGTTTGGGGAGGTGGACCCTGAGCTCACCTGCTCCTCCTGGGTAGCAGCAGCATCCCTGGAGACCTCGTTCTCCCCTTGCAACCTGGGCCTGCTCTCTCCTCCCATCCACCTTCTGCCGTTCCTCGCGTCCGCAGCAGGGCTCCCTTGGACTCCTCCTGGGCAGGATGAGGAGATTTGGAGCACGTCCACCTGCTGCCGGAGGGGACCATCCCAGTTCCCACAGCGGGCAGAGGGACGATGGACAGAGCCGCACCCGGAGCGAGGCAGCCCCGAGGGCCTCCAGGCGGTCTGGAGACGATAAGAGCGCGGCGGGGTGGGACGGGTGTTTATTTTACCCACCCCATGGTGTAGGAGACCATGAGTGTGAACGGACGGGGTCGGAAACGGCAGCTCACGGGGGAAGGGGTTGCCTTGCCCTCTTGAATGATGCCCCTGTGGAGCTGCTCCCTCTCTGCAGGTGCCTCCTGCAAACTGGGTGCTTTTTGGCATCCTTCCCCAAAATAACTTCAAGCAGAGCTCACTTAGGGGAGAGAATGACCTGGACGCAGCAAAGGGCTTAAGGAGGTGCCGGGTTTTCTGGCCCTGGGCATTGGTGCACAGGGATGTTCCCCTCGCTGCCCTCCTGGGACAGCGTCCGCAGGGTGACGAGCCCCTGTCCCCTCCCGTGCGCCTTGGTGCTCGTGTCCCCCGCCGTGCAGGACCGTGTGGCTGACTGCAGGGCTGCTTTAACAGCTAGAGACGAATGGACACAACCGAGAAGGGCTTCTCAAGCCGGCCCAGGTGCTTCTGATCCCGAGTGACCGTGGAGATTGCCATCCCTGTAGGACAGAGCGGGACAGGGTCCCGGCTGTGACAGTGGGAGCTTGTGGAGGTCTATGGAGACTCCACGTTCAAGCAGGACAGGCAGGGAGCACGATGGCCTCATCCCTGGATCTGCCCGTAGCTACAGGAGATATTTTACACTTTCCTGTGTAACCGGGCGATGTCCCTGGGGCTCATCAAGCTGGGGGCAAGGCGGGTTGTCCTGCAAATGTGGACGTTGGTGTCGAGCACGGGAGAAGAAGTGTGAGAAAGAGCGAGGCCAAACCCCCGAGCGGCTCTGCGTGTGCGGGGCTTGGTGCTGAATAGGAGTAAATCCTGTTTTGAGCTTAATGGAACATAAATATCGGACACTTAGCAACAGTACATGTATTAATGCTGTCCCGGAGAAAGGAGAAGCTGTTCTGAGAGCCTCCAAAGCAGCAAACACAGGACAATTGTACTCCTTTATAGAAACTTGTGGTTTTTCTGATGAAATTTATTTCAAACTATCCAAACATTTCAGAGCTGCTCTGATGCCGGCTCAGAGAAGGGGCTGTCGAGCAGAGCGGGTTGCAAACAGAAGCAGCTTTGCAAAGATGAAAATCGCTCCGACAAAAGAACTGTGTCCAGGGCATTATAAAGGGAAAGGGAGCTGCGTTCACTGCGGCCTGGCCAGCCAGGGTGTGTGAAAAGCAAGGCGACCGTGCTGAGAAAATCGTGACTTGTAGGGATTGTGATGGTGATGATGATGATGATGATGATTACGTGCAGCCTTCAGCTCCGCGCGGATCTGCGGTGAGCCTGGGGGAACCATGGGCTCAGGTGCTCGACCTGAGAAGATCCGGGTGTGACGATCCAGAAGAGGCAGCAGCCTCTGAGCCGGTTGTCCAACGCGGCATGGGGCAAAACGCTCAGGATTTGAGAGCCCTGCTGCACGTGCCGGGCGTGCGGCGGGTTTGGGAGCGCCACCCGTGCGGGAGTCTGAGCATCCTTGGGCACCATGGACCCTTTCAGACCCTACCAGCGTGCAAAGAGCCAACTTTTGCACCCGCCAAAAGGATCCCGTCTCATAGGGTGGTGGAAGAATCATACCCGGGCTTGTGCTATCTGCAGAGCAGGTTGTATCGCCCTTCCAGGGTTTAAAATATCCCACCCCGGCTTCCCTGCCCAGCCAGGTGCAGTCCAAGGCAAACAGGAGGTGTGGAAACATTGCCCGGAAAGCCCAGGATGCCCCACGTTGGTAAGAGCCCTCCGGATGCCACAAGCCCAGATGGTGGTCCGAATGGAAGGGGTTGCCAGCCCCGACTCTTCATTTCATCTGTTGATCAACCTATGTCCAACCACCCGTGGCTTTCAATGGAGCTGGAGACGTCCACCGCATTGCGGGCAAAACCCTTGTCCCGCATCACGTTCTGCTGCTGATGTTGCCCCGTCCGTCTTGCGTGATGGTTTTCCAAGGAGATTGCCGGGGTGTGTCCAGATCCTGTTGTTTCCTGGTGCCACCCACCCTGTTATGTTCTCGCTGGTGTGTTTTTGGCGTGACCGACCTACTCGCTGCTGAGGAACGGCTAGTGTCAGTACAAGGGAGATCTGATCCCAAGGAACGGGATGGGGAAGCTGCCCCGTGTTGGAATGGGGAGGGCTTGTCCATGTGGCCGAGGCTGTTGCCAGGCAAGGCCGTTGCTCTCTGACCACCTTTTCTTCCTCATGCAGACGTAGCCTACCTGAAGATGCCAACTCTGAGGTGGGAGGGAGGAGAAGAAAACCGAGGAATAGAGAAAGGCTGACTGGGATATTGGGTCTACGGACAGCAAAGTGCTGCTGGAGAAGATCCCATGAATGTCAGCCATCAAAAACCTGGATTCTGGAGCCGCGGGAGAACGCCTAGAACTTCCTTCCAGAACAGGACAGAAGCGTGTGAGTTTTTTTGTGCCAGGTGAGAAGACCAGAGCCCAGGTTCTGTGCTGGATCTCCACCAGGGCATCTGGCCTTTCCATGAGTAAATTTGCCAGAGCCCATCTTGGCAGCGGGGCTGCTGCTCTGCCTTTGCAAAGCTCCTCAAAGGCCATCAGGATTCTCAATAAGGAGCTTTCTTCTCTCTTCAGCTCTATCAGGCCCTGCGGTGCAGCACGGCTATTTTGGTAGAGCATCAACCTGTCTCCCCACATCCCTGTATGGGGTATATCTTAAATGAGGACAGTGTGTCCCTTCTGTAGCCCTTTCCATGAGCTTTCAGCGCTATGTTTTGTGCTGAACCATCTCTCTCATTGCCTTAATGTAGAGTCCATAGCCACAAGGAGGAGGCAGCAGGAAGGTGACGTATGAGCAGCCTGGTGGCATCTTCTGGAGGGCTGGTCCTTCTCTTGGTGGGCTCCTTGAGGCGCGTGTGGAGCCAAGCGTTGGCTCTTGCTCTCCAATTTCCTTGTGCTGCTAGCTGACCATGACCATGGCGTGTGAGCAAGGCACGGACTCCTGGTTGAGGTGAGATGCCGGACAGAGCTTTGGAAAATAGCCTGGGAACGGGTTCCCGCACTCAGACCAGCCCCGAGCCCACCGTTTATGCCCCAGCACAGTCAGTAATTGCATCCGATTCCAGGCCCCAAACCTTGTTTCTCCTGAAACTCCTCCGAGATGAACCTCATGCAGAGTTGCTGGCCTGTTTGGGAATCTTGGACTTCTGTAGGTTTTTCTCTTGTGAGTGGGAAACTCTGTATTTCAAGTAATGTGCTTTTCAGTAATGACTAATTAAACAACAGAGCAGGAAATGTAAGAGACTGCAAAATCCCCTCAGCTGTCCTGTGCATTTCTATGTAAATATGATGGTGAAAAGATGAAAACAAAAGCGTTCGGAGACAAAGACAAGTGAGGGACCTGGTGACGCAGCAGCGAAAAATCTACACTTTGTTATAATCAAGCAAAACCACTGTGTTTATCCTCTGTCTTGGAGGATTTGGTGCAATTATTCTTAGGCGGGAGGGAGAAGCCACATAGAAATCAGAATAGCCCGGATTTTTGCTGAAATATTTGTACAAATCAGGTTATTCAACTACAGCGAAGGGCTTCATTTGAGGCTATTGCTTCTGGAATTATCCTGCAGAACTGGAAGGACCGTCCCTGCTTGGCTTCAGCAGCCAGCTGCGTACAATGCAGCCCTGATCGGTGAAGCCTGAAGCGTTCGCGGCAGGGGAGAAAGGCAGAATTTTATGGCTCTTTCCAGCGAAGGTGCAGGGAAGGCTGGGCGAGAAAGCTGCCCAATGCATGGGGAGAAGCGGGGACGGCGTTTTCCCTGCTCACATCCGCGGCCTTTTAGCTGGGCTGGGAGGAGGCACGGAGGCGCCGTCTCCTCCAGCCTCCGGATGGGCCGGGGCGGCCTCCTGCCCCTCCGGCCGCGCGGCGTTGGGGCAGGGACCCGGCTGAAACAATCCCAGCAATCCGGTGAAGAGCCGGGGGGTCGCGGGCGGCTGAGTTTCGGGTTTTGCCTCCAGCAAAGGCTAAAAATGCTCCGCGTCACTTAGAGGTGTCAGATTGTTGCGCCGTGGGCTGGGAACGGCCCTGCGAGCATCTCGGTTACACATTACCCTGAATATCGCGGCAAATTACTCGCGGCTAATTGAGACGAAGGAAACGTGGCGGCTTGGTTCACCCGGTAGGCTGCATAGGGCAACGCGCCCACCGAATTTTGCACTCATCATAAATCAGGATTTATTATCCCGCCTGGCAAATATTGACCTCAGTGCTTCTTTCCCACGTCGGTGCAGCAGTGTTTGTCCCAACTAAAGTCTAGCTTTTCTTATGAACGTTTCAGCTCTAGAAGTGCAGAGCCTCCGAATCATCTTGGATTTGTGCCCCAGGATCCCAAACCCTCCAGTCAATGGTTTTCAACCTGCTCTGCAGAGTCTGGTGCTTTTTTCTTTTCTTTTGTTTCCTATGGCAAGGTAGCTCCTTCCAAAGCAATTTAATTGTGCTGATAAGAGACTCCAGGTTGATGAGTTACTTTCATTGGACCCTGCATAAGTAGGGATTTGTGGAGCAGAGGTTCAAAAGTGCAGATTTGAGAGATACGTGAGAGAGGGTCTCTTGTCTCGCTGAATGAAAGCGGTTCCTGCATCCCTGGACAGATGTGCTCCAGAAAAGCCTCTTAGCAAATGTCACCAAGAACGGGAACGTTGAAGGCAACAAGAGGCACTTGGGGAGCTTGTGTTGACCTACGAGTTGAGCTCAAAGTTGGGAATTTAACGTGTAAATGGGAGGATGTGGAGTCACTTGCCCTTGGACAGTGTGTGCATCCACTGCCTGTCCCCCACCACGTGGACAGTGCAGGGAAGTTGAACCTTGGAGATTGACGTCTGTGGCAAGGCGCTTTGGTGCCATGGGGTGGCCAGTCCAGCTGGGTCTCGGTTGAGAGCAGGGATCTGCACACTGGAATTTCTCTGGAGCAAAGCAAAGGGATGGGTCTTAAATACCAGAAAGCCAGAGCGATTGGGGAAAATGCAGAGGGGCTCAGACACAGGAAATTTGGGGAGGAGGCAGGATCAGAGAGGCACATGTTTGCAGTCTCGCTCAGGTTAATAGGAAAGAAGGAAGTGACTTCATGGAAGAGAGCAGAGACTCCAGGGCTGCTTCGAGAAACTTGAACGACTCCCATTTTGCTCTCCTCTCGCTTGTTAATGTTGTCCATATCTCCATTTTTCATGTGCTCCTTGTGCAGTGATCAGTACTTGCAAAGTGATCAGTAATTAGTTGCAGGCACCTGTGAAATAGGTACCATCAGAAGCCAACTGGCCAGGTTCCTTGTGAAGGCCTTCATGAACTGCCTGCCGAGTGGAGGCATTTCCCTTGGATGTGTCTCCAGGGAAGCTCTGAAGCTACTGAAGCCCACAACGTTGCTGCCACAGGGGCTAAAACACGAAATGCACAGATGCTAAACCCAGTTGTGGTGGGGGACCCGTTGGTCTCAATGTCTTCCCAATTGTACGTACTCATGTTGAGGCACAGGTCCTCCTGCATCCTGAGAGCGCTCTACAACGTGACAGAGCTTGGATGAGCTGGTTGACATTCGGACGTGATGACGGCACCGCTCGCTCTTGAAGGCATCTCCTGAGCTTCCACCCAGTGCGGGATCACTGGGGATTTTCCGAGGCCTGAATTCATGGCGACCACCCCAACGGTGAGGGCATCCAGCTTGGAGTGGCCAGGTGTGTGCTGGCTGGGACACGCCACTAGAGGGGGACACCGCCATGTGTAACGGGACATGGCCCCCGGCCACCAACGTGGACCTTCAGAGTGGACATGGTGGATGGGTGACCCTGCGGCCGCTGTGGACGATGGCCTTCTGAGAGCTCCTGGGCCCTGGTTGGCCACAGTGCTGTTGTGGCAGCTCATACCTGGCCATGGGAGGGCAATCTTGCTGTAAACCACCCTGGCCATTTTGCTGGTTGTGGCCTCAATACTCATGGTGGAAGAAGGGGCTGAGGGAGAAACCTCACTCATCTCATTCACCGTTAGCATCGCTCTGAAATTTGGCCTTTTCCAGGTCTGCAAGTTGGTCCCGTGCTGAGTCTGCTCCGCATTTGGGCTAGAATGGGAAGATCTGGATCAGCCCTGACACGGCAAGCCAGAGATCCCTTGTGTTGGGCTCCTATTGCAATGGTCTTTGGGGCAGTGACATGGTTTGAAGAGCTCCTGTCTCTGCACTCAGCCAGGTCCCGGTTGGACCAGCTCTTCCTAGAGGGACTCACCCAAGTGTTATCCCGTATCCTGGGTTTTCGTGCAAGATTCTGGACTTGCACTTCTGCTTGGATTTGTGACACCTCAGGACCCCCATGGGCACCATCAGGACACGTCTCCTCTGGTGTCCCTCCAGCTGCTCCAGCAGCCCAAAGCCACCCCTGACCAGGACAGGCGATGAAGACACACCTTGCAAAACCCCTCATTTTGCCTATTGGCAAAGCCCAACCGTGACTGCCGAATGGCCAGGATTGTGCATGGAGAAGGAGGGCGCCGAGCCCCAGCCCCGGCCTCCTCGAGGAGCCCCCGCTGCCCCTGGGCTCCCGCTGCGCGTGGGCTGGAGCGCGTGTGCCCGCTCGCCCTCGCTGCTGGCAAGCGAACCCCTGCGCGTGCGTGGGAAGGGGAGGAATGCCGAGCGCGGCCGCCCGCGGGTGGCGGGTGCCAGCAGCGTGGGAGGGCGGATGACGGGAGCGCGCGGGCCGGCGAGCGGCACGGAGCGGAGCAGCGCGGGCGCCTGTGTGCGGGGTATCCACACACGAGGGGTGCGGACGCAGCCGGGAAGGGGTTGGTGCGACCCCCATCTGGGCGGGATTTGGGGAGGGTGGAGCCGCGTGCGTGTGTTGAAGGTGCCTGATATCCAACTGAATGGTTCTCCTTGAGTGAGAGGCTCAGGTGGAGACTCCTACTCAGGAGACAGAATTACATGATGTGAATGCCAGCCCCTCGTCCCAACTCACCGAGACCTCTCCAGGGCTCAGCTGTCTCCTCGAGGTGACCTGGAGTTACCGCCACACGCCCACTGGTGTCTCATGGATGTCTCCCCAGCTGGGGAGCTTCGGAGCCATCAACCAGGGCTGAGACCTACTGGGACCTACAGGACGACACGTCCTTTCTGCAGGGAGAACTGCAACTATGTGGGGAGCCCAGCGGACTTCTCCCCAACCTGCAGCTGTTTAATTAATTAGGTTATTTTAAATAGAGCAAATCCTTCCTTGCTGGGAACGTTAATCTGGAGCACATGAAGAAATCTTGGGGTGCTGGGGCCTTAGCTGCAGGCCAACGGGCTTGCTCTGGGGCCCGCTGTGCTTGGTAGATGAAGCAAATCGTGTGTGTTTGGTGAGAACTTCTCGGGAAAGGCGCTGCCGGCAGCTTCCATTGCCTCGTGTCCATTGCCTTGCTCTCGTCCCGTGGTGTTGCCCAGTAGGATATGAGCGGTGTCAGTGTTTTCCCGTGCTGGTTTCAGTGGTAGCGGGAGGTCCAGGTGCCTACGGATGCGTATAGAAGCTCAGTGGAGACCTCATAGTCTCTGCATTAAAAACCTTATCTCTTTTTTTCCCGACAAAACGGAAGCAGTGGCTGTCCAGTTGCTGACTGACAACTCATGTTTTTGTCCATAATCTGCAGATTTGCAGGACAAAACAAGCCCCGATTTGCTTTTGTTGCTGAATGACGATGCCCACTCCAAAAGCTTCTCTTGCTTTCCTCAAATGCTTTACACTGTGTCCCAGAGTCTTTTGTTTGTTTGTTTCTCGTCTGATAGCAAAAAAAAAGGACTTTAAATTCAAACTATTAAATTAATTGGAAGCGATGGCTTGTGATTCCCAGCGGATACTAAGCAGCGGAATTACTTTGCATTGTATTGACTGATTTACTGACTCCCGCAGTCGTTTCTTCTAATCAAATGGCGGGTGCTCTAAATGCCAGATTTATTGCTAAATGAACTCCTCTATAGCATAAATGATTATGAATCTCCACAATCAATTGCACAATGAATAGCTCTTTTTATCACTCCAAAGAAATATACGGATGGGATTTCAGGCCATTAGTTTTTATGGGAGTTCAATGTTAGGGCTCCTCGGGGAGCTTTGAAAATCACAGCCCTTAATTTTTAATTTTCAGGCCTTATAAACAATGCTATTTATTTGGGTGTGCCTGTGAGCTGAGGGCCAGTCAAACATCAGCTCTCCGCAGGCCCTGCCAAGCGTCGGATCTTGCGGAGTTTATTATTTTAATCTGTAATTACAGCGGAAGAGCTGAGCCCTGATGCACAGCCCATTCCTCCGCTGCCTTTTCCATGGTCCCTGACCTCACTTGGCTGCACCGGGACAGGACCCGCCCCCCGGATCTATGGGGAGGGTCAGAGATGTGACGGGTAAGAGCCGAAGGGTAGTTTGGAGAGGAGGGCTTGATCCTGCTGGGCAAGGGCAGTTGGGGACCTTGAAGTGACAGCAGGGACTTGAAGGAGCCCGAGTGAGTTTTGGAGGAGCTGTAGGTGAGAAATGCCTCCGGGGCTGCTCCCGTGGGGGGCCTCCCTGTGGATGCTGCAGCAGGGTGACTCCCGGACAGGGGAGTAGCTGAGAAAATCAATGGGGAAGCAGCTCCCTGCCCCATCCTGGAGAGGGGATGGGAGGCAGGAGAAAACCTCCTCGTAGCGTTTGCTCTGGTAGAGATCATGGGAGTTTGGTCTTTGTCCCGGATCGCTTGCAGCCAAGATCGGAGTAGGCATCTCATCCATGCCCCAAGCAGATGTGGAAATGGGAACCTCCGCCATGACCTTTATGATTCTCAAGAGAAATGACACCGAATCCCATACGTTCCCTCAGGGGACAGGCACCCGCCCAGAAGTGTCTCACGTGGCCTCCGCTGCGATGGCCACATTACCCTGGCTCACGTCTTCCCGAGCTGCCTTTAGCTCTCGCTCCTCGCTCGGTGCCGATGGATGCTCCGAGGATCCCACCTCTGCTGGAGGGGTCCGCCGGGGACGGCTCCGTGTGAAGGGAGCTGGTGTACATGGCCGGGCACCCTCTTCATTGAGTCCATCGAAGGAGAACACATCTGCCCGGCGCTCGGATCTCCCCTTCTGCAGGAGCTCTGCGGCCTGACGGGAAACACAAGTGTTTGAATCTGGACTGAGTAGCGGCGTCTGAACAAAAAGCCATGAGCAAATCCGAGGAAAAGAGCTGGGAATAAAAGACATGAGTCAGTGTCCACTCAAGGTAAAGGTGAGGTGTGAATTGTCTCCTCTCCCTTTTTTGTCTGCCTGTGGTTTGCCACCTTGGTTGTTGGGACGAGGGGACAGTTTGTGGTGCCCCTGGTTTGGCATGGCAGGGGGTCCCCATCCCACTGAAAGCCAGGCTTGGGATATGTAGGTGGAACCTTTCAGCCCCCGAGGCGTGAGGGCGGGTAGAACACGGGAATGTGGAGGCTGGGGATGTCCTCGAGGGAGCAGTGCCCTGGGGGCCACGGCACAGCTGGGAGCTTCCTGACGGAGGGTGGAGGGAAGGAGCTCCCTGCCCTGGGAACTCCGCGCTGGCTGCTGAGCACTGCAGCTCTGCGAGGGCCTCCTCAGCCCACCTTGCACGGGCCATTCCCAGAGGCTCCCTGGAGAGTCCTCATCTGCCAGGGCTTCTGCTTTGCTCCTGCTCCCCTCTGAGACACGGCCGGAGAGCAGCCTGGACATCCCTGGAAGCTCCTTGGAGCCCAACGCAGGCTCCAAACCACCAGGCAACGCTGGGGCGCAGCCCAGGCTGGCGAGCTCCAGGACCCCAGGGATGCTCCTAAGCGTGAGGAAGCCCCCAGCATCTCCCAGGGCTCCTTGGATTCAGGTGGGGGAACTTTTCGGTGACCCCTCGCTGCCAGGTGAAGCCTTGTTTGCGCAGTTGCCCAGCGGATGAGATGTATTTATAGCTGTTGTTAAATCATAACCGTGCAGCTGAGGGACTGGGCCGCTTCCAAGGACTGCTCATGCCGATCTGGCGGCGGATGGAGGCAGGTTACATATTTACACATTAGTTTAAAATGTGGATTCTTTCCCCCCGGGGCTCAGAATGGCTCATAGGCAGCTGCTCCAGCCATCAACTCAGCGCGTATTTATTTGTGTTTTTTCAAACATTTAGTCAGTATTTACACAATAGACGCAATATTAGTAATATCTGCAATAATTTATATGGTACCAAATGGGATTTCTCACGGCCAATGGGCTGCCAGGGGACTTGGCCCCTGCTCCCTGTTAAAAGCTCAAAAAAAGTACAAATTAACAAGCCATAAAATAACATCTTCATATTAAAGAAAAAAAAAAAAAAGGCCAGATCCGGGGAGGTGCTGAGTGACCGAGCAGCCCTGTGTGTTGCTGGGGATGGAGGGCACTCGACATCTCTGCAAATCCTGCTCGGTTCCCTGGGATTTTACCATGGGTCCTTTGCTGCCATTCCAGCCTGGGCTTCGGGGTCGTCCTCTGATGGCCACGGTGGGAGCCAATGGTCCTGTAGAGCCTCGAGGGTGTTGGAGAGCTCCCGTCTTCCTTGTTTCCCGCTGCTGAGCTCCATCTGCAGGTGCCCTCGGTGAAAGGAGATGACGGGAGGGAGCCAAGGGCTGGATCAGAGAAGGACCAGGGGAACGCGGGCCGGGACCCACCTTGGGGAGGGGGACCAATGCACGTGTGTTGTCGTCAGGGCTGGTCCCCATGGCCAACCCCGGTCCTCGGGGCACGGTGCTGCTGCGGGAACCAGCTGAATTGCCCACTGCATGTTGGGAGCACATTTTGGGTGAGATAAGCTAAGCTGAGACCATCTGGGATCACCTTCTTGGCGGTCACTGGTTCCCCATCTTGCTCTTGCACTGCGAGGAAATGCTGTCCCCAGCACCTTAAACCAAGGGTGACACATTTTTGTTTTCTTTTCCTGATGACTTTCTCCTGGTGCCAGCTCCACCTCAGCCAGGCTCAGCCTCTTGGACACTGCTCTTGTGTCCCTCACCCTGCAACCCCTGCAGTGACCACAGCTGCCCAGGGGATACGGAGACCCTTGGACAACTAAGCCTTGGGTATCCTCTCCGCTTCCTTTTCCCTCTGCATCTCCCCTCCCACCTGCTTCCCATGCCCAGGAATATGACCATTTTATCCCTGTCATTCCCAGTCTTGGCCCATGGTTGTCTCTTGGCCTATGGGTGTCTCCCTGGGCTGGGCTGAAGAGTTGCTCTTCCCCTTCTGCTCCTGCCTTTTGGACTGTGAGAAGGGGTCACGGTGGTGGTGGTGGGGCTGAGATGATGGCAGAAGTTTGTGGGCACGGGATTGGGGTCTTGCAGCATAACGTAACCGTGGGGCATGTGGTCCCGGGGAGCCTTGGGAGCGCCAAGAGGCGTGTGTTGTGTTTCAAGCAGCTCCGCCGCGTCCCTGCCTCTGCAGCCACTCGCCATATTCAAACCAGATGCAATATCCGCCTGTCAGCAGTGGAGCGTGCATGGGGGGATTTCGTTCATACGCCTTGGACCTATCCCAAGCCAAACAAATGATGGAAAGGCGCAATTAACCCAATCTCAAATCTAATCCACTCTGAGTGCCTCTCTGTCCTGGCCTCTGCCTGCTCCACATGGCGAGGACTCCCCTTCGGATACGTATGGGGAGATGCTTGGCCAATGGAGCAAACGGTGGGCACCGGGAGCTGGGGTCTTGCTGACAGAGCTCCTGCTGGAGCAGAATGGGCCCAGCATGGTCTAAGCTTCGGGTGGAGACAGTCTTGCACCCTTGGGTGTCCCAGGAACAGCCTATTGGGAAGGGACCATGTTACGACCATGAGCATCTCTGAGAGCGTGGTAATGGCTACGGGATGCCATTGCAGCAGGGGCAAAGCGGCCTCCCCTGCAGAAGGGGAGGTCTGAGGTCTTTGGAGGGCTGTGGTAGGCCAGGGCTGATCTCAAGAGGATTTGGATGCTCCTACATGGACAGGTTGCTCCAGTCCACCAGGGATGTGGCCAAGGCCCAAACGCAGGAGAAATGTGCCTGCTTCACCACTGCATGTGCTTCACCCGCATGTGCTGCTCACCTTCGAGCTCAGGATCAACTCCAAAACGCTGTCAAGTGTCCCCAGACTGCAAGCTGTCTTCCTATAGATTCTCTGATCCCTTCATGCTACTTTCCTTCCTCATAACCCTCTTGCTATGGGCCAGTGGGGTCTTCTACCAGCTCCTACCACCTACCTTCTAGACAGGCCTTTCTGTAGGTCACTGTCCATAGGCTTGGCTTGCTCTTGAGCATGGTGTCCTTCTTTTATGGCAGAGAGGAGATTCTTTACTCACCACTTTCATAGTCCTCCTGCCACTGGGTGTCATCTAACTGCAGACTTTATTCCCAGATTTCTGTGCCTTTTTTAAGGTTATCATCTACTGAACATGGCCTTGGTCTCCAGACGCATCGCTGTCCCCGATGGGAGCTTCAAGGTATGGTGGGAGGCAGGAATTCTCCTGATTTTTAACCAATGCTGGAAACGCCGAGCGTTTCAGCTGGCTCTGGACTGGCTGGTGCTGCCAAGTGAGTCCCTCCGGC
Source organism: Eudromia elegans (assembly GCA_003342815.1). NCBI lineage: Eukaryota > Metazoa > Chordata > Aves > Tinamiformes > Tinamidae > Eudromia > Eudromia elegans. Next base: position 1,039,893 of record PTEX01000169.1, on the reverse strand, counting down.
TCTAGCGGCTTGTCTTGTTCGGGGCCTGGTGGGGAGGGAAGTCAAGGGGAAGCTGGCTGCGACGCTGCACAGGGAGCCCAGTGAGAACGTCCCCTATGGGCATTGCCAGCCCTAGTTCCTCACCCAGCTTGGGTGGACTCCAGGCTCTGGGGAAATGCTCTCTCCACTCAGGTCCGCTCAGGAATGGGTCTGGATTCAGGATTTGCAGGTGGGGAGGGTTTGGCATCCTGCTGGCTTGGCTTTGCCAGCTCAGCAATAGCTCGGCCCTTGCAGCACGGTTTCCAGGATGCTGCCAGAGCCCCTGGAACCTCCGGGCCTGGTGCACAGCAGACTGGCATGACAAAGCCCCTCCATCCATGGCCTGGGAGGCGGGGGACGTCCTCCTCCAGCCTAACTGGTCATGTGGAAGCTCATTCTGGCGGAGGACTGCACGATGTCTTCACTTCTTCTGCAGATGGGAGGGATGAAGCTGAAGGCTTGGGATGTGCCCGTGTTTGCTGAGATTTGGAAAGGGACCCAGGAGGTTCACAGCCCATCGTCTGACTCCAGCGTTGACTCTTTGGCTCTTGCAGCCTTGGGCATATATCCATGTGAATCCTGTCTTTTCCTGCAGGCCATCCGCAACTGGCTCCGTCTCCTATACCCAGCACGGGTTGTCCTTGCTCCGCTGTCCCACCTCTCCCGCTTGCTCATCTGCGACGGGCTGCTTCTGCTCCACACCTGGGTGCTCTGCGCTCCCTCCCCATCTTCCTGCCATGCTCGTGGCTCCAAGGAATATTGGAAAGTCCCTTCAGCTCATGCCAACTGTGCTGTCTGCCAGGGCCTTCCTGGCAGCTTAGCAAGCTATTTGGGCTGGGTTTCTCTGTCTGGGTTCCTTTATAGCTCATTTCACTGCATCCATCTGGATGCCTGGCTACCAGGCTGGCATCCTGACCTGCTTATGGGCAGCCAGCAGGGCCACACGACCCTCTGGATTTCCTAAGGCTCTTTTCCTGGGCTGATGATCCTGTTCCATCCCAGATGCTCTCTGCTTGAGCCGTCCCATCCAGGGAGGACTTGGGCTGGCGCTAGGGAAACATCTGGTCCTTGTGTCAAGGACCAGATCAAGCTGTTTTGTGCAGTGTTAAAGATACTGGTTTTTCCTTGGGGCTTGCATGAGTCACACGCAGATCAGAAAAGCGCAGCACTAGGATTCAAGAATCCGGCCTGTAAGGACTCTGTCTGGGGAAGGCAGGGGTTTTCCAGTGGGCAACACATTTCCATCTGTTGGGCCCCCCGAGGAGGACGGGGTGATGAGCTGACCCCTGTGTGGCATCTTCCCTTTCTACCTGACCTCTAGGGCTTCGAGCTGCTCTCTGGGAAGGCTCTGGTGGATCTGATGCCTGCGGTGCAGATCAGCACTGGGCCACCTGCTTGCCTTGACCATGGGCCACTGCGGTGGGGTATGAGAGAGGATTTATCCAGGTCCCTGCTGTGAGCTTCAGCTGGTGTTTCATCCCAGCTCTGTGCGTTTCTCTAAGAGCATCCATTGCTGATGTCCTTCTGGGCAGCGGGAGAGGAAGGGGGAAGGTCCTTGGGATTGGGATGTGCAGACAACAGAGGGGAAGGACAGAAGACAGCCCATGCTGGGAACTCAAACACCCAAGATGAGGAAATCTCCAGCTCTCTGTAACTGGACGATCCCAGAGCAGGCCGATCCTTGTTGCTCCTTCACATCCTAGCAGACAAGGCTGAAGGTGCAGGATCCAGCTATGGTTTTCCTTGTTCTTCCTTCCTCCTCTTCTTCTTACCCCATCGCTGCTCATCTCTTCCTGGCTCCTGGGTTCACATGCTTGTGTTGAGGATGTCAGACCAGGTGTCCCTAGGACATGGCTGATGAACTGAAGCAGTTTAAAGGGGCTGAGGGATGTAGAGGGAAAAGAGGACGTGGATGGACTCCCTGAGTCACAAGATTGCAGTTCACGGCACCAGTTACAAGATCTCTTCAGCCTGTGCCCAGGTGGAGCGAGAGGCTCGAGTAGAATAGAGCCTGCCCTGGGACGGGGCCAAAGGCAGCAAGGAGATTGCAGCAAAGAAGGTGACTCTCGCATGGAGTCACCAATGTTCATGAGCCAGGACCTGGCAGCTCACAAGCCTGGCTTTAAAAATTAGATGAAAGCAAACAATACGCCCTGCACTCTCCTTAGATGCCACCTGCAAGTTGCCAAGTCACACTGTGAGAAATTCCTCAGAGCCCCGTGGGCCAGAAAGGGATAAAGAGGAAGGATGCGGCCTTTCTTCACTAATCCCCTGACTCTAGGAGCTGAAACTTGAAGGAAACAGTAAATCCTGTGAAACGCGTGCCCAGAGCTGGCCAGACCACAGTGTGCTCGGTGAGTTCTGTCTCTCCCAGGACCATAGGGTGTGAGTTGGCCCATCTAGACTAGGGTTTGCAGGAGGCCCATGGCTGGCACGTCTGTTGTGATGTTGGTGGTTCCTCTCGCACTTGAGCTCCCAGGAAGGTCTCATGTGGGATTTTCCTACTGAGAGAGGTGCTATGGCCTCCAAGCTGAGAGCACACGGCGTGCTGCTTGTCCACATGCTTGGCCTTGGGACTGCTGCCTCTTGCTGGAGTTTTTCATCCCTCGCCAAGTCCTTGACCTAGGAAACTCCCATCTTCCAGCATTGCCCCAGGCCATCTCCACTGGGCACCGTCCTGGCCGCAGCAGCTGGATGGGATATGGAGCTGTCTCGCCATCGGACTCCATCTAGTGGCACATCTGGACCTCGGCGCGGATGGACCATCTCCATCCCGTCCATCTGCCGCACCCCCGGACACCGGAACCAGCAGCTGGCCCAGTCACACACGCCTAAACCCTATGGAGTGGCTCCCGGCGTCACTTCCCTCTCCCCGGATGTTCCTGCCATGCCCTGGGCGGTTCGGGAAGAGCATTTTGCAGCAGCGATCTGTTTATGAGCAAGGTAAACAGAGGAGGCGATGGAGGTATTTGCAGTGAAGCCTCTGCCTCAACACGCATCAGGAGGAGCCAGCTAAAAAGCCACTTGGGTTTGGGCCATTTCGGTCGGACAGTCCAGCTGGCGAGTTGTGCGCGTTTGTCCCTTCCAGGGGTTACAGATGTGTGCTGGACACTGTGGGAATGGGATTTTATAACAGTAATTAGTTTATTCCTGAGGTAAGCAGTATAAATAGGAGAAAAATTTGTTTCCTGTTCCAATGCAAATAACCAACTGGCAGCCAGTTGGATAAAGGCCATTGAATATCAAAAGCCAAACAGGGGACTATGTCAGCTCTATATCCCCTTCTGGCTTATTTGCATGCTGGTTGGTAGAGGAATGTTTCTCTTTAGGTTACTAAATTTACTAGCTTACTGTATTTTTTTAGCTCGGGGCTGGTTATTTGAGTGGCCACTGGCCAACTGGCTGCCTACTGTTTGTTTGAATGGCTGGTGGCCAGCGTTTGTCACCGGTGCTCGGAGCAACCCCAGCCCCACCGAGGATCGTTGGCCCTGGAGAACGGGCTTCTGCTCGGCTCGGCTCACCCCGTGTCGGCGCTGGGCTCTGCGTCACGGCCCCACAGGCCCCTTCTCTTCTAGCCACGAGCGTTTCCAGCTTGGAACGGCTCCGTGTTTTCTTTTTTTTTTTGCCTTTTTTTCCCCTTTTTTTTTCCTGCACAGTGGCATGAGCCGCAGCTAGAAAGAGCTCCTGCTCCGCGGAGCCGCTCCGCTGTGCCGGGCTGCTTTCTAATAACGCCGTGGCCTCTCCTGCTGCCTCTGCACCAGCGGCGCGAGGGCCTCCCCGGGTGCAGACCCCGCGGTTGTGCGTCCTCCTCCTCCTCCTCCTCCGTGCTGAGCCTTTGCAGCCCGCCCGGGGCAGGGCGCTCGTCCTCTGCACCCTGCGGCCGGCGCAGGGCAGCACCCGGCTGCCTCGGGTGCTCGCTCTCTCCCCACCGTGACCGGCCAGCACAAGGCTTCGTCTCGCACAGCAGACGCGGCTGGTTGTGGTCCCGGTGAGACCCACCGAACCGCCCAGGAGCTGGTGTTAGGTCAGCAGGACTGTGCTCCGCGCCCTCCTTATCAATCCCTGGAGTAAAGACTTCCTTTTCCTTCTCATCCACAGAGAAATCACGGGTCTGTTTCTCTGGGACTTCCTCAAGCCGCTGGATTTTCCTCCTCTCATCGGTGCTTTCACGTGGGAGGATGCAGCAAGACCTTGGGGAGCCCTGAGACCCCACCAGAGACTGCAAGGGTGTTTGCACTAACCTATGATGGGCGCTCAAAACTCAACTGCCAGGCGCTCGCATGGGCCGAGAGCATCTCTGTTGCTCCAAGCTGGACCACAGGTGCCTGGAAGAGCCATCAGGCTCCTGCATGGATCTTCCCGGCTTCCCAGAGGCGAGGATGGAGCGAGGACGGCTGGCGGCACGGTCTCAGCTCGCTGCTCCGGGGATGCCTCGGCTGCTCCTGCAGCCCGGGCAGGGATATCCCGGCAGGGATCCTCGGAGGTGGCCTGGCCTCGGCGGCTCCCCTGGGAGCCTGGGCACCGTGTGGACGTTTCTCGTTCCTCCCTAGGCTCAGCTCAAAGAAATGCCTCCCCACCAGGCTCCCGTCGAGCAGATCCTCCCCTTGCCGTCCCCTTCCCGCCGCCTTGCCGAGGCACCATGTGAAGCAGGAGCTGCCGCCAGCAGGCCGGGGCTGGCGACGGGCAGGATTCCCATCCGCTCGTCCTCAATTCCGCCGGCCGCTCCGCCAAGCTCGGCCTCCGTCCCGCCTGGCTGCCGGCGGGCTCCGGGGCGCGTCCGCAGCCCGCCCTGCACCGCTGCTGGGGAGGGTTTTGAATTTAAAATCCTATTAGTCTTAAATTAATTGCCTTTTCTTGCGGAGCAGCGGGTTGGAACTGGCAGGCCTGGCCTGTAATTATTAACTGGGGAAAGGCTCGCGTGGAGAAAAGCTGCTCCTCTCCTGCTGGGTCGCGCTCTATGGGCCCAGCCCTTGTGTCCCGCTGCCTTCTCGGGCTCTTATTAACCAGCTCATCTCCCTGGGCTGATCACCCTTTTATCCGTGAGGGCTCAGCAAGCTTTGAACCGCGGAATTAAATCCTCCCCGGAGCCATGACCAAGGGGCGAGCTTTGGTTCATTTCCCTCTCGGAGGCGGGAAGCTGGGAGAGCCTGAATGGGAGCAGAAAAACATCCATGGGGATGGCAAGGGATTAATGCAGGAGAATCCAACCAAGGCAGCCACATCCATGTCCCGCTCTCTGTGCTCCACGTCAGAGGATTTGATCATCTCCTCAATATCCACCAGCTGGGACACGCGTGAGCCCTGGACCCCCTTCATCCCGATGCCCACACAGGCAGTCGGGTGGTGGGCAGAGCATTCCCGGGAGCACCCTGGGCTTTCCCAGGATTTCTCATTCCCGGTGACAAATCCCTCTTCAAGCCTGCACACGACTGAAATTCATCCTGGCTTGGGAGAGCCGGTCCGGGAAGGCGGGGAGGGGAGGCCGGGCGGCAGCTCCGGCGGATTAGGCAGGAACGAATCCCGGGCAGGGTGAAACAGGAACTCCGGCTCCGCACTCCGAGTTATTTCAGGAGCTGCATACGAGAGAAGGAAAAAAAAAAAAAAAAAAAGGCCCACTGGAAAATGTGACACGCTTCTTTATCCCCCTTGAATTTGCTCACAAAACACTAATTAAGGCATGTAATGAAGACGGCAACGTCCATTAATAAAGAATCATTATGGGGCTGGATTAGTGAGCTTATCGGAAGCAGGTGGGAGGGAGCTGGGAGTCTGCTGAGGGCAGCACGTGCCGGAGCAGGCTCTCCCGGCCCGGAGAGCTGCACGGGACAGACCCGTGAGCGCTTCGGCCAGCCCAGCTCCTCCCTTACGACCTCGCGTTGGGCCCTGGAGGCTGGTTTTGAGTCGGGTCCTTGTCCTGTTCCTGCTCCGTCTCCAGTCTGAGAGTTCCGTAGGTCTCTGTTGGGAGCATCGACCTGCTCGGCTGGTGGCTCCGGGATTGGAGGTAGACCTCATGCCTATCAAAGCATCCTGTGCCCCACAGGACACCCTGGTGCCTCCTCTGCCACCAGTGGCCACTGTCAGGGGACGCACTGGCCACCTGTAGACTTCACCAGCCCTTCCTTTGACTGTCTCCACCTTTAACCCTGAGGTCCTGTCCTAGTCTATCCATGCAATTGTGCCCTTGTCCCTACCTGTGTGTGCAGCTCTGCCCATCCCACCACCCCTCCTGCTGACGTCCTCCCACCTCCTCATCCTCAGCATACGGCAATAGGTTTCCCATAGGGCTCAAACCCACCGGTGTGGTCCTGGCTGTGGTCCAACCTCTTTCCCCCATGGTTGGCTGGGGTACCTGGGGCTGGAGCTCGAGCAAGCACTTGGAGAAGGGGCATGAGTCTTCAGTGAGGGGCTGCCCGCTTCCCTCAGCGGCCAGGGAAAAGGGCCTCGCTCCGTCAGGAACGTCCCCATCCCGCTGCTCTGCGCATCCTCCAGCCCGGAGCGTCGTCAGCGTCACCCTGGCCGCGGGGGGCCCTGGTGGGCGCTGGCGCTGTGGGTCGGCGGTGGGGCCCTCGGGAGGAAGAGCGGAGCAGCAGGTGGTTTCCCTGGCTCGGGGCGCGATGCCCTGGCGGGAGCAGAGGAAGGTGCGAGCCAGCAGCCTGGCCTCATGGAAACGGAAACCGGAGAGGGGACCTTTATCCACGGGCGTTATGTGTGGTCCCTACAGAAAGCTGGGAGCGCAGCGGGGTCGTGCGTTCAGTAGGAGGGAGGTTTGGCTGGCGGCTGGGGAATATTCCGCGTTTTCTGCGGTTTTCCCTCGTACCTGTTACCGGGGCACGGTTCAAAGCAACGGGCGGCCGTCCTGCACGCGCGGTGCCGGCTTCCCGAAGAGCGTCGCCTCCTCTGCAAGAGCCCCAAGCAGCTGTAGGAGGGACCTGCACCGTGCCAAGAGCTTGAAAAAGCCCAAGGCAGGAGGCAGCAACAGGTCCGTGCTGCTGCTCTCTGCTTTGCAGCAGGATTTTCCTCCACGAAGCCACCATCCTTCCTGCTGAAGTTCTGCCCCTCATCCCAGCCTGGCAGGGCTGGGGCGAAGATATTCTTCCGTATTCAAAGATATTCCAGAAGAAAGCAGAATCCTTCCTTTTTTTTTTTTTTTTTTCCCTTGTTTTGGTGCCTGTTTATCCTGGTGGGAAAGCCGTGTCTGGTGGGCAGAACGTTCCAGGGAACTGATTTCATGGCAGATCTCGCGGCGGTGGCTGCCTCCCAGCTCGGCCTCGCTGAGGACGTGTTCCCACCGGCCGTGCCGGGCCGGGGGTGTTCAAAGGAGCTCCTGCTCCCACGGCATTCCCGGGCCTGCGCCGCGAATCAGGGAATTCAGCAGGAAGACGGGAAATCCCGGAATGCAGCTTGCTTCCTCCAGATCACCTGCAGCTCCTCGCTCTGCCGCTTTATGAAGGGCGTTCCTCGGACGGGAGCGGGTGCCTCCGCCCGGCCTGGGGCACGGTGTCCTCCCGTGTCTTGGGGGTCGTGATGCTCTCCAGCACTTTGGGTTGTTCCTGCAGCCGACGAAGCCGAGACCTTCAGTTCTCGCACTCAGAGGGCACTGCAGAGCCCAAGTGCCGGAGTTCAGAGTTTGGCCACTCTCCCTATGGCTCCGGGGGCCCAAATCCAGCAGGTAAATCTCCACTTCATGCACCCGTGCGCTGGATAGAGATCCAGCGTTCCAGACTCCCATGGGAGCTTCACCCTCCTGGTCTCCAAGCTCGAGGAGAGAGACGAGATCCCGGCTGGGCCTCCCCATGGAGTGGAGCTGTCGTCAGCAGGATGGGAATCCCTTGGATCTATTGTCTTGCTCTAATCTCTCCTGGTGGGTTTCCTTCTCTCCTCCTTGTTTGCCGTTTTCCTCCTCTCCTGTCTGCTTGTGGCTTGTGGCTTCTCCCGCAGCGTAACCTGAGGAGATGACGTGTTGATCCGTGCTCGTGCGACGTCTTTTCCTCGTTTCTCTCCGACGTTTTTAGCAGACTCTCAACCCCAGGCATATCGGGGTCCCATGCATGGCGTCCCGGTGTCACCTATAATTGCTGCAGTGCCTCATTGCACCCAGGACAGCTCATCCCATCCCCAAACATCTAGCAAGGCAGAGCTATCCTGGCGTCACTCATGTTGGTGGAGGAAGGTGATGCAGGGCCTGGATTTGCCAAGATTTCCAGCTTTTGCTCCAGGCAGAGGCTCCGCAGCCTTCTTGAGGCCCTCGCTCCCGTCCTGCTCGGCCCCAAATCGGACCCTCGTCCTCCTCCCATCCCTTGCTGTGGCTGCCAAGCGGGGCCCGGCGGCCCACCCGGGCGGGCAGCTGCCTGCAGCTCGGAGCTGGGCCCGGACCGCCGGGACGGGCTCCCCACGGGCAGCGGGACCGGGGACTCGCGGCCGCCGCTCCCGGCGCCAGCGCCTTGGACAGGTCCCGGCCGGCTGGTGAACCTCTCCTGGAGGGTCTCGCCTCGCGGTTAGGGCACGTCACGGGCCTATTTTCTCGAGGAAACTCTCTCTGAAATATAGACGTTCATTTATTTGTCTTCGGGAGCGTAGGGTGGATGTATCCCGGGTTGCTGTGACCTAGTCGAGGCGGGGAAGTGCAACCTCAGCAAGTCTGCGGGTGAAACCGCATTGCGGGAAGCGGTGGATACGCGGGATGCCAGAGCTGCTCCTCAGGGTGGGGTCAGAGCACGCGGCACGAACGGCTCGGTGCAAAACTCAAGTGCAAATTCCGGTGTGCTTGGGGTGACATAGCCCCGTGTAACGCGGTGGGCTGGGGCCGAAAGGCAGGAGAAGACCTGGGCTCTTGACTGCGAGTCAACCCTGCAGGCAACCAGCGTGCTGGGCTGCGCTGGGGGCACGCAGGACCGTGAGAGGGATTGTTACCTCCTGTGTGGCACTAGTGAGGTCACATCTGGGTCCTACGCCAAGTTTTGAGCTCCTCAATGAAAGAAATGTGCCTACGAGCTGGAGGGAGTCCAACAGGGACGGCTGCGGAGAGGAGAGCGGAGACCGAGGTGGGTCTAACTGCTTCTACCACGACCTATCACGCCTACAGAGAAGGGAGGTGCCCAAACGAAGGGCAGCAGCAACTGGCACATGTTCCACCTTAAGGATTTTGATAGGGCATATAGACAAACTTCCTCCTGAAAGAGGCCAAGCAACGAAAAGGGGCTCGGAGGGGCTGGGCCCCAACATCACCATCCTCAGGGGTTTCCAGCACTCAGCCAGGGAAGGTGCTGAGCACACTGATATAAATGCAAATTTAGCCCTGCTTTGAGGAAGGGGTTGGATTAGAGACCTCCAGAGAGCTCTTCTGACCTAATTTTTGGTACAGTTTTGTAGTTTACCATGGACGAGGGTTTGCAAATTGCTTCTGCTGAGTGTGAGCTATTCCTCCATCTCTGCAAATGCCCGTCTGTCACACGGGGAAGTCCTTCTCGGTGGCAGTAGGATGGTGTCCTCCTGCTAAGCCCAAGGCAGCCTCACCCCTTCCCGTCCCACGGTCCCTCCTGCATTTTAGCATTTCAGTTCTTCACTCCCAGGTCCCAGCTGAAGCGTCCAAGTGCTGACCAAGGTGCTGGGAGGAGGCTGGGCGGGAGGAGGGCCGGGATGCCCCCTCTGTCTCCTGGGGTGAATGCTGTGCTGGGCATGAGACCCGAGAGCCGCCGCTCCTGCTGGGCCTGCCCAAGCCAGCAGGCTCCAAGGTCTCCCGGCCCCCTGGGGCACCAGGGCCTTTAATCTCTCCAGAGACCCGGGTGTCACTGCCCATTACAGCGTCTGCGTGATAAGACTTGCAGATGCTCCTGCTAGAGCTGCCTCCCTTCGGGCACTGCCTCGTCCCGCTGCCTGTGGAGGGAGCGGTTTTCCCGACCTCCGCTCCGTGCCGGGATGAAGAAACCCATGGGGCTGCAGCCTACAAAAGGGACAAGTCACTGTGCAGAGCTGTTTACCTGCTCCGGGAGCCCTTGCAATGTGTTTTAGTAAAAATATCCTCTGAGCTTCCATGTAAGCAGTTCCCAGGGATGAACGCAAGCAGCACTGGGGGAGAAATCTCTGGATAAAGACCAGATGGCTTCTCCCAAGCCATATGGATCTGCCTCCTTGTCTCTGCAGGGCTTCAGCCTCTCAGGGCTGACCTGGGTCAGCTGGTGGCCGCAGAGCTGGTTTGGACTCTTCCCAGGTGCCTCCTTCCTCAGCTAAACAAGGGCAGGAATTGGGCTTTGAGCACAGAGAAGTTCCTCTCTTACACGGGCTGATGCCTTGATATCCCTCCAGTGTTGAACATCACCAAAGACGGGATATAGGAAATGTGGAGGAGACAGTGGGGCTTGTTTGGCATCGCTCTCCCATTGCTGCTTAAACCCCCCATAGGCAACATCTAAGTCTGGATAGGAACATTAGTTATTTGGAGTCTCTCACTGCGTGGATGGTCCTGGAGCAGCCCAGGTTTGCCCGCAGACCCCCCAAGGCAGACGCGTGTTCGCAGCCCGCCTCCCCACCAGCTGGCTCCGTCGGCATCGTCGGCACGGCTCTCTCAAGACTGCTGCAAAACACCCTGGAATCACAGGCCGGTGGGAAGATCCAAGTCGTGCGTGTTGTCGCAGTATCTGGGTCCGTCTGGGTTGAAATCCACTTGTCCATAAGCAGGATTTTTCTCAGGATGGCCGCTACAGGGATGTGATAAGTTGCAAAAAGGCACAGATCCTGCTAAATCTTGCCTTTCCACCTAGAAATGCAGGCCAAAGAGGGCATAGGGAAGGCAGCCCTGGGACAGGCTGTGGAATACACAGGGATCTGCAGCATCTCGACATGACTGCGTGGAGGGGTTACCCCAGGCATGCTTTCCCTGGTTTTCCTTTGCTTCCCCCTGCCCCATGCCCCTGGGGGAAAGGGCCACAGTATTTCTTGGTGTGCCATCCAGTCAAGAAGCAATCAGGCCACGCACGGAAATCACCTTCTGTTGTTTCCAGGGAAAGGTGCTGGGATAATTCAATTAAAGGCCTTAGCGCAGACGGATTTGGGAGATGGAGCAGCGGGATGAAAGGAAGCGGGGAAAGCCAGGGGAGATCCAGCACTCCCTGCCCTCTAAGTCCATCACCTACTTGCCCTCTGCTTTGAATGCAAGGGCCAAAGGCTGCCCCTTGCCTCCTGCACAGCCCTTGGCTGGGGGGGCGAATAGGGCGACACCCCCCTGTGCACGCGAGGAGGGAGCTGCTTAGCTCCCCTTTGCTCTGAAAGGATTTCCCCTAATCCTGACCTCTCCCGGCGCTGCTCAGCCGCCGCTGCCCCGAGCGCCGTGCCGGGGCCGGCGCTTAATCCCAGCCGGCTGCTCTCCGCTCTGCAGGGGTGCGCTCCCCTTTTCAAGCCCGCCGTTTGGGCTCGGGAGGCCTCACAAAAGCCTTTGGAGTTCAGTCAAGAGCCACATTCCTCAGGACACAGGCAGCTCCCCGGGAGCCGGATTGCAGCGCGGAGGCTGGAGCTCTCCTGGAAACCCGGGGCTCTGCCCCCGGCACGGCCGCGGTGGCCCCTGCACCGAGACGGTGGCAGGGCGGTCGGGAGGGGGTAACAAAGAGTTCTGCACATCAGTCCGTGCTGCTTGTCCTCCCCTATCGCTGCCGGGTGCATGGGCCGCGCATCCGGGATAGCACCATCATTTAGGGGGTGTCATGCCCCTTGAGCCGCCCACGCAGACGCCAAGCAGGTTTCACGGGGGACACAGACGCTGAGTGACTCCTGGGCCACGCACAGCGCTGGGGAGGCTCTGCCTTCGGGTCCCGGCAGCTTCTCCCGCGTGCGAGCGCGTTCTCCTCCCTGCATCTGTGCCAGGAGACGTGCTTTGCCGAGGAGCGGGAAGCGCAGATCAAAGCAACGAGCGTTCTGCTGCCTTTTCTGCTCTTTTCCCCCTGATTGGCTGCCATCCATTAGCACACGAAGCCCTGGACAGTGTTTGTCACGAAAGGACAGGCTGGTTAACCTGAAACGAGAGGAATTGCAAAGGCAGGAGCAGCGAGACCCTTGCTGCAGCGACACGCAGGCAGGAGGAACAGCCAGCGAGTGCCCAGGTCAGGAGGAGCGCTGCTGTCCAGCAGACGCTTTGGGAGTCTGTGTCACTGTCCCAAATGTCCCCCGGGCTGCCCAGCCTGCTGCACTGGTGCTGGTGACTGTAACGGGACTCAAGGACTGTGTCGCCTCCCGAACTGGGGCTGCACGGCTCTCGTGAAGGGCCCTTCTTGTCACAACGGATAGGGAGGCCGGAGGAACATTTGTCCACTCCGAATAGGATTCCATGTCCATAAAAAGCTCTGGACATAAACCCCCTTTAAGGCATCGTCTCAGCCCACTTTGATGCAGGAAGATTGGCAAGCAGGGCCAGCCCAGTGCCTGCTCTGGCACCTCCTATTTCAGAGGCTGCCAAGCCCTCACCCTGGGTCTGGGAAGGGTCCTAATTGCAGATGAGAAGCTGCAAACTGCCCTCTCCTCCCCACCGAAGAAGCTCTGCCTTGTGTAGCCCTCCTGCTCCATCCCTGACAAAGGCAACCAGAAGGCACCAAGAGGCAGAAGCCTGGAGAAGGAAGATGGACAACATCTTCCAGGAGGGACCCTCCTCACTCGCTTCCCTTCACACCCATGAGCAGTCGTGAAATGAGCAGGGAGGCCTTCGGTGTCAGCAAGGAGCAGAGCTGCCTCTTCTGAGCTGCTACCAGCCCAGCGTGCTTGGACGTCTCATCATGTCCTGGAGGAGGCTCTAGCCCTGCTAGGAGAGGAGCAGGCTGTGACGTGAGGGTTCTTCCTCCTCTGGGATGCTCCTCTGAGGCAGGGACGGCGTGGGGACGTTTCAGGAGTGCTGCAGGCCTGTGATGATGCATCCACCCCGCGTGGTTTTGCAAAGGCAGCGTCAGGCTGTGGCTTCTTCCAAGCGAGGGAGGTGCATTTGGCAGATCTGGTGGCTGCAGGGGCTCTTGGCCTCTTCTCATCGGGGCCAATGAAGGCTGCAGAGATTGGATTTCCGAGGTGCTCTGGTCGCTCAACAGGGGAGACCCACGTGAGAAGCTGCAGCTCTCTCGTTGCTGGCCGTGCTTCACCCAAAGACATTAGATCGGGCTCTGAAGAGATGGGGGCATTTTGGACTTGGGCCACAGCAGCACATTCAGCTGCAGATGGTTACAGGAACAGATAACTGGTCCTGCAGAAATTCCAGGAAGTCTGATCACCCTGGAACATAGATCCTATTCACATCGTCTGTAACCTGAGAGCGGCTCTTCGGAGCTGGGATTAGCAAAAGTATTTGGCTTCACCTGCCCTACTCCCAGGGAGCTGGTGGGCCAGCACTAAACCGGTGGGGAAGAAATACTCGATAGAGAAAGGGCTTTTTGCAGGCTTGGGCTTCTCCTGGCATGGGCAAAACCCTCTCGCTTCTGCCCTGGGAACAGCTGTTGGAAGGGCATGGGATTTACCTGGGTGAGGAGCTCCTTGCCAGGGTCAGTGAGTGGTGCAAAACCTTCCTTCTCCCTTAAAATGGGGCCCATAAGTTGCCTTGAACACCAGAAGTGACCTACAGGCTGGGGAGAGATGTCCTGCATTCGCCATGGGAAGGTGTGAGCATAGCGGGGTCAGGAGGCCCTCCTGCCTTGGCTTGATAGCATCGCTTCCCATGAAGGAGGTGAGGAATGGCTGCTGGTCAACGCTACGGCACAGGTCCAAACCAAGGGACATTCATACACCAACCTGGAGAAGGTTAACAAGGGGGTTTGCTGTGGGGATTTTTGTACCTCCCAAATTCAGCTCTCTGAAGGAAGAAATGTGGGGATAAATAGGGGGAAAGAGCTTAAAGACACGGCCCGGATTTTCCTAAAGTTTCTCCCTGAAGCTCCCAAAAATTTGTAATAATTTGTGGCATCGCAGCGTAGAAGTAAATGTCATCTCAGGAGTTAGGAAGGGCCTGAGAAGAAGACTTCACAAAGGAGAGAATAAATGGGCTGAAAAGCAGCGTATTTTAAGCAAGCTCATGTGAAATAAGGAGTTTTGGAGTCAGTAGGTCCAAATATGAAGGGGGCACCAATTCTTGGGAAAAGGAACTAACGGTAAAGTGAGAATTTTAATTAAAACAGTGCGTGAAGCTCATGTCTTGGGTATGACATGGGTGACATCACATCCTGAAGAGTATAAGGAATTCTGGATGCAGAGAACGGCAACAGCCCTTCAGCCACAGGAGGACTCTTCCACCGGGAAAAATGGTGGTAGAAGGAAAACAGGGGAGTAGAGAGCCCTGCTATGAACAGACTGAGATCCAAAGGGCGTCAGATCCTCAGTCAAGAGGTCTAAACTCCCAAATTAAAGGACACCCACATGCACAAGATGTTGTGGAGACCATGTGTGCTGGGGAGTCCAAAAAGCGGATAAAGCCACAGGGAACAGGTTCACCCATAGCTCATAATCTGCTGGTCATGAGGTGGGTCAGGACGAGTGAGGACCTTTTTTCTGCCTCCTCCCTTAGCGGTTCTTATATTCTAATGCTCCCTTGGCATCAGTCCCTTGAGGGCTCATTTTGCTGCTGCCTGAGCCCCCTGGGCCCCTTTTGGATGAGGAGAGGCCTCGGTGTCTCTTGTAGGTTGGACTCTGGATAGCACCAGCCCCTGCAGAACCCGAGGCCCTTATTGGGGTGAGAAGAGCCCATGGAGGTGGCTGCAAGGTCCAAATACCAACCCCAGCCCCGTTCATACAGGGGGATTCCAGACGCCCAAACCCAGCCCCTTGGAGACGCGTTTGGGCCACGCGGCTGGAAGGCAGGAGCTGGAGAAGACCCGTGAGGCCGGGAGGGGTGATGGGTCTGCATGGGGACGAGCTCCTGGATCAGCTGCCAGACGGAGGTGCGCGGCTTCGAGGACAAGCCCGGGGTGCAGTTGGCCCCGGGGCAGCAGCTGCGTTAATCCCAGCCCTGCTCTTTATCTAAGGCCCCATCAACAAAACCACACGGGTCGATGCTGGCTCCCGTGCACCTTCCTGTTCCCTGAATCCTTTGAGGAAGGGACCATGGTGTGGGCAGAGCATCTTCTGCCGGGGCATTGCTGAGGCAGCCCAGCACAGAGCCCGTGGCTGAACCCAGAGCAAGGCTCCAGGAGAGGGATGGAAGACACATCCCTCCAGGAGATGCCCCAGGAGAGCAGCCTCACCCGGCAGACCTTGACTCCTTCCTGTGCCTCTCCCTGGCGGGTCCTCCCAGCTCTCAGGCTGCGTTGAAATGCAGGTGACAGAGCTGTCCCTGCCCCTGCCTTGCCGCGGGGCTCTTGCTCCCGCCGTGCACGGAGAGCACGGCCGCTTCCCCCTCTCTTCCCTGCTCCTCCGCTAATGCCACTGAGGCTGCTTGCCTGCTAAGCCCCCTTTTGTCCCGGGAGCTTATGCTCAGCTCGTGTTATTTCCACAACCGCCTAAGGCCCTTTCAGCACCGCTCCTTTCCAAGGGAAAAGACCCTCTCTCCTAAGGGTGACCCACATCCTTCCTTGCTGGAGGCGTTGGGCCATGTTCAATGCCCCCGTAATCCCAGGATTCCGCGGAGTCCGGAGCGGTGGGGAATGTACCTGGCTGTGTTGTTGCTTGTAACTCCATCAGGCTTTGTTCCCATCTGCTGTCAGGGATTTGTACCGTGCGTTCTTCTGAATAGCTAAGATATTGAAGAGCTCGAGATGCCGAGGAGCGTCAGGCCAGGAAGGGCTGCTGCAGACTGCACAGCTAAGGAGGATGGAATATCCTGGTTTATGGCAGTCTAAAGCTCTCTATATAATAAACCCTGTCTCTTAATAAGCGGCCTGGTCCCCTCAGAAGGGATGGTTTCAGCTTTGAATGACAAGGTCACCCTTCTTTAACCATGTGCAGTAAGTGGCTGGTAGAAGATGGACCTAAACTTCATCTGGAAGGTCACATAAAAACAAAAAAATCCAACGTTTGCACAGGTTTGGCCATTTGCTCTAAGAGAGAGAACTGGAGAACATCCTGGGAAAGGTGCTGAGGATGATGAGGGGGACGGTGCGTCTACACCGTGTGTCCAGGCCCGAGGAGCAGGCTGGTGCTGAGCAGAGCACGTGGATCTGAGGAGGCAGCAGAGCACGACGCACCTCAAGCATAATCCCATGGCCAGAGACACCGTGGCTGGCGGGAGGAGGGCTCGAGGTCAAGGATTGAGGTCTCGCACACCACGGGCCCATCCCGAGGCCAGGGCACCCTGCCCGGTGGCTGCGGGGCCTGTGGGGACCTGTGTGATGAGGCAGGCCAGCCCTTCCCTAGGCGCCGCCAGGGCACGGCGGGCACGGCGCCGGCACCGCAGGGCATGTGGCACGGTGTGCTGAGGGGTTTCACCCGTCACCAGAGCCCTCTCTGACTCAGAGGGCTCCTGGGAGCCGCCATCCTGCCCGTGCAGCTCACCTGGGGCTCATTGGACCTCTTGCTTGGGAGGGGAAAAGCTCAGGATCCCCCTCGTGAGCAGGGTGCCGCCCAAGCTGAAGGGTTTGGAAATCCAGGAGGACTTTACTGCAGCGGACCAAGGCTGTGGAAGGAGACTCCCTCTTGCAGCCACGGGTCCTCCATCCTCACTATAAGTTAGTAGTCCCTCCACCACACAGGCCTAGGGAACATCCCAGGCTTCCCAGATCTCTTCCCAGGGGCTAGAAACCACCTTATTTCCCTTCCTGCGTGGTCCCTTCATGGCCATGGGCCCAGCACTGCTACCTCTGTATCCTTTAATGCCCTTTGCTGGGCTCTAGGCTCTTCTGGAGCACACGCAGCATCTGGCCCCAGATGCTTTTGGAGCTCCCCATCTCCTTGATCCTCGCAGGACATCGGGATCTAAGCGTAATCCTCAGCACAGCTAGGACAAACGCGGGTCCTGGAAACCAGCGTGCTTTTGGGTGTGAATGAATGAAGTCGCCTTGCGAGTTGGCGGGGCAGATACCGCCCAAACAAACGACCACAAATATTCAATTACAGTTTGAAAGGCATTTGCTCCAATGCGCTCTCCTGAGAACAAGTTTTCCTAGGCAAACACTCAGGAAACCCACATCGTAAGCTCAATTACTCCCTGAAAACAAATTTCTGAATCATTTAACTAACCGCTCATGGCGGGAACGGGGGATTTGGCCTCTGAGACGTTATCTTCTGGTGTGTTGGTTCAGGGAGAGCCCTTGTGATCCTGTCTACGCTGCGTGCTCGTCCGCCTGCCCCTTTCCCTCCTGGCTTAGGTCCTTCACTCCATCTCTCTAGCCCCAAACCAGCAAGTTGCACCACTTCCTTACCCAAATCTGGTCTTCTTGCCCCATCCTCCCACCCCACGGGAGGGAGAGGGTCACACTTGGACAGCAGCCGACGCTTTGGAGCATCCCTCCTCCTCCGGGGGGTTCCAGCCCCTCGGTGGCCCTGGCTGCCCCCGGCTCCCTGTCACTCGTCCTCCCGCGGCCAGCAGCGCTCTTGGTGGCTCCTGCATGGGGCAGTTCCCCCGGCCCCAGCCCTGCCTTGCAGAGCCAGCCCCGCCGCTGGGGGGAAGTGACCTTGTGACTCGCCGCAAATCCCAAATTAATTAATCCTAGGGACGCTGGGGCGGCATGAACAGCCCGTTTGATTTCTCGGCAGTTTTTTCCTGGGGCTCAAAGGGATTAGTGCAGGCGGGAAGAGGGAAGCATAACAAGGGGCTCAGCTTTCAGCTCCCGCTCCCGGCTAGCAGACTTCTGTTCTGACCCGCGGTATTAGCAGCAGTAATCCACAACGTCTCCAAGTGCTGTCCATGTGTGGCATCCTCTTCCTCCCCCTCCAAAGCACGAGTGCTCCCCTGCTCTTTCGGGAGCAGGACGTTCCTTTGGACGTGTCCCCATCCCACCTGCAAGCTCAGCACGGCCCTCCCGGGTGCGGGTGTCCCCCCATACACCTTGCACGTCCCACGGGTGCAAGGTGACCTGATGCAGGTGCAATGCCCCCTGCAATCCCTCTGTCTCCCAAGGCCACGTGGTGCCACACGCTTCTTCCCATCCGTCGCCATGGGATAACCCATGGCACATGCAGCATACACGGCCACAGATTTGGGAGACCTCAAGGTCCAAGGGGAGAAGAGGGGATGGCTGCGGCTTCGGGCACCACCGCTTTGCAGCGAGAACGATTTCAAAACCCGCGTTTCTCTAATCCGTGTTGTACCTCCAAAGGGAAGAGACCCCCGATCGCTTCATCAGAGAAAAAGAAAAGAGGATATAATGAGACCTTGTAGCTTGAAATCGAAACACAGCAAACTCCAGCTAGAAAGGAGGAAGAGATGTTATCAGCCAAAGGATTAACCACGGCGACAACCTGCTGAAGGATTCAGGGACCCCAGGGCTCTCTGATCCCCAGGACAGCTGAGCCCAGTGTTTCCCTCGCTTTATCCCCACTATGGGTCCAGATAGGAGTATTTTTCACCAAAAAAACCCCCCCAAACCCTTTAGGTGCAGGTACCAAGAGACTTATTCCCGGTTGGGAGAAAGCCAAGGAGATGCCTAGCTCTGGAGCCTGGTCAGCAGTGCTGGAGTCAGAACAGGGCAAAGGGTATTGGATAGTGCTGGGAAGCAGAGGACACCCCTGCAGGTGCCTTTGGATGTGTTTTGGGGTGTTCTTCAACCCTCCACGTCGTCTACGTAGGGCTCAAGCAACCACACTGGGCTCCCGGCCTTCAAAACCTTCAGGTAGTTCTGGCCATAGAGGTCTGGACCTGCAGATACCTACAGCCACAACAGCGCCTTGTGACAGGGGTGAGGAGGGACTGGATGTGAGGATCACAGCTTGGGACAGAGGGTGTCAAAGCTGCAGCCCGGGGGAGCAATGGGACCATCGGCGTCGTCCTCCCGGTGAGTTCAGGATGGCCGAGAAGCTGCTGTAGAGGAAACCCCCCCAGCTCTTTCCCTCTTTCCTCTTGCTTGCCATGAGATGACTCAAGCTCTGGAGTTGTTCCTTCTCTGCTCTTTCCCCATTCTCTTTCCCCTTCATTTTCTTCCGTTGGAAAGTTATTGAATAGCAACAAGCAGGCACTTGGTCACCTTTTGGCTCCTCCAGGGTCACAAAAACGCTGAGACATTTGGAGGCAGGAAAAAGATCCAAAAAAAGAAGACAAGAGGAGTGAAAGTGGTGACGCATCAGAAATCCTGGAGACCAAAGTTTACGTTTTCATTCGTTTCAAAGTGGAGCAACATTTCTGCTTTTGCTTCACATTGAAATTCGCCTCCCCAAGGGAATGTTTCTAGTAGAAGTGATCTCACTTCAATACTTTGGTAGCATCTTATTGTGCTTTTTTTCTTCCTTGGAACAGTGCTAATGTGGGGCCATTAAACACAAGGGATTGGGGGGCTCTGTGGGTGCAGGAAAGGCTGTGACGGGTCCTTTAGAGCTGCAAAGCCCCAATCCTACCCCTGAAGAGCGGCATCTCCTCCCCGGCTTTGCAGGGATCACTCGGTAGCCGTTGGAGCATCCTTGGCCAACTGGGGTGGCTGCAAGCGCAGGATGTTCCCAAGGAGCTCGAGGGTGACGCGTTACAAAGGCGGGCGCCCTCTCCAAGCCGGGAAGAAGCCGCCGAGCGACGGCGTCTGGAAAACAAGCGGAGCCGTCTCCCAGCCCAGCACAGAGCCAAACAGCTGCCGTTTGCCTAGGAATTTCCACGGGGGCTTCGTGCCGCAGCGGGTTGCACGAAGGGGTTAAAGTGTTTTCGGTTACGGCAGCGCACAACAAACAAAAGGGATGTAGTAATCCCTGCTGCCCCAGAGTGAAAAGTTCACCCGCTATGCTACTTTACACGGATTCTCACAGGCTCTGGGATTAAACCGGACACACTCTGACGTGCAGGTTTTCTAGCAAGAGGGCTCCAGCCCAGCCTGCCACATTCACTTCATATTTGGGAGCATATTCTCCGAAAATCCCGCTGACAGATGAAGAGCAGGAAGACAGCCAGTTTCCCATGGAACAATAAGCCCATGCAAAGGGCAGCTCGCAGCGCCCGGCCTGCCCTTGCCCGGGCGGCTGCTGCCGACGGCGGCGGCGGCTCTGGGGCCCGGCCGAGGCCCCGGTGCCGTCAGCCCCGGGCTGTCCTGCCGGCGCGGGCAGCGGCCACGCGCTTTTCCAGCCCGGCGCCGTCCCATGTGGGGCCAGGCTTTGTGTTAACGTGCCGCGTTGCTGCTGCTGAACCCGCCGCTGGTGGGGCGGAGGACAGGGGATCCCGGTGCTGGGCTTGGATGAGATGATCCCAGCGCGGGAATGCTGGACGAGCATCCCCGGATCCCCCTTCCCCCGAGTCTCTAGGTTGCTGTATTTTAAAATACATCCCTGCAGAAGGGCCTAATGCACAGCAAGGTTGCTGAGTTGCGTCTCTACCTGCATTGCAAGTCCTCCACACTGTAAAGGCTTTGAGTGTGCTCAGTATAGCACACATGTGTGTCAATGTGTGTGTGATCATGGGGGAGCGTTTAGGCATTCCCATGAGTACAATCCACGTGTGCATTGGTGTTTGTGTCGACATGTACCTGGGCAGGCTAGAGCTGGGCAGGGCTTGGATGGGAGCACGGGTGGAAAACGGCAGTATTTGAGCAATTGGAGGGCAGAGACCTCAGCTCCTGGGGGCTGCTCGCCCTGGATTCATCCTCTTCTTGCTCCAAGATATTTCAGCCTTTTGGGGTTTCAGGGTTTTCTGAAGGTTTTCCCTGTCAAAAGGGAAAACGCAGGGAGGGGATGACCTGGGCCGTGCACTGTGCAGCACCGGGGGCACCAGGGCCTGCTGCAGGTGCCACCACCTCCCACCCCATGGCACCACGGAGCTTGGACGGTGCTGACGTCCCAGCAGCTGAGGGCCCTGCAGCCTGTGGGGAAGCCAGGACCCGCTCCCGGTGCTCGCGGAGGAGGCTGGATGCCTGTGGCAAGAGATGCGGGGGCTGCGGCCGGGATTGATGGGGGCTGTCCCAGTGCGGCCGCCTCGTCTCCCAGACCGGGGGAGGAGCAGGTCCCAGCTCCCCGTCCCATCCCTCGGGGTCTTCAGTTACAGGGTTAGCGGAGCGGTGAATCGTAAACCTGCCCCGTGCCCCAGTGCCCCATTCCCGGGCTCCCCACCTCCCGTCTCTGCCCCGGTCCTCACGGCGTTTGAGGCAGGAGAAGAGCAAAT
The DNA here is from genome assembly GCA_003342815.1 of Eudromia elegans. NCBI lineage: Eukaryota > Metazoa > Chordata > Aves > Tinamiformes > Tinamidae > Eudromia > Eudromia elegans. The sequence continues at coordinate 1,018,700 of PTEX01000169.1, read as the reverse complement.
GGGACGAACCGGGGGGGCGGGAAGCAGCGAGAGAGACCTGCAGCCTGGCACGACCTTTGGGGAGTTGGATTCCTGGGGGAAGGAAAAAAAAAAAAAAAAAGAACAAAAAAAACAGATTTGGAAAGAAACAACAAGCCGGCCCTTTCCTCCCATACGGACGTGGTGGGAATGGGCACAGGGGGGTTCCTCCGAGCCCTTTCGTCATCCTCGCTGAGAGCCGGGGCCTTCAGAGAGCGCCGGCGCCGGCAGCTGCGCCCGGGTGTGCGGGAGCCGCACAAGCGGCTCCCGCACACCCGGGCGCAGCTGCCGGCGCCTCCGCGCGGATCCGTAGAGCTCTGTCCCATCCGGGACGGGGCCGAGCGCCTCGCGGCACACGCGCGTCCTGGCGCGGGGCGGGAGACGGGCGCGCTGCACCCCACGGGCGGGACGGGCCCCGCGCCGCATTGCCGGGGTGGGGACGGAGCGACGCCGCGGGGCGCGGCGGGGACGTGGGAGCAGCTGGCGGCGACGCGCTCTCACGCCGGGTAACGCGGCACAACGGCTGCTCCGGAGGCCGCCGCTGGGCCCGTTCCTATGGAAGCGCCTCTCGGCGGGACGGGCGCGATGCGGAAGCCCCGCGGCCCGGAGCAGCGATGCGAGTGGGGCAGGCAGAGGTGCAGCCTCCCCGCCGGCGCTCGGGCGCTGCCGCGCCTGCAGCTCCTGCAGTGCCGGAGAGGCCGCTCCGTGCACGAGGCCCTGGCGCTTCCACCAGAGCTGTGCACGGAACCTCGTCCTGGGAATCTTCAAACCCGCCTGGATGCGCCCCGGTGCGCCGTGCTCGGTGTGTCCCTGCTGGAGCAGGGGCTGGACTGGATGGTCTCCAGAGGGCCCTTCCAACCTCAGCCATTCCGTGGTTCTGTGATTCTGTGAGAGCAGCCTGGACAGTGGCAATCTCCAGGCAAGGAGCAGTTGGGACAGCGGCTGACGGGGCTGTGGGCAATGGCCTCAACAAGCCGGGTGCAAGCCTGGCCCGTTCCATCCCATCCCATCCATCTTGACTGGCCAAGGCGAGGGCTGGGATCCCATAAATCCTCAGTTCACCCAGTGCAGGTGGCATCGGCACCGGAGCAGCAGAGCCTCCAGCTAGGGAGTTTCAGAGCACGTTTATTTAGCTCGCTGGGTTGTTTGAGTCACCGGCTGCTTCTGAGGGGTGCTGGGCGAGGAGACCTGGTCATTAAGATGTCCCCAGCCTCCTTGGAGTCCTTCTCTGCTCACGGTCCATCTTCTGGGACAAGGTCCTTGCTGGTGTTTGGAGGACAGTGAGCAAACCCCTTGTTGTATAAATAGAGTTTTTGACAAGCAAATGCTCATAGAAGACGTAAAATCCAAATGGGTGCTAAACACTCATAGTTTCCTAATATGTGATAAACTCAATTAGTGCCTGATGCTTCTCTTCAACTCATCAGGCTATTGATGGGCTCCCCATGGTCACTGCTTTACGCTGGGCAGTGGAGCAGAGGAGCAGAAGGGAGCAAAGAGTTAATCCCCGCTCCTTCGCCTGGCACTTCGCTTGCTAATTTTCAGCTGCCAGCCGGGGCTTGATTTAAAGCTGTTTTTCCCCCAGCGTGGGTATCGTGGTTTGACGAGCTGTGAAGAAGCGGCCGCCCGAGCAGAAGGGGGAAATGGCAAAACGTGGGACGGGGCCTGCAGGATTCAAAGGAGGGGGCAGGGCTGGGCGGCAGCTGCCAGCAGTGAATGTCCCTTCTGCCTTCCCCCGGCTCTGCCTTTGTCGCCTGCCCACAATTAGGCTGGATTTATCGCCCCGGGAGCTTGCAATCACTCCCTGGGGCTGCCCAGCCCCGCTGCATCCAGGGCCGGGCAGCAGCTCCTCTTTCCCATGGGCAGGCGGTTGCACAAGCACCTGAGCAAGCTCAGGGTAGAGGGAACCGCTTCCTCCGCACCATCCTGGGGCTCCTGAGCCAGGTGAGACCCGCAAGGCGCTTGTCCTGCTAGTGCTGGGTCCGGAGAACCCAGGAACGGGTCTGGACCGTCACCTCTGCGAGGACCCCAGGGCTGCAGAGCCAGCCTGGTGGCTGCACCTTGGCCATCTGGGGCAGAGCTTATGGCGGGGACCAGGACTCTTCCCTGCTGGGTCTACTGCGGTATCGGGGTTGGTTTAGCCTTGAGCACGTCCCATGGGCCCAACTGCTCTTCCAACCGAGCCGTGGGGCTCGTGGAGCCCCTCTGGCTTCCAAACGGAGCCGTGGGGTCGTGGGGCCGCTCTGGCTTCCAAACGGAGCCAAGGGGCTCGTGGAGCCCCTCTGGCTTCCTGCGAGCCAGACCGAGGGAGGCCGCCCGTGACGGGCGGTGGGCAGGCACCGCCCCCGGCCCCTCGGCGCCCTCAGCCCCTCGGCGCCCTCGGCACCCTCAGCCCCTGGGCGCCCTCAGCCCCTTGGCGCCCTCAGCCCCTCAGCCCCTCGGCCCCTCGGCACCCTCGGCCCCTCGGCACCCTCAGCCCCTCGGCGCCCTCAGCCCCTCGGCCCCTCGGCGCCCTCAGCCCCCGGCGCCCTCAGCCCCTCGGCGCCCCGCCCGCAGCGCTGCCCGCGGGAGGAGGCCGCCGGCTGCCGCTGTTATCCCACAAGCACCATGGCAGCCGGCAGAGACGGGCGGTCGCCGTGGCGACGGGTAAGCAAGGCCGGCTGCCAGCCCGCCCCACCAGGTAGGTGCTGCCGGGGTGACGCGGGCGGGCGGCACCCGCGCCGTCCAGCGCGGCCTCGCCGGCTGCGGGGACGGGTGCCCTTCTGCCGTGTGGAGCCACCGTCAGGGAACGTGTCCGGAACCGTCCTGCGGCTTCCCTGCCGCCTTCCGCTTGGCCATGGGGCACATGTGGGTTGTCCTGAGCTGCGGCATCTCCTTCCTGCCTCTTCCCGCGAGAGATGGTCACGCTTTCCTGAAGCCACACGTGCCCCACCGCGTTGCACACCATGATGTCCACGTCCCCCTCCTTGGGGGCTCCCGGAGGACCCAAGGGCAGTGGGCATGGGGCTGCTCTCCAATGCGCTGAGCTCAGGTGGCCCCTCTTCAGGTCCTGCCCTCTGGAACCAGTGCCAGCAGTTCTGCTGTCCTGGGGACCCTCTTGCCAGAGCCACGGCCAGCCCCACGGGGGACACTGATCCCCGGCACCACCCGCTCCACGATGGTCCTGGTTCTGGCCTTGAGGCTGGGCTGGAAGCAGCAGAGCGGGGCGAGAGGCAGCAGCCAGGGCTTGGCACTGGGCTGGTACCTGGCGAACGGCAGCGGTTCCCTCCCTCTTCCCTGAAACAACCCACCCGCAGGAGGAATCTCCAGGATCACGAAGGAAAACCCTCCATCCCGCCCTGCTCTGTGCTGCCTTGAGGAGCCATAAAATGCCACGGAGGACGCAAGCTCCTAACGAGGGGGTCACCTTCTGCCCTGCACCATCCCCTCCTGCTGCAGAGCAGCCTGGCCTCCTCCGCCCCCGTTTCGGGCTGGCCGCGGGCACCTCCTCGCTGGCACCCGCTGCCGGGTGAGGCAGTTGGCACCCAGGCCCCACAGCCTCTGCCAGGTCGCCTGAGTCAGCGTGTCGGCTGATGCTGCGTGAGGAGAGGGGGTAGAGGAGAAGGAGCAGCCCCGCTGCGGGCAAGGGAGCTGGGCTGCTCCCTGGTGCATCGCCCCCGGTGCATCGTCCCTGCTGCCTTGTCCCTCAGGAGTCATCCCTGGTGCATCGTCCCCAGCCCCTTGTCCCTGGTGCATCGTCCCTTAGTGCATCATCCCTGGTTCATTATCCCTGGTGCATCGTCCCTTGGTGCATTATCCCCGGTGCATTATTCCCGGTGCATTGTCCCCAGTGCATTGTCCCTGGTGCATCACCCCTGATGCATCGTCCCTGCTGCCTTGTCCCTTAGGCGCCATCCCCGGTGCATTGCCCCCAACCTCTTGTTCCTGGTGCATCGTCTGCAGTGCATCGTCTCCGGTGCATCGTCCCCGGTGCATCGTTCCTGGTGCGTTGCATGGCTGCTGTTCAAGTCAGCCGAAGATTAGGAAGGGAAAGGAAAGGAAAGCCAAAGCGAGCAGAAGACTAGGGAAGGAAACCTTTCCTGGGAGATGGGAGAAGCCTCACGTCGCCCCTGGGCGATGGGAAGCAGGCACGGACAGGAGAAGGGGACCAAGGCAATGGGGACAAGACCAGAGCCTGGGGGCAGGGGGGTTTTGCCACCCTCCTCTGCCCTGCCCGCAACCCCCAGCCTAGCTGGTCCTCTCGCAGCATCAACATGATGGTGGCTGTTTGATTTATTACCTCTTGAGGAGGAACGTGGAGACTTCCCTTTGGAGCCGGAGGCAGATCCGAGCAGCTGTGTTTGCCATGGCAGGGTCCGGCGGTCTCGGGCGCGGACGAGGCTCCCGAGCTTATTAGTGTGAGGAAGCTGGGGGAATTGCTCCTTGGTTATGCAGCTTTTCATTTTAGGAGGCCAGACTAGATGATGGTCCCTTCTGGCCTTAAAATATATGAAGCTACAAATAACCCCGCCGATAATTAGAAATCTGAGTCTCGTTCCTGTGACTATTACAGGCCCGTTGGACGGGAGGCTGCAGAGGCTGCCCCAGGTTTTCCTCGTGGTTAAGAGAAGTCATTTCCTCGTAGCAGGTCCCTTGGGCAGCCACGGGGCTGAAGTCATTGGAGCAGCTATGGGAGCCTGTGCAGGTAGCCGCCGTTGCCCTGAACTCATGTCACACCCGTCGTCAAGCCAGAGGTGACAAATAGGGGCAGTAAGGGGGAAAGAACAGGGACGATGTGCCCCCTGTCCAGGGCAATGTGGCACGAAGGCCCTGGGGCTACATGGGACACGTGGAGGAGGAAGGTGTGAGGAAGATGGGGGCTCCTGTTGTTCTCCCTGCCGGGTTGTGCCCACCTGAGCCAAATGGGTCTGGGAGGAGAGGTTGGAGGGCAAACGTGGGGAATCTGCTTCGTCACCATCCTGCAGCCGCCAACACATTGTGCCCAGAAGCAGCCTTTTCTCCACTCTTTCTCTAGTCACCCTCACCGTTGCATGCTCCATTTTTGTCCTTAATGTTCACTCACATTTGGCTTCAGAAATGCCAAATCTTCTTCTTTTAACCTCTTTTGGCCCATTTATCAGTGTGCTTTAGTGGACAGTGCTGCATTGCTGGCGCTACCACCCGGCAGATGGGCATGACAGAGAAGACGGGGCTGATGGGGCAACCTCAGTAGATAAAACCCTGCTCAGCAGAGCTTGGCTGGCCACGACCAATTTCTTTCCACAAAAGGCTCAAAGCGGGCACTCACCTAGAGGACCTAATTCCTCTCGTCTCTCCTTCCCCAATGCACACGCCCCCAGGCAGCTCCGTCGAGCAGGACCCGCGTGCAGCAGCGTGAGCTCCGCAGCCCAGCCTTGCACAAGCGGCGGCTCCAGGTCGAGTCCGTTCTTGTTTCCCGAGCTAAGCGCCGTTTCTGAAGGGTTTGATCCTTTTGTCTTTTTTAATCTCTGCCATAAACTATCCAGGATGCGTCATGGGTTAGCGCTACCGTGTTGGGGAGTTGCCACTTTTTCAGTCAAACATAACCCTTTTCCCCCTTTTTTTTTGGTCATTTCTGCACACCTATCCCTCTTTTAAGAGCCAGCAAGCAGGGGTAAACACAAGGGTCACCAAAGCCATCAAGTATATTTCATTCATATCTAAAAAGACCTGGAAAAAAAACCAACAAAAAACCACCCCTGCTATTCATGCCAAGCAGCCCTCCTGAGAACCCCGTGCTGCATTGTGTTTTGCTGACATTCGTCCTGCCCCAGGTGTGATTAATTCTGCTTCTCCCTCAGGTTGGGCCCATGCTTCTCATTCCTCCCGCCTCGTCACCTCGGTTAACGCAGCCCTCCCAGCCCCAAGGACGCAAGGTGACACCTGCAGCCCTGCCCCGGGGCTCCTGCATGTCCCCAGGGCCCTGCGGAAGCTGAGGGACCTCAGCCGAGGCCCCACACCGATGCTCCTGCAAGGGGACAGAGCGTCTTGCAGGGTCCGGAGGTGCCACTGGGCGCTGCAGCTCCCAACGTGGGCAGTGAAGGAGGAGGCACCAATGGAGAGGCGGCTCCCCAGGAGACTCCTGCGGCTCTTGAGGCCCCCAGCGAGGCTTCGGCAGCTGCAAAACCCTCCTACAAACCCATCTCCTGGCCCTCCCGAGCCTGCGCTCGCACTCGCTGGTGGGCGTCGAGAGCTTGGGGCTGGTGGATGTGCTCCTGTTGCAATAGGAGGGGAGCGGGCACTGGGGCTGAAATCCACGGCACGGTCGGTCTGGCCACGGGGGGAGTCAATCTGGATCAATGCTGGGAGGCTGCAATAATTGATGCCCTGTGGGCCCGCGGCTGGAGCAGCATCCCGCTGTGTGGGTGCTCAGTGCAGGCGGGTGCAGGGGGGCGTCAGGGCTCTGCAAGGGTCCCATGGGGCGAGGAGAGACCCAGGAAGCCAAAAGAGCTGGACTAAGGCTCTTTTATAGATAGATAGATCTGAAATACAATCTAGCACAATAGCTTAAAAACCCCCATGTTGTGGGCACAGATACAGAAAGAAACTTCATCAAATTCCAGCCTGGACCTGAGGGCATTTTTGGGTACCAATTTGATAGGGGAGCCCGGAGATGGCTTCTAGGGAAGGCCTGGAGGAGAACACAAGCTGGGAAAGCACCATAAAGGAGTCGCTGGAGGCAACCTGCATCAGGAGCAAGGCACGGCCTTGGCTCTCATCCCTCCCTGCTCCTTTATCGCGGGCACAGATGGCCGGAGAGCTGCTGTTCTGTTCCCTGGATCTGTTTTTCTCCCCCGGATGGATGTTTGCGTTCGCGTTTCAGGTCTTGTTTAGGCTGGGAGGCCGGCTGGTGACAAGGGAGGTTAAACAGTGACACTGCCGAGCAGCGGAGCCGTGAAATCCAAGGAACCGGACTTTTCCAGCCTGCTTTATCTAAGCGGCCTGTGAACCGCAATGGTCTAATTAATATTTTGACTAAAGGCAGCCTTGAAGGATGGATTCGAACTCCTTGCCACGGAGCACTGAAGACACAACATGTAGCATCCCCTTATTGCTCTTTAAGTCCTTGATTCAGCTCCACTCACCCAGGTGGCCCCAGTTCTACCTTCCCCAGCGTTTCTAAGGGAAAAACAGGCAAAACCGCTCTCTTCATGAATTGCAAATTCCTTCCACTCTCTTTCTTGCTATCAGAAAGAAGGAGGGGGAGGCATTAAGCCCAAGGCATAAATCCCTTGCAAGTCCCCTACCTGGCCCACTTTTAATTAAATGTTGCTAAATTATCCCCTGCATCAGCAGGTCGGTGGCAGCGCGGAGATCCTCGCGCCGGGCTCTGGGGGAATGTGGGCTCTTTGTAACGCCGAGCTCGCTTTGATTTCCTGAGCTTGCCAAATTCCCGTGCTGGTCTGGTAAAGGAGGCAGGTGGAGAGGCTATGGGCGGAAGGGTGGCTCTGCTCCGCGTCCTGCACGCGATGGGACGCTGTGGAAAGGCCTTAGAGCGCCGGTGCTGTCTCGCATGGAGCATCCTGGTGCCGCGGTTGCATCCTGGCACGCAGCAGAGCTGGAATGGGGACTGCGTGAACGACTTCCTCCCCATGCTGTTTTGGGAGTTACCATGGGAGACTCAAACGATTCCCTTAGGGCTGTGGCTGGCCAGGAAGCCAGATACCGAATCCTCTCCCCTTCCCAGGCACTCCCAGAGCCCAGAGCTTGTTCTCAGCATCTGTTTATAGCTCCTGGAGCGCGCCGGGTTGTTTGGTTTGGGATAAAGCTTGCTCTGGCGGGACTCCTCCCTGTCACCAAGGTGGCACGCGGCTCCCTTATCTCCTGTGACCGGTCCTTTCCGAGCACCCTGGCAGCCGGGCCCCCGAGGCGGATGCCCGGGGATGGGTGTGGGAGGAAGAGGGCAGCACAAGCCCCGTTTAATCACGCAGGATGTGCTGGGGCGCTGGGCGGGACGCGCCCGCCGTGCCAGGCGGCCGTGCTGGGAGCGGGACGATAACCCGGGCCGAGCTCAGCACGGGCTGCCGGGTCTGTCCCCGCCGTCTCCAAGAGGTGCTGTGGCTTTCGGAGGCCAGGGGATGGGGATCTTTGGGTGCAGGGGGAGTCACTGAGCAAGCGAGGAACTGCTCTGGATGCTCCCAGGCATGAGGAGCTCCCTGGGGACCTCGTGGGGGACGCACTCTAGCTGGGGACGTGTGCACGGGGATGTACATGGGGACGTACACGTGGGATGTGCTGGGGATTCACATGGGGACACGAGCACAGGGAAGGCGCTGCTCTCTTCTCCCTGGTGCTGTGGATGGTGCTTGGCTGGGTGGGAGATGGACAAGTCAAGTCCCTGCTTTGCCCACCAGCATCCCGGACCAAAGCGCCCTCCTCCACCCCTGCGCGTGGCCATGGTAAGAACGTGGTGGCCTTTCCGCACACGCAGGGGACGCTCCCGAAGCTGCAGCGCCCTGGGAGGCTCCGGCTGGTCTCCTCACCCTGGGGAGCTGCCCGGGCTCTCACGGGCTGCAGACCACACAAATCCATCTTTTCCCAGGCTGGCAAAGAGGCAGCGGCCGCCTCCTGCCGCGCTATCAGCGCAGGGTGATAAAAGCAGCTTCCTGTCACCGCGAGGGACTTGCTTTCATCTCTCACACGAGTTTATGGGCAATATTTGCACGGAAGGGAGTTTAACCCTAGAGCTCCTGCGGCAAAGCTCCAGCCCTCGTTTATGCACCGAGGGCTTGCAAGACTTAACGTGCACATGGGGAAAGCAGAGCGCACGGTCAGGCTGGCCCTCCTGGAGCAGGGCGAGGGGCACCCAGGCTTTGGGGTAGGCAAGTCAGAAAAGGTGCCACCACCTCCTCAAAACGGCCTAGGGGGTTTTGGACCAGATTACGGTTCTTGGCAAGCCGGGGAGCCTTCTGCATGATGTCCCACGCGTGAGCTCCACGCCAGCTCGGCGCGAGCGGTGGGTCCTGCTCGGAAAAGCTGAGTGCTGAGTTTGCTGTGACACCCACGCGCTGGGGGCTCTGCCTGATGGACACCAAAGCTCCTGCAAGACTCGGCCATCAACCCCCTCACAGGAGCTGCTAGGAGACGTTTGCCTTCCAAAACTCGTCACCATCTGCGAATATAAATATTGCCGTTGGATGAGTGTTTTCATGGTGTCTGCGGGTTCGGGAGCAAAGCTGGCGGCTGTTAGCTAGGAGGAAAAGCCGGGCTGTGAACCCCAAGAAGCACTAGGGGAAAGGATGCTGGGACAGCCAAGGGGATGAGGCGGGGAAGGTGAAGGGGAGGTTTGCTGGGCAGGGTCTCTGTGCCCCCAAAAGCCTTGAGATGGACCTTATCAGTGTGAGACTGCGGCGTGTTATGGAACAGGTCATACAGACATAGGACTCGATGGCTGGAAAAGGGGGCAGGAGGACAGGACACAAAGAGTGGAGCAGTGGGTCCCAGCCTGGCCGCGGGGCACGAGGACAGGGGGCATCCGCAAAATCCTTCCCTGGACACTCCATAGAAGGGGTTTTACAGCGTCCTCGCTTGAGTTTCTCCTTTTCCTTCTACTCTTCTTCCCTCTTCCCGCTTCCCGCACCCTTCCTCCAACACTGAAACACAAAGGGAAGAGAGAGAGAACTAAAATCGGGTGTTTTGTTCACTTTATAGAGGTGTGTGATCCCACTCGGATAAAAGAAAGGAGAGGGAGAGTGGGAATCCTCCAGATTCTGCTCCTTCTCTGAAGTTGAGCAGCACAAAAGGGAAGTAAAAGAAATAAGAAGAAGATATAAAGCACCCATCATATCAAGCTTTTCTTTTTTCTTTTTCCCCAGAAAATGTTGCCTTTAAATCAGCTGGTTTAGCCCAGCCTTTCCTTTCCAGTCAGGTCTTCTCCGGCCTCCCAATGCTTCCAGAGAGTCACTTTTTTCTTTTTTTTCCCTTCTTTTTCCCCTCTATTTCCTCCCTCCTCCCCCTGCCTCTGATTTCCAGAGCTCCTTTTGAAGCGGCTCGTGGCCGTTCCCCTATTTAAGGCATTTGGAGCTCCGTGTTTGCAATACCTGCAGGGGCTCCGGGGAGCCGCCCGGGCAGAGCCGAAGACATTCAGGCTCCCAAGACTTTCAGTCCCCGTGGGATTATTTGCCCCTTGTAGAGCTCCACGCAGGAATGTTCCAAGGTGTTTAGGTAAGGCCAAGGCTGGGGCATGGGAACAGAGGCGTTTTAGCAGGTTTTACCCATAATTGTCTCCACGCCCGTGTCCCCCACGAAGCAGAGGGGAGGGAGCTGTGCAGAGAGCCAAGGAGGAAAGTGGCCTTAATAATTCACCAGCTGGAACGGGGAGGGACAGAGCTCCAGCCCTGGGAAAACACGGGTATGGAGGAGAGGGCTTGGAAATGGTGGTGGGATAAGACCTACCCTTGTCACTGCATGCTGCAAATGCAGCCAGAAGGGATGCCCAAGGTCTGGAGTCTCCTTGGAAGTGCTTGGTGGCCCTGGAGGGACGCTGCAGGCACGGATGGGACTCGCACACGTGGTTCTAGGAGCTGTTGCTTGGGCTTGTAGGACCTCTTGAAGGGTTTAGGCATTCAGGACTCCTGGTAAAGACTTGGACAGGGAAGAAATACCGTGCTGAAGGGATCAATGGAAGAGAGCCGGAGGTGAAGGCCAGGGGCTTGTGGTGTGGAGCTTCCAGCAGGATGGGACAGGAAGAGCTCAGGGGCTTCTCCATCCAAGCTTTGGTCGGAGCTGGGGAACAAGATCTGCCTTGGGGCAACCTGCAGACTTGGTTTCCAGGAGATGAGAGAACCTGAGGGGCCTTTTGGGACGGAAAAACTCTTTCTGTCCTTGAGACTCTGCCACGATGGGGCTGACATTGGTCGCTGTGGATGAACTTTAGCAGTGCAATGACTTGCCCAGCAAACCAGCCTGGAGTTGGTGGGTGCACATGCCAGATAGGAAAGATGAAGCAAGGAGAGGCAGAAAACACCTCGGGTTGGAAGAGGGGAGACCCTGCCCTGGATTTTCGTTGGAGGCAGGAGAGAAGCAGCTCCTGGAGGCAGGAGGAGACACCATCCTTGTATGTTACGCAGCTGGGGACCAGCAGGATGGAGGTCAGGGCATTTCTGGAGGCATCTGGAGCTACTTCAGAGCGGGTAGTGGGCAGATAGGGAAGGGGGAAGGGCACCACGGAGGGGACAAGGACAGGCTGGAGGAGGGGGGGCAGGGGTGGTCGCTGCACCTGCAATAACAAGCTCCGGGCGTGGGGCCTGACAGCAGGACGGGGGCCGAGCTGGAGTTACGGCGCCCGGGGGAGATCCTGGTGGCTTGGTGCCCGGGAAACACCTCCAGGCTTGCCTCCCCCTTCCACCAGCCCCGCTGCGTCCTGGCCAGGCACCTCCTCGCAGCCCCTGCTCCTGGGCTCGTGGATGCCCCTGCCCTAAGCGTTGCGGAGCTGTGGTGATGCCAGCTTGGTCCATGGCCTTGTTGGAGGTAACTCAGCTCCCCTTGCAGGAACGTGCCTTGCCCTGGGAGCGCTGCCCACATGGGACCTCTGGGCGTCGTGCTCTCCACGGTGCCATCTGCATGATCCCACTCCGAACCACCGCTCCAACATCCAACCTCTCCTTGGGTTGCTTCTGCCTATGGGGTCCACGATGGAGCTGGGGACCGTCCAGCTGCTCCTGTCCCATACGTGAGCACCTCGTCCTTGCAGCACCCCACGTTTCTCCGTTTGCCTTTGGACTCCTGCTCTTGGCTGCAGGGAGTCTACAGCCCCCCGAATCGCCCCGTGCTTGGCCCGAGGGCTGCAGGCCTCACATCTCCCGACCCACAGCCTCACGGGTGTGCAAGGAAGGCCCACGGGTGTGCAAGATGTGTGCAAGGAAGGCCCAGCGTAGCTTGTGTGCTGGTAACTTGGCAACCTCGCTCACGCCTGCGTGCCAATAACACGTCTCCCCTGAACCGGCGCCAGCACCCGCCGAAGGCCGTATCCCCTTACGCTGGAGACACGCTGCGCTCCTTGCGCTGCTGCTCAACCGCCGGCCCTTCCGAAGGGCAGATCCTGCCCCGTGCATCTGCCTTGTTCTTGCTGTCCCGTTTCTTTTTCCCTTCCTCATCCATCTTTCTCCTAACAGGGTCTTCCTCGTCTTCGTAGCAGACCTCGTGTTGCAGGGACGGGATCAGCAGGGACGGGAAGGGCTGAGGAAAAGGCCGGTGTCAGCAAGACCAAGAGGCACATCCAGCTTTGGGATTATCTACCCCAATGAAACGAATCCAGGCATTAAAAGGTGGGTAGCTTGGAAGGTTGGGTTGCTCCTGCTCACCTAGCCAAGAGGAGGTGCCTGCCTTGCTATCAATGAGCTGTGGGATAAATGTCCATGTACGTGTCCAATGTGCCCATGTCTGATTTGGTCTCACGGATTCTCCCTGGTCGGCAGGACAGATGATCTTCTACTGAGGGATGAGGACGACGCGCTGAGACCCACCAAGGCATCCTAACCAGAAAGAGCCTTGTATAACTCCCCTCAGATTTATAGAAAACAAATGCTTTTACAATGACAGAGAAAGAGTCTGGAGATGTTGCGGCTGATTTGATTTCTCTGAAAAAGTCTAAATTTGGCACATCAGAAAAAAAACAAGAATTCAGCCGCAGCCCCAGGGAGAAGAGCTCACACTTCCCACCCAGCACCTCCGTGCGCTGCTTCTGGAGGCAGCCTTGGAGTGCGAGTTCCCGGAGGAGCACAATAGAGGAGTCATCGGGTTGTTTGAATCCGTGTCTGAGGCTGCTGGGGTTTCCTGAGCCGCGAGGGCAGAGGGAGGGAGGTGGAAAGAGAGAGGTGGCTGATTTATAGCTTACCATCTTCTCTGATCTTGATCGCCCTTTGTCTTGGGAGTCTCCCTTATCCAGGCATGGAGATGGGAGGAGGGGGATCTGTTTCAGAGATTGCTGAACTCTGGGTGTTTGCTGTTTCCTGGAGATCTTTTGATGTTCCCTTTTGCTTTAAAACATCCTCAATGTTAGGTTTCTCAGGCTCCCGCTTGCACCTCGACTCTCGACATCGGAGCGCGATCCATCACGACTTACCCAAACAATCTCCAGCAAGGCGAAACCTCCCCGTGTCCGGAGCCTGCCGGGCAATCTGTCCCTGCAGGATCAGGCAGGCCAGCTTCCGGGGCAGCACGTTGCCACGCAGGGTCTCCATCCCCTGGGTTTCCCCTCCACATGAACCTCATCCTTCAGGCCAGGGGACAAATTCCGGACACTGCCGTTACCCAGCTGGCCCAGTGATGCCTTGGGACGAAGCAACTCCTGCAAATCTAAAGATTTATCATGGAGATCTTACTCATCTCCTGACCATGGGACAAGCCATGGACTCCTCATCAGGTCTTCTGCTGAAGGACGATGGGCTGTTGCTTCAGCCCAGTGCAGCACCTCAGGTAACTTGTCTGTCCTGGACCACAGGACTATGGCCTCACATGTCGCTGACCCCCTTTCCAGCGCCGTTGGTCCCCTGAGCAGCAAGAGGGGTTGGGAAGGTTGTAGAGCCAACAAGGAAGGAGAGGAGATGGAGGATTCCTGTCACTTGTCTTCATGGCTGCCCAGCACAGTGACTTCTGAAAGAAACAAACCCATCCAAGCAAAGCATTGCTAGGCCTATGAGCTTACAGGAGTCCCAAAGACGAGCCTGCCGTGGCTGTAAGTCATGACTTGGGTTTGGGACTTGCTGGAGCAAGAGGCGCTCCTCCTGGTGCAATGCAGGAGGGGTGGTCAGATGGACAGGTCATCTTCTCTACGTCCCGCACATCCAACCTGCCAGCTCTGCTTGTAGAGAGTGGGCCTGTAATTAAACGGCTGGCAAGCCATTCTTTTCTGTAAATCGTTTCACAGCACTGTCAGTTAATAAAACTGATTTCATTTAACTGCCACCATTTTTTTTTTTGTCCAAAGCACAACATCGTCCATAAAAAAAAAAAAATCCTTTTTGTTCCATAAAATTAATTAGTTTTGTTTGGACTTACTGTGCTTGGGGGTTAATTATCCCCAAGCTCCCTCGGAGCTCCTGTGATGTGGGGCCGTTTGCGCAGGGCCGTCGGAGGTGCCAACTCTTGCAGCAAGGCTCTTTATGAGTCTTGACGATTTTCGTTGTTTTTCCTGTATTCTCAGCTTAGTGGCGTCATGGGCTTGATGAAAAATTTGCTTTCATAGCTTGTCCCCCCAAGAAGTTTCTCACCTTCATGGTTCAAAACCAGCACCTGAAAGCACCTAGGAACAAATGGCAACTAAAACCCACTTGCTTATTGTTGGCTTAGTCGTGATTTTTATGCCAAAATCGTAATTTTGTAGGACCTTGATTTTTCACGGCTCGGGTTGTCAGTGACAGCTTGTCCTTGCAAGAGTCAGATTGCTTTTTGGGGCTGAACAAGGGAGATGGGCCTGGGTCTTGTTCATAGCAACGTGCCGTCAGATGCGCGGGCGGCAAAGGTGGGATCACGTCCAAGCTGCTGCAGGTTGAGCTCCGGGCCAGCAGGGGCTTTGGGCTGGAAAAAGGTGAGAACCCCTGAACTTCCACTGCACGTTAGGGCAGAAGAAAACCCCCCCACAACCAAACTCTATAATAAGCTGTTTTTCTTTCTATTCTTTTTGTGTGTGTGTGTGTATATGTGTGTATAAAGAAATGGCTTTAGGCGGCCATTCTACTTGTAACCCAGCCAAGAACAATTTGTGGCAGGAAAGTTTGAGCATTTGTAAAAATAAAATAAAATTAAAGAAAAAAAAAAAAAGAAAGAAAGAAAAGAAAGCATGCTGAAGTATTTCAGCGTGAACCCAAACAGAGGAGCAGGTATTTAGAGGGTATTAGGAATAGCCCCACTAGCGCGACACTCTGCATTTCTGACCGTGTGTTGAAACAGAGATTTCTCTCATGTGTTTGTTTTATTAATCACGCTACAGAGCTCCATGCAGCACGTGCTGATTTTTGCCTTGTTAACGTTTCCCTGCCCCCTGCAATTCACGTAGGGCTGCTTGGGATCTACACCTGCTTCCCATGCGATGAAGCGGAGCTTCCAATGGAGAGGGAGCAGGAGGACACATTTTATCCCACCCTGTCGGATTTTGGTAACTTATTGCCTTTTTGCTATCCTGTTGGATAGATGCATTGGCCCCCAGGACTGGACGGCAGGCCTTCTTCATGTCACTTCATGGAAACCCATTCCATGGAGGTCAACAGAATAACCCCCATAAGCAGAGCTGTCCCACCAGGCCTTCTCTTCCCAAATTTCCCCGTCTCACAGACACCTTAAATAAAGGCTGTGGCTAAAACGTGTCCAATGAGGAGTGTGTCAAGCAGTGGGCAGCAGAGAGCGTCTGCTCTGCTACTCGAGCAATGCAGGAACGCGGCGAGATGAACAGGTGGTGCCTCCGGGCTGATAAACACGGGTATCTTTGCACATAGCTCGACAGCGGAGCAATTTGCCACAGGATGTTGCTGAAGCTGAGAAGTTAGCAGGATGCCAAGCCGAGTGGGACATTTGCATGGCTAACAGGAATATCCAGAGCTGCAATAGCTGATGCCAACGCGGCGCTCGGAGGAGACATCAGATCTGCTGCCCCGGGGTGAGCGCCGACCGCAATGGATTACGGAGGGGCCTCCAACCAGGGCGGGCATGGATTAAGGGACACCTGCCCGACACGGGTCCTCACACCTTTCCCGGCGCGTTGGACCTTCACCCCTCCCTCCGTCTCCCGCTGGAGAGTGCTGATTCATCAGGATGGAAACGCTCCCCGGAGATGCGTTGCCGCGGACAAAATCCTGATGGAAACCTGCCCGTGGCCTTGGCCGCCTGCCCAACCAGCTGGCAGCAAGAGGAGAACATGGGAGCTCAGACGCCGAGCTCCCAGCTGGTTGACCGCAGCGAGGAGGTCCTGAGAGCCCCGGGGCTCCCGGGCTTGCGGCTTCCAAGCCCCCGCTGCCCAGTCGCAACTTGACCCTCGCGTAGCTTCCCCAGCTTGAGACTGACAGGTGGGAGACGAGGGGAGCAGACGGAACGGGCAGTCTCGTTTTTTCGCAAGGGCTGCTGCTTGGTTTTCATCTCACCCCGACCCACATCAGATTCCTAAGGAGCAAAACACAGCAGCGAGGCGTCATGGTTCTCCTCTCCGCTGCTCTTCCACGCCTCCGTTCCCAACTTGTGTTGTTCCTGATCCCTGCCCGTTGCCTGTGTGACCGAACACCAGAGTTCACAGCAGACCATGGACATCAGCCCAGCGGAAACCTTGCGGTGTCTCCACCAGACAGAGGTGTCCTGTGCCCAGCTTTATTAGCAGACACCAGAGCAGCTGGTATGGATATCTTCATTCTCGACAGCTTCTAGTCCAGGCCCTGGTGGTCTTCACTAGCAGAGTCATAACAGCACGAGACTCCTCATCCCCGTGCTCCTTTGTGTCTTCCATCATCTTTTGAGGTTGGGGTGGAGCGTTTCTGGGTTTGCTCAGCTTGGTGACCTGGTGACATTTCATGGGACCTTCCTGAACTCTCACTCTCTGGATGTCCACGGCACCTGAGGCAGGTTATCGAACCATGAGGAAAGTTTGGCAAGGCTTTTAGGGAGGAGGAAGAGTAACCACAGTGTGACAGGGGCTCCTCATCCATCCGCTTCACAGAGTAAACAGAGCAGGACTACAGGGCAGATGGGACTCCAAGCAGGTACAAGAGGACATTGCCAGTCTTAGCTTGATTCCCCAAGCCCGGCCCCTGCGCTGCTTGTGGATGGCTGCAGATGAAATATTGTCCTCACAAAGACCGATGTGCGTCCGAAGACACAGATCTCGAAGCAGAAAACACCGGGTGTTCCTCTGAGGAAAACGTCCCCTGCGCTCCGGCTGCGACGAAGCTCCCGAGGGGCTGCACTGTCCCTCGGACGAGCTGCCTCTCGGAGGAGCGGCTCGATGGTGACCCAAAGCATTCGGGATTTTAAAATCCTGGGCACTGGGAGCAGTGCTGCGGGCCGTGCTCGGACGCGTCACTCCTGGGAGAGTACACAGTGCCATCTAGCCGCGCGGGGCCGAAGTACAGAGCGCTCCACAGGTGCCTTCCCGATCCCTTCATCTCGCACGGGTTGGTTCAAGACCTCATCTAGCCGAGTCCTTCAGTCCTCCAGGATGCCCTTTCACATCTACCACATACCCGACAGCGATCGCTTCAGCTCAGCTCGTTCCAGCCAGGACCATCTGCCGGCCACGGCGCTGGACACCTCGCCCTCACGTGGTCACTCTTCACCATCTCCTATTTCCTATCTAAGCTGCTTCCCCGGCCCTTCCCAAACCCTAGGGCTGATAGTATGGGCCCATATCACCAAGCTCTGGCAAACAGAACAGTTTGAGTCTCATCTCACATGGCTTGTTCACTCTGGTCCATGTCTAGTTTGCTCCGTTCCCAGACTACGTGCATCAAGTGGAGTCTCTTGCCTAAACGTGGCAAGAACCAGGCCTGTTGGCACCTTGTAAAGCTAATGCCAAGGAGCTTTGTCCTACCTGCAACATCCGCCTCACAACGATGCAATGGTTCTCCTAGAAGCCCATATTGCTCTCTTGTGACCCTAAAGGCAGTTGACTCTGGGATTTTCATCCGGAGACACGACGTTAGAGAAGAGCGGGAGCTGTCTGTCCTCTGCAGAGCATCTCTTGGACCACCCCAAAGGGCTGGCCTGATTGCTCCTCTCTGCCACTGGTAGGGTTCAGAGCAGGACTGGGCCACCATATCCCACCACTAGCTTGGGACCATATCTGGAGTCTACAGAGGCTCACAGCTCTCGAGGTGGAATTAATCATGCCGAAACGGGCCATTTAGCTGTTTTTAACAACAAAACAAAGGAAATGGGAAAAAGATGTGTTTTGCCCCCAGCTGTTTTGCAATTTCATTAAGGAGAAACATCAACTGCAACGACTACAAAAATGTGAGGTTTTCCTCCAGAAAGTGACATTTTCTAAGAGCTCGGAAGATAAGAACGATGCTGAGGCTGCACTCCCAGCTCTACCAGGCATCACCTTGCCAACTTGGGTGTTATTATTACAAATCTCTCCATAATTAGTATTTTCCTTAAAGAAGAATATTTCCTTAAAGAGACAAATAAAAAGAACCCGTGGAGAATTGTGATTTTTAAGGCTGTCTCATGATTTCTGGTGCTCGATGCTTCCAAGGCGGTTGAGCTGTTTCATGTCTGTGGTTGGCAGTGCTGTAGGTGCCATAACACAAACCCGTTGGCGCGAGCACCCATGGGTGTCAGGCTGTGCCAACACACATGATTTCAACCCGTTGTTTCCCTTAATAACCTGAAACTTTGGAGTACTGTGAATACCTACGACTTGGGGCTTTCATTTCAAATAAAACTTCATTTCTAATCTTCCCAGTTGCAGGGGAAAAAGGAGGGGGAAAAAGTTGACAGACTGTTTTGAAAGCAGCTTAAACGCTCGGAAAGCAGAAGGCCTATAAACCAAATTAACAAATGTAATATTTAAACAAGACGGCAAGCGGCTTAAGCCAATTTCATGCTATTTTGAAGTCGAGCTGCGCTGTGTGCACAGCTTGGCTGGGGTTTGGAGGAGAGGTGACGTGAGGGAAAGAAAAACTGTCATCTGCTCTGTAGCGTGGCTCTGTTTCTGAATGTGTCCTCTTTAAAATGCCATCTCCGGGGCATCTTCCTGAAGGGCTCTAGAGGAGCCAGGACCGAGTGTGTGCTTGGGAAGGGCAGGAAAACCTGTGTTTGGGTAAATTGTGACCGTGGACATGAAGGTTAAGAGGAGGTCGGGTTAAAAATACAGGATAGAGGCGCATGAGCTCAATGAGACACTCGCAGTGATTCGGCTGCATGGAGACCCTTGGCCTTGAGCAAACACCATCTTCACTGCAGCTGCCACGACCTACGGGCGAAAGCAAGGCAGGGGTTGCAGAAAGAGACTCTGATCCTCTCATTTGTGGGGCCAGTTGGAGTAGGGACGTTAGCACACAACATCTGCGGTCAGGCTGCAAGGGTCTCCAACCCGATGTCTCCTGTGAGATGAGACCAGGTTGCTCAGGGCTTTATGCAGTCCGCTCTCGACGGCTTCCAAGGATGGAGACTGCACAACCAGCTCCAAGAGCTCTTGACAGGACGTGCCCACCTCCCGTGGGACATCCAGGACAGCCTGACCTCCTGGATCACGCTCCTTCACCTCTGGTTATCCCCACGAGCCACTGTGGTCCCACAGCGCCCTGTGGAAGCCCCAGTTTCACCTAAGTGAGCTCTGCCATGGCCGATCCTGCAGGGCACAGAGGAAAGGGTTAACACCTCCCGAATCCTCCTGTATTGGGCACGCGACAGAAAATCTGCAAGCAGGTCAGTACCTCGGCTGCTTCTGAATTCTCATTAATTTGTGTTGCCCTCTCGGTTATTAATGGGCTGACTCACACTGCATTTGCTTTCCCTTTGCTACAATTTGCAAAATTCCTTCTTATTCCCAGTAGATCTCTTGGCAGAGTTATTTTGCTCTGTTTTTCCCTGGCCTTTATCATTTCCTTGCAGGTCTTAGCTGAGTTTGCATATTCCTGCTGAGTTTTCCTGGCGATTCCTATTCGGTCTTTTCAACCTGCTGCATCCACTTGTGGCTGCCCCAATGTCTCTGGATGCACCTGGGCATGTCCTGTCACCTGCTCTGCCCGAGGAGGGTGTTTTAATAGTTCCACTGCCACTCTGTTCCACGGATTTTCCATTTTAATTCTAAGAGGATGACGATGATCTCCAAAGGGCTTTGAAGCTCCAGTCCCCTGTGGAGTTGGAGCAATGTGGGCAACCTCAGACCAAGTAACAAAAAGGTTTTGTGGAGCTGCAGCTTCATGATTGCTTGCCCCTAAATGCACTTGTGGACACTTTCCATAGTGGGCAGACTGGTTTCTTCTTTGGTCTCCACTGACTTCAGTCATCTTGCTCTTCCTATTGTGAAGTCCAGGCTTCTCCAACCCAAGTGCCCCGCAGACCATTACAGATGGCCCAAGGACTGCAACCTGTGCTCCCTGTGAAGCATCTGGTTATATGAGCCCATTTGGGGGGCAGTGTTTGGGTCCATGAGCCCCCCAAGAGGTGTTGTGAGGTTGCACGAGCCCCTCGAGGGCTCCGTGGAGCTGCCAGAGAGCACCTTGTGCCTCGTCGCGGGGTCACCGTTTGGCGTGCCCGGGCTGTGTCGGTGGGTGCCCACCTTGCCAGGCTCCCTGGGTGCTCCCGGGCCTTCCCTGGATTTGCCCACAAGAGGGAGGCAGTGCCTTGCAGTGCCTGCTCCTACACACATGGGTGCTGCAGGGTCCCATCTCCCCCAGACCATCAACCATAACTGCCCAAGGTGGTGCTGAAAAGAGATCGAGGGACTCTGCTATAAAACCAACCTGCTCCTACCTGCACAGGCACACAACTGCACAGGAGGCAACAGCCCTGGTCCTAAAGCAGCCTTCAGCACGATGCCTGCTTTGGAAACACTGCTGGGGCTCAGCTCCCAAGAAGCTCCGGAGAGGATTCCAGGACAGCTTTGCCCCTGGGAAGCTTGCCAAAGCCTTTCCCACACCGGGGATCTGTTGGGGTGGGTAGCTGTGGTCAACGCAGGTAGCTGGGAGGCCACCCCTTACTCTGGTATCACCGTAACAGCAGCCTCGTCATTCTTGGTGGTATTTGCTTCAAAGCTGCCTAGATTGTTTCCAAGCATTCCCTTTGGGAATCTCAAGGGTCCTTGTCTCAGATGAGATGAAACAACAAATGGCAGCTGGGAATTTCTGGCCCCATTCCTAGGTCTTTCCACCACGCACGGGACCCCCTTGCGCCTTGGGCTGGATTCGTGTGGGTGCGATGCCTTCCAGGATGGATCCGGACGTTGGCTCCCGGTATCAGCCCACCCTTCCTCGCGGCGCGGCCTCGCTCCAGCAAGGGCACCGAGCTGGCTCGCCACGGGCAGCCCTGCCTGTGACAAAAGCTTCCCGTCTCCAAGCGATGACCCGGCCGCTGGAGTTAAATAAATCTGCCACGCACAAAGCAAAGCTCCTCCAAGCGCGTCTTCTCCCACTCGTGGGGGACAAAAGCCGGGCGCTTCGGCCAGCGTTTGAAAATCATTTTTCATCCCCTTGTGTTCACTCTTCCCTTCTGTTATATCCTCCGTTCACTCGCTCATTCAGGAGCTGAATTTCTAATAGGAGCGGAACGGCGGCGGGGGAATAAAACCAGTGTCGAGCCTATTCAGAGCTTCTATTATTCGAGACATAAAAGAGAAGGTCCCTTGCAGGTCACCTTAAAAAATGTCTGTCTAGAAGCAAAGAGATCGAAAGGGGGTTTGTCACCCTCCTTGTTCACCCTCTCCGCCATCCTCAGCAACACAGGGAGTTTTCCCCCTCTTTATGGACGCTGCGCCCGCTGTCGTGGTTGGCCAACACCGCCTTGAGTATCGGCTGCTCGTGGGGATCTCCGTTGTCACCTCCTCACCACGATGCCCGCTCAGCGTCACCGCCGCAACGCGACGTGCACGGGGGAAGGAGCCCGGGATGACTCGTCCTAGGTCTCAGCGGAGCTCCAGGGCAGCGAAACCCAGGCTGCTGTGGGGAGAAGCCAGCTGGAACCTTTTACGCGTAGTAATTCACCCAAAAAGGGGGTTTCAGCAGGACCGAAAGGAGCTGTGAGTTCAGGTTTCAGTCATTTAGGTATGTGTGAAAGTGTCAGCGTAGCCCTGCAAGATATTTCCAAGGTAAAAATGTCTCATTTCAGAAGTGCTAGGGTATTTCATTAGACAACCTTGAAACAAGACTCTTTTCCTATTTTCATAGGACATTTTTATTTAAACGCTGACCCAATGGAGAAGAAAATGAGGCTAAGCAAAAAGGCTGGGTATTCTTGAGGCAAGAGGCTTTTTTTTGGGGTCAAGCAGAGAAAGGACTCCAGAAAAAAACCCTCTCGTGACGTTTCAGATCCCTGTGCTCGTCCCCAGTCCCCAAGGGGCTGGCGGAGAAGCAGAGTCACTGCCGATGCCCCAAGGGCTTGAGCCTTATGATGAGAAAGAGGTGGGAAAAGGAGGGTGGGCAGATGTGTCTGCTTGGCTTTTTGGGGGGTTTGAATGAGGTAAAGGAGGACACGGTGGAGGGGAGGAGGCAAAGCCCTTAGCAGTGCAAAGGTGGAAGAAGGAGGACGGGAAGCTGTGGACTTCCCTCCTTAGCACAGGGAATTTGGCTAGGGCAAGGACCCGATATCCAATCCCTGGGAAGGAATCTGGGCTCATCTCCTCAGGTTCCTCCACTTACCAAACGTAGCTGTTCTTCTCACTGAGGCCACTGCTGTCCTGGACAAGTCAACAAGGAGTTACCCCAGCATGGTGCCCTATAGATCCTCCCATCTCCATCCAAGCACGTGGCTACGAATTAACAAGGAATAGTTGGAGAGTTATAAATATCTTCTGAATTGATGAATTTTAATCAGGAGCCTCTAACGAGCAAGAGATGAAATCAGGAATGAGAATGATAGTCCCCAAATGATCTTCATTAACAATTTAAGAGACTGAGATCTTAATTAAAGTGTTCAGGACTTGGTTGAGGGATTACAGATTACCCAAGGGGTGAATTCAAAGGCTTCAAAACCCCCCTTTTTTACACAAGCTAGTGTGCTTTTAAATGAGACTTTTCTTTCAAATGAACAAGGATTTGCTGCTTTCTCTGGCTTCTTCACTCATTTAAATGTTGCTCAGAACTTGAAATGTGCCACCTTGGTCTGTCTCCTGACTTTGCTCCTGTCGTTGCTTTGCCTCCATGCCCCACTGCACACCAATGTTTAGCAAGCCGAGGATGAATGAACGAAGCCAGGGGAGTTTTCCCAGGGCTGAGGGACACACACACACAGAGAGTGCAATCCCATGACCTCTGTTAGAGCAGGAAACTTGGCTAAAATTGACAAATGCACCTGAAAATAGAAGTGAAAGCCCTTTCCAAAGAGCCTGGCTGTCTGAGCGTGGTCTATCTCAGAGCCAAGGTAGACCTGAGGAAGCTCCTAGACCAGCGGGATGAGTCTGGTCCTCAACGCCAGGTAACTGAGATGCTGCTGCTCCAGTGGGACAATAAAATGGTGGCTTTTGGCCACCCCAGAACAGGGAATTTGAAAAGTTTCTTGGCCTTTTAATGGGACAGCTCCACTCTGATGGACATGATGTCTTGAGGCTCCTCTCCATAGATGCTCCCAGGGTCCTGCACAGATCCCTTAGGACCTAGATGCGAACATCAGAAAAGCACGAGGTCCTGCGTGACTGGGCAAGGGGCTTGCCAAACTCAAGAGGATTGGTCTGATCCCAAAGGGCCTGATACCCACAGACCAAGGCAAGTGACACGGTGGAAGCAGAAACCTAAGGCCAAGTCACACAGATGTGGACGTTTGCAACTGTAAAGCGAATATCCCCTAATTTTGCTTCCTCTTCTTGCTTATCTGCTCAAATCTTGGTGACTAGATGCTCTTCCAGAGGAGCAATGCACTCGCTGGGCAAACAAGCCATGCAAGGGATTTCAGGGATACGGTCTTTTTGGCATTGTTGAGGGATGGCAGATGGGTGTAACGAGACAGTGACAGAGAGTGGCCCATCCTCTGTCCAGCTGAGGCATGGAAAGGGTCTTGGGAGGGCGATCAGCCCAGAGCTGTCCTCGTTTTTGGTCAACGAACACCATGCATTAGAAAGGCTCCGACTCCACCACTGAGGTCACGCGTCGCCAGAACTGCCCCATCCATTGACTTGCACCTCCTGACACTGGGACCGCCTCCCACGCGGCCGCGTGCTGCCCGTATTTCCCCGGCCCCATCGACACGGCCACGGCGGGGCAGAGCCGGACCCGTCCCGCACCTCGCCGGGCCGGCGATTCCCACAGCCACGAGGTGTGAGGGTGACTTCACCGCGCGCCCGGGGCTGCTCGGGGAGGGGGTGGCAGCTGCGGGCCGGGCAGGGGGAGTTTTACACCTATCACTCTCTAAGTTCTGACGGAGCCTGGATTTGCTGAAATGTTCACTGGATTTTTTCCGGCCCGCCGGGACCCATAAATCTGGCTGTGCAGAGGCCGTTCTTGCTCCTTCCCCTCCGTGAGCAGGACTGATATTTTTCTTGGAGGGCCAGACTGCTGTAACCCTCCTTCCAGCACCTGCTGCACTTTTAGCCACATTCCTAAGCAGCAGTAGAGAGTCTCCAGGAGCCTGGGACATTGCGGGCCCCCGAGCAACGCAGCAGAGCATCCAGCAGCGGGAAGGTACCGGTCTTCTCCCAGAAAAAGCCCTGTTTCTCCAACCTCCGAGCTGGAAAGCTGGAGAGCTTTATGGAGTGCACATCAGGTCTCTGGAAAGGCAGGGAGAGCACCAGCATCGTGTCTGAGGACTTCTTGGGTGGAGGAGCGCAGTTCTGGGGCTCTTTCTTCATTCATCTCTCCTGGCCTTGTCCTTGGTGCTCAGCAGGACTTGTTCACCTGGGGGACCTGCCATTGCATGGCAGGAAAAGACGTGGGACCTCCAGCATCTTTGCCATGTGGGGATCTTAGCCCTCATCCGTCCTGAGTTTTATCACCTTCACCATGATCCATCCTGAGCTTTGTCACCTTTACCATCTTCCCTGCCCATCCCGAGCTCCCAGGCTGGGCTCTGCCACATCCAGGATCGCCAGGTGCTGGGTGAGCTTCTCTTTGGCCCTGCCTCGGCATCCTCGAGGACCGCGGAGCCACTGGGGCACTGCCGAGGGAAGCCGAGGGTTGGCGAGGCAGCGGGAAGGCTCTCCTCGCTGAAAGCTGCTCGGGACGCCGGGATCACCCACCTCACGGAGCCCTTGCTGCAATTAGCCGCTGGCTTTTCCTCGCGGAGCGAGCAAGCGTTTCAGCAATCTGCCAGAGCAGAGTTATGGGCATGTCAGGCTGGCACAGGGGGGCCGTAAAACCAGACCTTGCTGACCCACAACCATAATTCATCCAAAGGAAACCACATGGCCCTAGCAAAAGGGGTTTATTCACACCTCTCTCTATCCCGTTCACGCAGGCAGGTGCTGGGGATCCTCAGCCCCTCGCTGCAAGCAGGAGTCATCTGTGACTTGTCTGCCTCTATTCATGGATGCTTCTAACTCAACATCTCACTCCATCTCCGTATCCCCCCTCAAAACGAGTAGAGCTGTGAAAGGCAGAAGATACTCCTGGCTCCAAGTCCCGCTGGGCTGCAGATGCGGCAACGCCAACCACCTCTTGGATCCAGTTGGGCAGATCCCAGGCTGCCGGGAGCCAGGGCTCTGATTTATTTCTGCAGTTTCACATCGTTAGAATGTCTTGCTGGAGCGGACCCAAAACACAGAGCTGGGGGTTTTGTAACGTTTATTTTTTTTGCTGCAGCACGTGGCACTTGCACATCCCAGCCCACCTTGGGCCTCCTGCCCTTGCTGTGGGTCCAGTCAATGAAGGAGATGGGGCTGAAGGGATATTGCCTCTCCTGCAGAGCTCCAGACAAATAGCGATCTCCCTGTTCGCATACTTGGCACGCACATCCCAGGATGCACACGCAGTCATAACACACACACCTCCACAGCTGATGGCAGCGACCAACCCCTCACTGCTTGGAGGGAGCACTATGGATGGCTTTCCATCCTCCAAATCCTGCTCTGGGTCAGACACGGGTCACATCCCTGTTTGGATCCCGTAGGCTGAATTTAGCTGCATCCCTCTCCCATCGCCACGTGGAGGATACCAAGGAGCCAAGCCCCAGTTGCTCATGGGTCAAGGAAGGATATTCAGATCCAAAATAAACAGAGGAATCAATGCTTTCCCCTCAGAGTCAAACAGAGGTGAGGGAGGAGATGACACGGAGAGATGCTGGCCCCGGAGGAGGAGGATGTGGCTCCCCTACACCGAGGGAAGGGGCTGTGTGATGGCTCCTTGTTGGCTCCGTATGATGGAGAAAGGTTCCCGAGCCTCCACTCTCAAGAGCTGCATCTGCCTCATCCAGACTCCGGGGGCATCCCGTGTCCTGGGAGCCTGTGGGAAAAGGGTCACAAAAAAACATCCCCATGGGAGAAGAAAGGATGTGTCCACAGCCCCTTGCAATCTTGCAGCATCCATCCTAAGAACTCTCTCTCCAGAGGGGACACCATCCATCTCACACGGGAGAAAGGAGCAGGTGGGATATCTCTTTCCATACTCCGACCATTCAAGGGACGATTCCCACCTCTGCCGTTAGCTTGGCTGGGATGATCTCCTTCAGCTCTGGAAGGTTCCTCATCCCTTTCCAGAAGTGCTTTTCCAGCCCTTCTCTATCTCCTCTCCGGCTCGCCCCTGGCTGAGCTGTGCTCAGTGGCAATGTCTCCATGGAACCATCATATCCCTGAGATCCAATCCCAGCACAGAGCCCATATCTGACAGGCTAGATATTAGCAGGATTTCTGGAGTTCACCCTCCAAGTGTAGGAGGCCCTTGCAGGACCATCCCACCCAGAGCAGCCTCGTAGCGTGGGTCCTTCTGCAAGCAACCAAAGGGGGTCAGTTCCACCCCCATTACCTACACAGTTTGCAAATGCAATTGGTCACAGCTGAAAAGTGGTATTGGGCCCAGCTGGGGCAAAACTGGTAGCTCCCACGATGTGCCAGATATTGGGGATGCCAAGATGTGTGCAGGGAGTTTTCAGGAAACGCTGCTGGCAGAGCAGAGTGAAGGACACCCCATAAAAAAGGATCATTTTGCCTTTTTTGGCTTATTTGTTTTCGTAAAGACGCTCAGAGTTCAGTATCCACCTGGAGTCATTCCTCAGGAGAGCAGGTACCACTTCTCCCATCCCCTGGGATCTTGCTCCGCATGGAGCAGCAGCAGCAGCTCTGCTCCTCTGCTGTGCCGACCCCTAGAACCAGGCAGGGCCGTCCCGATTCCCTCACGCAGTCAGCAATAATCCCACACAATTGCTCTGAACAAGCATTGTTTTGCTTGGAAGTAAAGGGACTTCTTTCAAAATATCCCATTTTAAAGAAATATTGCTTTGCTGCTGCCAGCTTGGATGGGGATTTTTCCCAAAATCATGATTTTTCAGTTTTTCTTTTTTTCTTTTTTTCCTTTTGATCTGTAGATTTTTCAACAGCTCCATCAGAGAGAATGGAAACAGCGCGGAGAGAACGTGTTTTGTGTTGGCTCAAGCTGGCACCCAGGCGCGGCGTGATGAGTAACCTCGGTTTATTAACAAACAGGGGTAATTTGCCGTCCCAGAATGATGCACTTGCTGCGAGCGCGCGCAGATGGCCGGCAGCAGACTGCAATTGCAAAGCTGATGCAAGCCGAAAAAAAAAAACCATGAGACTCAAACATGGAATTATTCAAAACTGTTTTGGTTACAAGTCTGAAACTAAGCAACTCGCCTTG
This sequence comes from Eudromia elegans, assembly GCA_003342815.1. Taxonomy (NCBI): domain Eukaryota; kingdom Metazoa; phylum Chordata; class Aves; order Tinamiformes; family Tinamidae; genus Eudromia; species Eudromia elegans. Next base: position 991,287 of record PTEX01000169.1, on the reverse strand, counting down.
AGAAATTCATTGAGAATGCAGCTTTCCAGCTGTCTTCTCAGGGCAAAATGAGAAAGAACCTCTTTTTACTTAACCAATATGTTCTTTAATATCTGAGCCCGGGCATTAATTTAAATGATGAGCTGGAGGACTCGATAACTCTATCACAGTCTTACAGGTAAATCTCACATGGAAGTAACCATACTTCAGAATAACAGAATGGCACTCACTTTGGGAGATTTGAGTAGGGAGAAATGTCCTTGTATAGGGAAAGGGGGAAAACCTGGGGTATCAAATCCCACCAGCATATTGCCAGGCTCTTGCATTTGAGCTTCTGAGTTCATTGTACTACTTGATAACCAATAAATAACCCACAAGGCTGAGGTCTTCCTTCCACATGGCTACAAGTGGGAGCCGCAAAGGTGGCTCTTCCCTATGCAAAGCCTGTGTAGAGGCCAGGCAAGGAATTTTCTGCTGTTGAGAAGAGCTTGATCTGGCAGGGCGCTCTGTGGCATCAGCGGAGCTCAGCTCCTGCTGAACCTTGGGGGAGATGGATGCATCATCCTAGCGACCCATTGGGCTGCAAGGAGTTTAGGGAGCTCAAGCCAGGCTTCCTTCAAGCCCAAGTCACATCCTGAGTCATTCTTTTCAGATACTTGAACGCCCGCCAAGGACATACGATGAGTATGTGCAGCGTGAGCGCCGTTGATTTTATCGTCCTGGTATTCTACCGCACGCTGGCTGGCCACCCATCCTGGATTTTGGGCCATGGGTCCGCATGGATTCATCAGGAAACCTAGCTGCAATCCTGCAACAAGCGCGGTCTGGTGTGTGCCTGCCACTTCTCAGAAAACTGACCCCACGAAGAGATGTCATCGTATCTCCAGGCACTGGCACGTCACCATTCCCCCGTCCAGCGTGCAATAGGCTGAGCTGTCACTGTGGGTACCCTGTGGAATGCAGCTCTGCTTACACAGTGGTCTGCAGGGGATAAATGATTGCAAAGTCAGGACACTGACACTTCTTTTGAGGCTCCACTCTCTGTGCAAGAGCGGTTCTTGACTCCAAGAGACACCAGCAGCAGCTCTGCCAACGTCCCATCCTTGTCCTTTGTCCTGTGCAGCAGGCTGCAAGTGCTGGCAGCACTTTGGTCATCCTTGTCCTGTCCCTCCTTCACCAAGACTCTTCTTGCTTCATTTATACCCGTTGTCTTGGGCAGATGAAGTGATGGAGACCACTGGAGCCATCATTGACCAAGCGTGAGCTGAAGAGTCTTGTGCACAAACCATGGCTTGGAGCCTCTTTCCCAGTTCGCTGCTGCTGCCCAAGGGCTGCATGGATTTGGGGTCAATATCCGACCCCATATGACACAGCAAAGGGCCAGATCTCCAGCGCAGGAGCATCTCCAGGACACAGGTCCCATAGGTGACCCAGCTCTGCCGCCGGTCCCTTCCGTCCTTCCCTGGGCCTTGTCCTGCTGAGCGAGAGGAACAGCAAATGACCCCGCAGCCCAGTTTGCTGCATTTTCGTGGGCTGACATGTTGCCGACGGGGGGGACCCGCTCCCCACCGAAGCCGCCGCTGCCTGTAAGTGTTTTATTGTTTGCCTGTTGAGGTGTGAATGAAGTAATGGGCTTTCTCCGCCACTTCATCCGTCTCCGGCTGACAGCCCTGCTTAGACACGTTGCGCTGTGCTGTATAAACCCTGTCACCTTGCCATCTCCAAACAGACAGCTTCCTCTGGGAAACTGTAATCAAGCCCTCCCGAGCACTCAGCTCGCACTGTCCGCGGCTCGTAAATCACGGCACGGCTTTTCCCGGAAAACCGGGGAGAGGAGACAGACAGACTGACACGCACGGCCCGCGAGCGCGGCGGTCCCGCTGCTGCAGCCCCTCCTGCTCCCGAGCTGCTCCCTGGCACTGCGGTTCTCTGGAGAGCACCAGGAGGGCTGAGGTTGGAAGGGACCTCTAGAGATCATCCAGTCCAACCCCCTGCTCCAGCAGGGACACCCAGAGCACGGGGAGCAGTGGGGCATCCAGGTGGGTTTGGAAGATCTCCAGAGAAGGAGACTCCACAACCTCTCTGGGCAGCCATTAATAGGAAGGTCCCATTAACACCCCAAAATACCAGGAGTTGCTCGGTGTCCCGTGGATCCTCCTTGGGGATGCCCAGTGCCCATTTATCTTGGACATGAATGTCCTTGGGCCAGCAGGTCCTTGCTAGACAGGACCAAGAAAACATGTGTGATGGCTCTGGAGCCCTCATTTCTCATCAGCTCCCTTCTCTTATAACAAAGTGGGGTACCATTATTTACCATTCTTTGGGAAACTGCACCCAGGTGGGAACAGAGATGGTGCTGTGGGTGCTCTGGGTGGAGGTGATTGGTTCGGCCACTCCCTGGCAAAGACCTGACCTCCTTCCAAAGGAAGTGGAGCATCTCTGGAGACACCCTGCATCCTCAGGAGAGGGACCTGTAGGTTTTTGCCCAGAGCAGAGCTGCCCACCTTGGAGGACGGCAGGACTTTGAGGGTCCAATTCCCCATTTGCCACCTTCTTCTCCATGGAGCACACCCCTGCGGTGTCCCTTACCTGAGCCCGGACCCGTGCCGGAGGTGCTGAGCACCGGGGAAAGCGCTAGGAGCTGCCTGGGAGCTGGACGACTCAGACTGCCAAAGGAGAATCGCTGGTCCAAAACAGCTGGCTGGGAGACACGGATCCAGTCCGCGATGATGGAGCATTAGCTACTAGCGGAGCAGGCGAGGAGACAAGGAAGCCGCGCGGGAGCCACGGCTCTCCATGAAACCCAAGTGGATGTTACGTCTCTTTTAGGAGCCTTGGAGCAGTAGGCTGATATTAAACTTGAGCACGGTGCATTAACCTGGGATTAGGAGAAGAACAAGGACCGGCTGCCTGGCGCTGTCATCCCTCGGCGTGACAGATGCTGCCCGTGGACAAGCCGCCGGCAAGGAGAGGCGGCGACGCTGGGCCCCAAGTCCCCAGCCCCACTCAGGAAACCGTCAGCATGATCTGCAGCCCTAATTAGGGGGGAATAAACTTCACGCAGAATTCAAACATAAATTTGCCCTTGCTGATTTCAGGCCTCGCACACGCTCTCCGAGCCGACGGGTTCCCCCAGGACCCCGCACTGAGCTCTGCACTGTCTCTGATTTATAAGGTCCTCTTGGACATGTTAAATATAGTATTAAGTGTAATAAATGTAGATCACTTTCCTAAATATTCCGTGATTTATATCCGAGCTCCTTCCCCCGAGAGCTGGGCTCATAAATTCTCTGCGCAGAGCTGTCGCAGGGGGCACATTTCCTCAGGCGGGTTGCAGAGTTAATAAACGGGAAGGGAGCAGAAGAGAAAAGCCACGCAGGGGAGGCTCAGGAGGAAGGCAGAGCTGGTTGACAGGGCGGAGGGAGAGCTCCCGTCTCTCTTGTTTTTAAATTATTTTTATTTTTTCGGCATACCTACGATGCTTGACGCATCCTGTGTTGCATCTAGGCATGGGCCACCCTTTGCTTCCCTTCTCTATATAAGATCCACCACGTGAAGATTAAATGGGGAAAAAATACTGGGTTAATCAATCCACAGCTTGAAGACAAGGCCTGCTGCAGAGAAAGGCAGAGGGGACTTGAAATGATGGAGAAAGATGCCTCGTACATGGTCTTTGAGCCTGTAGACACCGAGTCACCTCCTCCTCCTTTGCTTCCTGCTTCACTACGCATTGCTGCTGCCGTGATCCTTACTCCCTTCCCTCCTTCCCTTTGTGCTCCTTCTCTCAGGTGCCTCATGATCCTCCACCCTCCTCCAGCAAGATCCAGGCTCCTTTCCTCCATCCTACCCCTCTGCCAAGTCTTTGGAGACCTTCACTCTTCACCCTGTTGCCTTTCTCTTCCCACCGTCCTCTCCAAGGTCCCTTTTGCCTCCCCGGCACAGAAGACACCAGCTCTCTGCCCCAGCCTTCCTCTGCCACGGGGACACGAGCTCCGTAGATGACACTGGTTGAGGCAGGTTGGATGACAGGCATGGTGGATGATGGAGGGAGCAGTGGCTGCATCCCCTGAAGAAACCAGCAGCAACTTCCCAGCTCACCCCCTGCGGAAGCAACTTGGGAGATCTTTGTGAAAGGACAGACAAGTAATACTGTGGGCTGGGAGGGCTGGCGAAAGGTTGCAAGTTCAGAGGAAGAACCTCTGGGCCAAAAGGGAAACGGACCTGTTAGAACTGAGAGCCTTCCAAAGAGTCCAGAGCCGGGGAAAAGGGAGAAATGAAAAAGCTGCAAGTTGGCATGACTGTGCCCTGTGGAGAAAGGCTTGTTTGTGATCACAGGCTGTGCTTCCCGGGAGGACAAGAGGGTGATTTATCTGCAGAAACAAGAGATGGGGCAGGCAGGGAGAGATGCGAATCACGGATCTGCTCAGGGAAGAGATTCAGCCCTCGGTGGAACAAGAGGGGCTCTTGTGGGCTGAGAGGCTCTGCCAGGAGGCGAAATGGTCCTTTTTTCACCCTGAGATGATCGCACAAGTCGGCCTTCTGGTAGACGCAAGGATAATCTCAGCGTGTAGCTTCATAGCTGCTCAACCACAGTCAAAGCAGAAGGGTTAGAGCGGGGCACAAGGCCAACTCTTTAATGACCGTGCTCTGCATTACGGATTTCCAGTAAAAATCCATCATGATTAACACGTTGCATTTGTCACAGCCGAGACTTTCATGACAAAAAACATGACTTTTTGGGTTTTCTCACAACAAGTCATGTTCTTTGTAATCTAATAAGCGCTGCTCCCCTCCAAGTCCTTTACAAACTCGGCTCTGTCTGCTTCCCGGGTCGTCACGGATGGGAAAATGAGCAGAGCTGTGAAATGCTTTCATGCCATTTGTCAAGTTTTATTAAATGGCTTAGAATATTTTTATTGCCAAACAAGGGCTTCTCAGTGGAGTTGGGGACCCCGTGTGGGCCCTTGGAGATCTTGAGGGCTTTTGTGTGTTTTGTGTGAGTTTTTTGCCCCTAGTTCTGCCCCTGCAAGCGGGCAGCCTCAATAAGGCGCCGTGTCTTCTCAGCAGAAGAGATAGAGGAGAAATACGTTTAGTTGTTTGGGGAGGTTCAGAAATATATGGCGATAGCAGAGAGGACACAAGGAGCAAAACCGCATTATGTGCTTCCCATAACGGAAGGTGAGGACAACCGCTTGGCCCATTTGCTCCCATTGGCTTTGGCGAGACAGGGAGACGTTCAGATCCCACGGATGAGGATGGGAGGAGCAGTTCCCATCACCAGTGCGCCACATCTTCTGCCCTCCATGCCGCGGTGTGACATGCCAAGCCATGCCATGCCAGTCTTCCCTGCCTCCTCTCATCTCCTGGTCTCTCCTTCCCTGTCAAGTCTCAGAGAACTTACTGGGATTTGGCAAAGAACGTCAAGAATGAGGAGGTCCTGCTTCGAACAAACACTTGGTTGTATTTCTTCACATAGAATTTTGCTGTGTATTTTTTTCAGGTTGAAACTATTTTGTTGCTTTCTACAGCTCTAAACGTGCTCAGCTCCTTGCATCTTCTGTGTGCTACCTGGTGCCTGCAGTGCGTCATGATCCCTCTACTTTATCTTGTTGGGATAGAAAACTATTTCTCCAAATAGGAATATGAAAACAGCTGGAGCCTGGTCCCATCTGCCTGTTCCCCTTCACACTGTTTCCATTTGCTCCTAATCTTCCTGGGCATTTTCATTTGGGTCCTTCTCTTGACTTCTAAGTTAATACGATACACTGCCAGGCCTCCGCTACAGAAGTTTGGGGCTACCTACCTTGCTTCGCTAATTTGATGGCACAAATGGAAAAGCAAGCAAATTAGCAAATGTTGTCAATGAATCTGCCCCGACCAGTTTTTTATTACCCTTTGCCACTTTGCATGCAGCTCTTGTGTGACGTGCCCCATTGCTCTGCTCCACCTCGGAGGTGATCCTAGGCCTTTCTAGCTCTGGAAATTGGCCTCTTGCCTCATTCTGTAGAGTTCTTGTCAACTGCTGCATTTCTCCTACGTTGAACAGCCTTCATGATGGCCAAGGTGGTGCCCTCGGAGACTGACCAGCACCGTGACCACTGGAACCTCCAAGCAATGTGAGCCTGCACCCATGTGGGCTCCCTAAGACCAAATCCATACGGTAATACAGCCTCTGCTGTATGATAACACATAATCCCTGCACCCTTTAGCATGGCTGCACTCTGCTGCAGGACCCTGTGATGTCCTTATCTCCTGGGATGAGAAACCTGCATCCAATGCAGAGACCACTCGCAGAGGGGACAGGCTCCCATGGACCCCATAGCTGCCATTTGTGTGAGCAGAGGTGATTTACACAGACTTTTCATTTTGTTTAGTAAATCAGGAACTTGGAAATCAGCATGGTTCCTCGTGTGAGCCTTACTGATGGCTGAGGTTATCACAACAGCTATAAATCCCCCACGATTCTGGATGGGAAATCTCATTATTTCTCCTTTCTCCTCCCCTCCCTGGGCCTTGAGACCTGGCAGAGCCACAGGAGAGAGAGGAACTGATTCACTCCAGCTCTGGCTAAAGTGATGGGCCATGAATCATCATCTCCTGGAGCCCCTCTGCTTTGCTGAGCCCCAACTCCCTGTGCTGGTCACACTGTGAGCCCAGGCATTGCCACTGAGGCAGAGGCCAAGGTGGGACATCTCCTGTCCTGTCAAGGAAGGTGTCCATGAAAGGGAGGTAAAAGCATGTTCCCTTTCTCTTTTGTCCTTGAAAGCCTTCAAGGGGATGGATTCCTGTTCTCAAACATCTTGGGAACATCAGCACAGCCCAGTCTCAAAGACTCTTCAGGTCTGGAAGTCAGGGCTTCCTACAAGAAGCCTGAATGATGGATAAGTGTGCATCAAACAGGCAACTTTCCCGTTTGCTCTTAAGCTAAACCCTAGTGCAAGGGCTGTTGGGGCTCTCCCTGAGGGTACAAAACAGCCAAGAGAAAGGGTGGACCATGATGCCGGACAATTCCCCAAGGCAGCTCCGCTAGGACCAGGCTAAGATGGGGAAAGGCCTTCAACCAGCTAGGACTGGAGAAAAATCCCTTATGAACAAAGCCAGCCCAAAGGGAATTTCTCTCTACCACTCTGCTGCTTTCCCACCCACCTCTGTGTCCTGGGAGGAGATCTTTCCATGTGACCCTGCTTCCCATGTCTCCTGGTCCTTGGTGCCATCTTTTGGATACAGGCTCCAGGCACGTGCAGTGAAGGCATTTCCCTCCTTGCCAGCAGCCCAAGGGAGCTGGAGAGTTCAGGACATTCCCTTGCACTTGGAAACCCTTTGGGCAAACCAGGTGTCCATGTGACACGTTGTCAACTGGGACATCTTGTACTAATTTCTGCTGAACTGAAGACTCCTGCTGCGAGTCCCACAGAAAAATGTCTCCCTCTCATCCGCTGTGACTCACTCCCCGCCTTCCCATTTTTGGATAAGAACAGAAGCCACCTTTTCCATCAGGTCTTCTGGCCACCTCCCTGACACCCTCTCCTCACCTCCCCGCACAAGGGGGAGCTCCCGTCTCCGCAGTCTCCTTGGCCAACTCTTCTGCTGCCATCCCCGTCCTCCCAGACCCTCCACTCCCCCAAGCCCGGAGAGGAGCGAGGACCGTAAGGGTGCATGTGGTTCCACATGAAGACACCCCGCCGCCTTGTGCAACGACTTTATAATATATTCCAGACTCTCCTCCATTCCCTTCCCTTCCCTGCTGTGTCCTATCATTTCCCTGGCTTTTTTTTTTTTCCTTTTTTCTTTTTTTTTTGATAGCTGCCGAATGCTGAGCAGAGCTCTCCATGTGCATGTTTTTGTTCGCGGCTCAGTCATCTCATTCTTATGTTCCTACACAAGTCTTGGATGCATCATCCGGTCCCAGGGACTTGCTGCTCTTCAGCGTGTCCTTTTACCCACCACCTTCTCCCGACACCACTGCTGCTCACTTGTCTTACCTGAAACGAGCAGACCCGGGGTGGCTTTTCCTTCCCAACGTCTTCGGTGATCCTGAATGATGGGAAGAAACCATTTAGCTTCTCATTGCTACTTTTCGCCATCACTCCCTACTTCTCTCCCAGGCTTTCAGCTACTCAAAACCATCAGATTTTATATCTTTTTTTAATGCCTTTTTATTTTTATTGTTTATTTTTATATCTCCTTTATTTCACAACTTTCCCCCCCCCCGTTTGCTCTGATTAAATCCCATCCTAATTCCCTTGTTACGTAAACCCCTGGCACGTTTTAGGCTCACTGCTAGTGCCTTTGCTAAGGCTGGATTTTCTTTTTCTAAAGTATCCCTCTCAACCCAAACAGGAGATGAAACCCGGTCATTTCATCTCATGCTGTTGATTTTCCTCTCCCACACGGGCCTTTCTGCTTTTCCTTCCTCAATATACAACCTTCAAAGCCTCCTTCATGGTCCCGTATCAAAGTCAAGGCCTGAAACAGATTTGCCTTTAGGGTCTTATAAATGGATTCTATTTATTTATTTATTTAGTTATTTTAAAGTAAGTTCCTCCTTTTTGACAGCAAGCGGTCTCCAGCCCCCAGTGACTCTCTGGCTAATTGTGCTGGGACCATTGGGAGTTACTGGCTCACAAACGGGAGCTTCCCGAATGAAGCTGTTCATGTGGCTTTGGAGTAAAGGCAGAAATGACACAATATCTAAGCAAAAAATAAAAAATACGAACCCACACAGTAGTCATAACCATCATAACATATCTGGCTTGGCTAAGTCACCCCTGCCTGAACTGCATCACGAATCTTTCCTACCTTGCTTGCAGTTATTTGTGGGAGAAATGTCATTTTTCCAGCAGTTTTGAAGATAGGGTTTTAGGGACATATTTAGGTTTCATTCCAAATTGCAAGAAGTTTCGGTAAGTGGATTCAGGATTCCTTTTTACGTCCAAAAAAGAAAAAAAGAGGAAAATGAGGTTTGAACGAGTAGATATTCCCCCAAACACACCTACTTTCCAACCTTTCAAAACAAACTCTTTGAATCAGACTAGGCTTGAAGGTGCAATTAAACACTTGCTGGGGGGTAAACGTCTGTTGTAGAAGGATCTTTGCAAAAATCCCCCCAGAATGGGTGGTGGGGAGAAAATACTTGTCTAAAGTGCGCATCGCCAGGTTCACTTCTCTCTCTGCTGCCCCGCCAGGCTATCGCTTCCGTCGAAGTTTTGCTGATATTTCGCAGCTCCGACACCTTCCCAGTCCTACGGGGGACCACAAGCCCTCGGCGTGGCATCCTGCCTGGCGTGCCCAGCGCCTCTCGGAGACCAGGAGGTTTGTTTCTCCCACCTGGGGCACAGCTCCCTGCCAAGCGCGGCTGGGAAGCAGCATTCCTGCAGCGCGAGCCTCGAGGCCCCCGTAAAAAGCGCCGATTGAGGCGCCGACTACCTGACACCTTCCCCAGCACAAAGAGGGCTTGTTGCCTCCCGCGCCCGGCGAAGCGCCGGGCACCGGCGAGAAGTCACAAAGCCACATCCTGCGCGTGGCCCTGAACAAAACCTGCTTGTCTTCGGGGCCCGCGGGGAAGGCAACTCCGGGCAGGTGCTGCCTGCACGGGCTGGATTTATCCCGGGTTTATCCGCATCATCCCTGGGATGGTGATGGCCAAACCACAGGTTTTAGGTGCAGGAATATCCTGCTCGCAGCTGGGCTGGTGTCTCCAAGCGGTTGAGCCTGCTGGCCATGCTGAGGCTGCTGGTGAGCACTTCCCTGGCTCCGAGATATTCCTCGGTGAGCTGGGATGGAGTTGCAAGCTCCGGCTGGGACAGCAAGCTGGAGCAGAGCGTCCCGCCGCCTCTGCGGTGCTCGGCGGGGCAGATGGGGTGTGATGATACACAGGCTTGGCTGGGAGCTGCCTGGTAATCCCAGCGCTGAACCAGGGCGCGTGATGGATGGAGGGGAGCTCACGTAGGGAGGGATCCGCTGGGGAAGTGGTTAGTCTTCCTATTATCTTCTTTACTCTTCCTGTTCCCCAGGAGAGGCGACGTTTGGAAGGGGTCCATGAAAGCTCCCCGGCCCGCCAGCACCGGAGCGTGCGGCACGGACCCTGCGGGAGATGGATTACCCAGCTGAGAGCCCCGGCATCCTCTGCTTCTCGTCCAGGAGATGTCAACTGCGACGTACATAAACCAGCAAGGAGGAAAGGACCAGGACTCAGGGCTCCCATGCTGCAGGCGGGAGCCAAATCCTCCAGACTAGAGCCAGGCTCTCCCCTGTCTGCTCCCCGCCTGCGAGTGTCTCCCTGCGGTCTCCCAGTCTGATGGGCCCGGTGTTGGATGTTGGGGAGACGACTGCTTGCCCCCTCCCCTGTCACATCCAGGGGGAATTTAGCCTTTCAAATCCACACCAGACACCTAAACTTCAGGCTGTGTGGTGCTGCTAGCCCCTTCCTTGGATCTGACTCTAAGAAACTGGAGGGGTTAGGATGTACTTCAGCTGAGCTGGGCTCAGGGCTCCAGGCCGTGCTGCAAGTGCAAAGGCAAGCCATCCTTGCCAGGGATGATGTCCCACCAGGCGCTACCCAGATAGGCTCAACCCATTACGGAGAGATCAGGGAGATGCTGAAAGCCTCTGCATTCCTTCTCAATGCAAGTCAGATGTGACGGGGAGCGTCACAGTTCAGACAGATTGGCCAAGAAACCAAAACCCAAGATTGCTCTCAGCAAGATGCGCAAACCCTTTCCTGTCTCCCCTAATCATCATTCTGCCTTTTATTGCTCTCATGAACTCTCTCGCAGAGAGCACACGTGGCTTAAAGAAACCAGAGCCGCTCCAGGTTACTGCTTGTGTTTCCAAAGTGATAACGGAGCAATCTGAAGGGGAAGGAAGAAGTCACCTTCCAGGGTGTTAAAAGGCTGAAGTCTTGCGTGGGATTCATGGGATACCACTCCCAGGTGGGTGCATATTTGGCACGAGTGTGTACCAGCAGCTGGGTGCACGTCCCAGCATTGCTTACATACCTTACATCCTTCTCCAACACAGATGCTGCAGGTAGTCGGATGGATGAAGTGAGGTGCTCCCTAATACTCCAGGAAGAAAAATAAGCACTGAGAGCATCTTTAAGGCCAGATCCAGGCAGCCCTGTGCAAGGCACACACACCTCTCCCAGGGAGGGAATCCAGAGGAGACTATGGAGGGAGATACTTCACCCATGCTGCTATTCTCTCAGTGGGATCAGCTTGGAGGTGTCAGAGGGGAATCTCCATATCCTTGATTTGCTTCCGCATGTCTGTGTCCATCCCTCAGCCCTTTTCCTTTTTCTCTTTCCTGCTTGGAGCTCCCTCATGCAGCAGCCAGGACAGAGATGCTATAAACAGGATATGGACTCTCTGGAAATCCACAGCAAGCAGGAGCAACCCAAGGCATTTAATAGAAACCCCGCAGTAAACAGGGATAAAGCAGGATCAGCTGTATGGAGCAGGCAGTCAGTATCAGATGGAGCTACTCTACCACACCAACTATTTACTGAAACAGGAAACAAATATTTTTTTTTGCTTTTGCCCAAGACAGATTTCCTTAAAAAAAATGTGTTAATATTAGAAGTAAAAATGCAGCTTTTAAACATGTTAAGTGGCCACATTCACTGGAGTTTTATTTACTATATAAAGGTTAACATTGGTCTGTTTATCCTACAGACGAGATTTCCAGCAAATTACAAGAAAGGTCATGTAACAGTCAGCTCCTGCTGGCCTGAGCTTATTTGCCAGAGCCAAATCCCTAGAGCCTGTGAAGCTGGGACAGAGGGAAGGGATATTCAAAAGGACACAGAGAACTGGAGGAAAGACATAGCAGAGCTTTAGGTTGCTTTTAGTTGGCTCGCGAGAGCAGTAAGGTGGAGGCTGAGGCTTATCCAGGTGCTGGGATAAGAGCAAGAGGCAGAGACGATGCCTTGGAGCCCCCAGGGCTCTTGGCGACAGCAGCTGCATTCGAGGAAGAAAACCCACCACGAGCACAAGCACAAAGAGCCAGTTTAAGGGCCGGATCAGGGATATTTATCCCTTGGCCAACGCTCCTTATTTAGTTTTACTGTGATTAAGCTCTTCTAGATATGGCGGCACTCCAGAGGAACGTGAAGCTGTATCAGTGCACATCTCTCTCTTCCCAGCATTTCCGAGCTGAGCAACGCTGTTCTTTGTAAGAGATGCTTCAGACAAATTATTAGCCCTGACATGGAAAAAATCAGGATGAAAATCAAAGGCCTGAGATAGCTGGGATGTTGAATGAGGCAATTTTTAGCTTTAGCTTGAGTAATTTTCATGATCATGTTATCTGGAATCAACAGGACCTGAAATAAAAGGGAGACAGCTGGTCCCAATAAGGGGTCATTTAGCACCTGGGAAAAGATCTGCTGCTGGTTCATCAAATCACCTGTCCCCACACTGTAAATTGTGACCTGCTGCTCCTTTCTGTTGAGAAGAATCAGCTTTTCTCCCCTCTAGGCACTACTATTAGAGCAGACTTGGGGCTGTAGCCCCACCTGCTTTGGAGGGGAAGACAGGTTAGGTGAGATATTTTGCTGTCTTCTCCATTCTTTGACATGCTCTGCGATGCATGTTCCAGTCTGGGCAGTTTAAGGCTCATTTTGTTTGCTTTTGTCACATTGTTCTGCATCTTGGCTTCTTGGGTCCTGGCAGCACTTCTGCTCCATGTGTGTAAAACTGGCATTGCTGTGGATGGTGGGGAACAGTATCTAGAGGGGAGGGAAGCAAGGCAACACCAACCTGTGTGTGTCCAGGCAAGGGCCAGGCTACTATGTGTGGTCCTGCCTGTCTTCAGGATCTAGGAAACCACGTTTTCCAGCTGCAATGGGGTTTTCACGGAGCAGGCAGCTCTCCCTGCCACGTTTTACTCTCCACCAAAACTGGTGAGGTGGAGGAGCTGCTAGAAATTAAAATATCACAAGGGTTTTTGTTAACAATGGGGTTGTGTTTTTGGTTTCCATTCCCTTCGCTCGCAGTCAGCTGAGCTGCTGTTGTTCACACCTTCCAAAACTGAAGGCTGGAGGCAGCCTTGAGCCCCTCCACAGGGGTGTCTATTGGAAACTCTTAGGCAACGTTAGCTATAGCTGCTGCTATGTTCATTGACTACAACAGCAGAGAAAATGTGGATTGGTTACAGTGAACAAAATGGAGAGACCTATGAATAGTAAAAGTGGAGACATCGGGTCTCAGCCTCGTTACTTGTGGCAGGTATCTGTCGTCCTTGCTGTGTCAGGACATGGTCCTTTCGGACACAGCCTTCCTGGGTGGATTTGCTGCCCCGCATCTATATGCAGCAAGGGCAGAGGCCTCCCTGATGCCTTAAGGACTCTGCCAGGGCCAACGAGAACATGCCAAACCCTGGAGCTGAACCCACCGTCTGCTCACAGCACCCCAAGGTCACTCTGCATGGGAGTAGCCTTCCCTGGAGAACCCTTTCAGGATAATTTATCCTTGGGGATCCATTTATTTTTGCCTTGGTTGTCTGGTGAATAATGAAAAGAGAACCTCCCCACATTCTCCTTTGGCTTTCCATGACCTTTGAGGATCTGTATTTCCTATATTCACCAAGCAGGAAAAGTGAGCTCCATCCAGCAGGCTAAATTTCCTTTCCACCCTATGAAAGAGGGGCTGCCTGCATTGAGAGGCTTGTAAAGGGATGTGTACGTGGTTAGATCCCAAAACATTAGATTAACTGGCATTTCTAGCTTCCCTGAGGAATCAGCCCAATATGCCAGTGCAAAATGATATGTTCCCACCCTCTTTTTGCAATAACAACCTGGAAATTTCCCACTCTACATGCAAATGTTTTCCCAGAACTGCCCAGGTGCGTGGGTGCCTCTGTAGACCTCCCCATGAATCCAGAAAAATCCAGACCCTGACACCTTCCACAGAAGCAATCCTTAGTTGTCTGGTATCCTTTTCCCTCCAGAACATTTGAGGATGGAGACATCCGGCCTTGCAAGACTGTGATTTTTCTGAATCTGGCCAGAAATTGCATAGGGCTGATAGGACCTAACACACCAACATACAACCTCTGCTGGATTGCCGTGCCAAGCCACCCGGATGGCCTAGGAGGAGATTAATTTAACTAATTTTAACACCTGCAAACTCCCAAGCACCAAGACGAGAGCCCGACCATGTCCAGCATGATGCATATCCATGTGATCTGTCCAGGACATCTTGCCATGACACACAGGTTAAAGGTTGCCAGCAAGTGAGTACTCACATTTCCTGGGCTCCTCGGCTGGTGCTGGCTTTGGAAGTGGCTTTTGGTACCACTTAGAAGCTGATCTTCTTTCCCCTCTCCTTGGTTGGCTTCTGCTAGTGACTAGGCAACGCTTCTGACTTGCACACTGTCCCTTCAGACTCCTTTTCTGGGCATGGTCTCCTCTTAGCCACGTGCTGCTCATTGCTTTAGGATGTTCTTTGCTTTCACACTTGGAGTATCTTGAAAAGCATCTCATGGGCAGGCAATCTGAACTGCCTACTAACATGTGCCATCAATGTCTGCTAGTCTTTTACGCCTTTTTTACTATTTTTCTGAAGCTCTGATACCCCTATTTTGTCATGCAGAGTTTGTTTCCATTGCACATCTCCACAGGTGCCCAGAGCAATGTCTTTTGAAGGACGCTCCTGCCTCTATTCTCTGCTGTGATCACAGAAGATGGCATGTTGGGTCAATGAAGGAGCACTTAGGAGCATTTTTCATCTTCCATCACACTGCACCTGGGCTAACAGCCTTGAGTGGAGTGTGGTGGGCATGTGTTTGGCCAAAGACAACACAAGACGTTGTCGTTTTGCATGCTGTTCAACCTGGTGTCCGCTGTTGGAGGCGGGTTATTATGGTATCATTTCTTCTTTCTAACCAACCTTCTCATTCTCTGAAGTACCACACTGACAGGGGGAGGTTAGTGTGGTGGGGAGCAGAATGATTTCAGTAATTTTGTTCTGCACATATAAAGCTGGCAGGGAGATCAGTCAGAGCCTCTGCCTTTCCTCTGTCCATCTGCTACAACTCTAATGATGCGTCCCTTCTTGCTGGCCATTGCAAAGGTGACATCTTCACGTCACTGCTGGAAATGGTGGCTTAATAAACCGCAGCCCAAAAATGTCGATGAACGTGTGGGTTGACCATGCTGGACAGAAGATAATTTGTGGTGAAATCCACAAAACGTCTGGGATTTGTAAATGTTTTCGTGATAACTTGGCACCTCTCCAAACACTCCCATGTACTGACAAACATGAGCCGTGAGTCACACGTGCAGGAAAATCTTCCAGGCTCTTGACTTCTCACCCGGCTCTGCCAGACTGCCAGCGTGACTGAGGGCTTCAGGGTCATAGCAAAGGAGATGGTTGGCCACCCCACTGGTGATCTGCATAGGTCTTGGGGTAAAGGAGGTGGTGATAAGGTACACTAGCCTTTCTGGGCAGCAATCCATTGGGATTGCCCTAGTTTTTTCCAGGTTGGGATCCTTGATACAGCCCAGGGATTATCTCCTCTTCCAGGGATGGGGTTTGTTTCCCACTAATGAAGCTGGAGCTCAGGCAGTTTTCTGCTTGTTACCGTCTGGAGTTGGGTGATGTCTTTTTGCAGACTGGGCTGGCTGGGGCCTTGCAGAGATCTTTAGTGGTTGCTAACATGGTTTCCTATCATTTCTTGGTTTTGAACTCAGGAGTAATCCTCAGGCTTAGCAAGAAAAGCCCTCTGTGGCAGCAGGGCATCACTGTCATTTGTCCTTTGGCCAGCAGGACCCTGGGGCAGGAAGATGACTCACCTTAGCCAGACAGCCTGGCTTCTGGGGATAATTCACCCAAACCCAACTTCCCAGCTAGGCTCTTCATTAAATAGTCCACTGTTGATTCATAAAAAGAGCAGCTGGCAGCAGGGCATAGACTACCAAGCCTTAATTCCTGCGTGCACATTAGAATAGCTGGTAATTCAGGGGCCATGTGCGTAGTGATGTTATTGGTCCCATGCGTTCCTAGGTCTGCTTACACCCTCTTGTCAGGTCAGAAGGCACAAGAGTGATCTTAAACCAGCTTCTGGACTCCAACATCTCCCCAAAGGAAACGCTGTCTGTGCATGCTACAGTGACCATTGCTTTGCTCAAGTTCAGCAAGGTTGTGCCAGAGAGGATCAAGCTGGACAACCTGCAAAATGTTTCTCCCAGTTCCAGACGAAGAATTCAAGGCTGTAGTTTGGCAAGAAAACCCCCCAACTTCTCCTGAAAAACAAATGTCACCTGTGGGAGAGACACAAATTTTGTTCTGCTGCCTCCTGTCCTCTTGACAGTGATGGATGGGATCGAGCTTCACACTAGACTGCACCTCCTACGATGCACCTGCGTCCATCTCCCATTTGCACTGTACAAGAAGTACCAGGAAAGGAAATGAATAATGAAGCGATGTTTTCATGGTCAAACATCACTGATTGGTCTACAATCCCAAAGATTTTCTGTTTTTCCAGACTTGGTAGCACTTAGCCATCATAGGGCTCTTCCTAAAAACAGCTTTAAATTTTAGGAAAATGTCTTGCTCTTAATTGAACTGAGAAACAATTTTCAAAATCTTTCACAGGAGGAAAGCTACTGAGATGTTTTGTTTTGGAAACACCTGCAGTCTAAACCGTTTGCTATTTCTGAAACCAAACTATTCACGAGCTTCCTGCAAACCTGGAAGCCACCATTTCCTGCCAGCTGCTCTGGAAGTGGCTGAGGAACAAGAGAGGGGTTGGGACTTGCAGGTAGCAGGCCTCTTTTCACAAGAACTCCTTCCACTGATGGGCATATGTGCCTCTCCAGACCATAAATACCATGGCACTGTCATGCCATGAAGCTCCCTCTGCACAGGCTTCCCTACAGTGCATCTACCAAGGGGTCCTTTGAAGACGCCCAGGGGCTGAAGAAGACAGGGTTGGAGAAGCAACAAGCCAGGAGGATACAAGGAAACTTTTCAAACTCAGAAGCAGTGAAAATGTCTCCTCATAGTGGATTTCTATCAAAACTCTCTTAGCTCAGTGTTGACCTTCAGTAGTAGATACCTCCTGCTATGAGCGTGCTCACTGATGTCCTTCTCATGACTTTGTCCTTCATTTAAATGAAGCTGCATTTGTGGTGTCTGGAAGCCAAAGCAGGTTACTAGAACAAGAAGTTTGGGAAGCAACAGAGAACTTGTTTGTGCTGTATGGAAGGCATGTCTCACTCAGACGTGTCCCGTGTAGTCCACGGGGAAGGACTCCATTTTATGAGGATTTGCAATGAAGTTTTCCTTCAGCATTACAATTAAAATTCATTTAAATATGGGACCTTTAAATATTTCCAGAGCCTGACCTTTTTCTGGAGGCTGTTGACTAATTAATGTCTGGTCTGGTATTCTTCAAACTTTCCACATAGTTCAACTTGTTGCCAGCTGCTTTCAAACACATTTTTTTCAAGAAATTAGGTTGTAATTAAGTACGGTTATTAATGACTGTTTTTCCTGTCTTTCCCATTGGGTTTGCAACCTACTTTGCTCCATGTAGCAGAAAAGATGGCCAATATTTCACCAGGGTGAGTGAAGGAATGTCTAACACAATCTTTGAAAGGTTGATTTGACTCAGCTCCAACTCTGCAACACATTGTGGTAACTCCTAAATTGCACTGAGAGCTGGGTAGAGAAGTATGATCAAGTCCCTGTGGGTCTCGATGGAGGCAGATGGAGAAATGTGGTAGATCTTTCAGCCCTGGAGATGAAAAGAGCGGGGTGACTAGAAGATGGCACCCTTTGATGGTTGTCCTTCACTCTTTTCCTGAAAAGGTATAAAGTAGAAGCCACAAACCCATCACTCAAATGCTTAAAATCCAGGGTGTGTTGGTCTAGGACCTCCGCAAATAACGTTAAGTCCATTTGCGTGAACACTTCTCTCCTGCCTGGTCTTTTCTCCACCCTCGAGAGACTTGCAGGGAGCAGCAGAGGCAGAACCGTGTGTGGAGAGAGCATGTTAGAGCAGATGGAGCCTAAAGCAGCCAAGAAGGGAAGCGGCACTCCTACGCAGAGCCCAGAAAGGCTTTTACACACTCCGCTCTCTGGTGTGGCTGAGGTCACTCCTCTTTGTCAGGCACATGGCAGCAAATCACCCTCTAAGCCCCAGATCTCGGAGGCATTATAATAATAACAGCCTGGGCTGAAGCATCTGAGCAAACACACCCGCAGAGCAAGTGCTTTTCCCATCCGTCCGCAGACAGGGTTATTCTGGGAGCTGGCAGCACCGAAACATTCGACAGCAACATCACCTGGCCCCACGTGCCGCCAAGGCGGGGACACTGGGGGCTCCGGGCAGGAGCCCACCCCGGCTTGCGGGGCCCCGGCAGCGCTGCCTTGCACCTATTTCATTTCCTGACTGGCCTTCAACCGCGACCTGGCAGCTCCGCGCAGCCAGGGAAGTGAGCACGAAGGCCCCGGGATGCTGAGGAGTCGTGTGCGTGGATGTGGCAGCAATAGGCACAGCCCCTTGCCAGAGGAGGGCCCTTCTTCACCCATTTCACCTCCACTTTCTAGGGATGCCCAGTAAGCACCCGTTTGTCTTGGGGTGAACACACGCACTCCCCTCCTAGCACACAGGTCCATAGTGTCCTTTTCCCTGGGGACCCATGTACTCCTGGGCTCTGCTGGGTGATGAGCTGAGACAAACACCGATGCTGGAGGCAACCTACCCTCTCCGGTGCCTCCACACTGTCTACCAGCTTCTCAAGGTAGCCCATCAAGTCCTTGTTTTTCTAGTGCAGCTCCAGGCCCTGCTCTTTGCTGCATTTCTCTCCATCCCACCTGTGAGAGGGTGGGATGGTCCCTCCCCTGTGTTTCATTGCCAGACATTGGTGCAAGTCAGCCAGCCTGCGTTGCAGGTCATTGGTGTCTTCTGTCCGCCTTTCAGTACCTGTGATCTGGATCCCATTTTCTTACGGGCTCAACATCTGCTATGAACCCTGGAAGCATCCAGAGGAAGGAGCCAAGGCAGAGGTGGCGAGAGATGGGGAGAAGAGCCATGGAGCGAGGTGGGACGGTGCGGCCTCGCTCCGTCTCCGTGCACCTCGCTGTGGTCAGCCCGGGCAGCCCGTGGCCATTCCCAGAACCAGAGCAAGGCTGGCTTCTCAGAAAGGATGAACAAGAGGCCTGCTGCATCAGCTCAGCTGCTAGGAAGGATGGAGGAGAGCCAAAAATCCACGAGAAAAATGTTATGCAAAATTGTTCATCTGTTACTGATTGGGAGGCTGAGAGCTCAATTCAAACCACCCAATAAAACTGGCTTGGACGAGAATTTCCTGAATCCTAGATTAAGTGAATAAAGATGTTTCAGGAGTTCAGGGCCGCAGTTGGGTGGTTTGCACACAATTTGCTGTTGGTTTCACCCTTTGTTGCTTAATGAAGAACAGAAGGAGGATCTCCCATCTTACTCAACCAAGGGAAAGAAATTATTTCTTCTAAATTTAAATTAATTTCCTGTCGCAGGGCTGGCTCTGTTTATCTGACCTACACAGAGGCTCCATTTTGGATCGTAGCTCCTTCGGCTCTTCGCAGGATATGCTCCCGCTCCAGGACCACAGTGTCCGTGCAGTTGGTGACATGGAATCTTCCTCTCCGTAGCTGGGTTTGGATGCTGTCCCTTCTGGCATCAGTGGACTCTACTTTCTTCTTCCAAACAGGGTTGACATTCCCTGCGAGGGCAGCACCTGGGCTTGGAGGCCCTGGAAGGCTGCACAGAAGCTCACAGGGCCCCCAATGGCAGGAGCACAAGGAGGCCACTGGAGTTCTTTTGAAAGCCCGTAGGCAGAGGCCCCTGGAGGCAACACGAAAGCTCAAAGGACCCCCGGGACACGGGCACACCGAGGCCTGTTGGGGGCCACATGAAAGCCCATAGGGTCCCTCTGGCTTAGTGCGAACGGACACCCTGCTAAGCCATATAAAGCCGGACAGGCCCCTCTGGCCACTAGTGCATGGAGGACTCGAGAGGCCACATGGAAGCTCACATGGACCCCCAGCCATGGGCGCACCGAGGCCCTGGGCAGCCACATGTGCAGCCTCCTGGAGCCTCTCTACACCCATGGCTGGAGGGGCCCTACGGGGTTTCGTGTGGCCTCCCAGGGCCTCCGTGGGCTGGTGGCTCTGAGGTTCACGGCTCTAAGGACGAGCTTAGCACCCACGCGCTGCCCAGTCTGGCACCTCGTTCTGTGGAGGGAGCCCTGAGGAGCCCCGGGGGCTCAACCGGAGGGTAGGACGGAGGTCAGTGCTGAGCACATCCCACACAGCCATGGGGCCACGAGCTTGCTGGGGCCTCAGGGGACTCCCCACCCTTGGAGCATCTCATGCTGGAGAGCTGCTTTACCAGGGGGCTGCCCAGCCCTGCACATCATTTATTTTAATAAGCCTCTTATTCACGGAGAGGGAAAGAAGCCAGGCATTATCTACTGGGGCCTTCAGAAAGTTTCCGAGTCATGGCTACATCTACTGCCTCTAAGGAAATCATTCTATACATGTACTTTTTTCCTCTTTCTTTCTGTAATGTCAATAGTGAAAGCTGAAGCATCTTTCCAAACTGCAGATCTCTAGGTCACCCAGCACCTGAATCGCTCCCCAAGTGGCATCACGTGCCCTGCTACAACTTCAGGTAGATTCTAATTAAGTGAAGGAAAGGCATGGTGATCCCAAGAGAAATCAAAGCTTAAAGAAGCAAAACTAGATCAGAACAAAAGACAAAGAATCACTGCAAGAAACTTCAGAAGAACAACAGGACAGTCATTACTCAAGGGCTCGTGTCTCAAAGACCCATGCTTGATTTCACACACTTGATTCTCCTGTGATTTCCAGGAAACTCGACTTGTTAGGACGAGTCCTGAGACTTCAAGAACTAAGAAGGATACTTGCAGTCTTGGCTCTGGAGGCCTTGCCACAATCCTGCAAAGTGCAGCTTGGCTAGGTGGCAACTTAGGGAAAATATGACCGCGACTGTCAACAGGACCGTGATGGGTATGAGCACGGCGAGAGACGTGCTTTCAGGGTGCCCCATGGGTGGATCAGCACGAGTAATGGGATGTATGTGAGCAACAGCATATTTAGGCAGAATATCAGAAAATGTTTCCGTCTCAGCTATTACTGTTTTAGGACTACAGAAAAGTCTCGCGTGGGAAACTGGAAGCCGCATCATTTGACTCACTCCAAGCTAAGCACTAGATAACATGATGCAGGGAACAGGCGTGTGTTGGTGGGGGCAGATGGCCCAGATGACCTAATGGTCTTTTCCATCCCTCTGATTACAATCTAGCCTGGGTAGAGGCTCTCTTCTCCTCTCTGTCTGACTCAGGGTAATGACAGGCTGGAGAATAACATGTGAGCTTGTTCCAGTGTTATTTTCCAGTTTCTTCATTAAGGTCCCTGGGTAAAAGATGGACTGCAGAGTGACCTCAGAAGAAGTGACAATATTTCCCAGTCCTTCTGCCAGGTCTTCCTCCCGCAGGGCCTCAGCATGTGCTGCAGGACAGCACAGCTTCCTTGGGCCCTGAAGGCCAGGCCTTGGTTCAGAAACTGGGGCTTAGTAAAGGAGGAGCAGGCGAGATAGATACAGGAGCCATGTGGAGAAGATAGGAAAGCTCCTCATTGGCTCTAACCCTTGGAGATGCTTCAAAAGTACTGCAGAATGAGCAAAGGGACTGCAGGTGACTCCCCAGCTCCCTCAGGAATACTCATCCTTGCTGACACACGACCAGGAGAGGTCCAGGGATTCATTTCCTTGCCATAGGAAACCCTCCAAATAAGGTTCTTCCTCCAAAAACAGGGCAGGGGTTTTTCTGCTCTCCTCGGACACGCTGCCATGGGCTGAGCCACCCAGAGGTGTCCAACCGCTCCGCTAACACCCACCTGGGGCAAGACATTCTGCTCGGCGAGTCCCGCTCAACTCATTTCCTACTCTGTGCTCAATTCTCTCCCATTATTTTTTCAAATATTCAAAATATTCAAACATTCTTAGAAATACTTGGCTTAATACTACAGAAATCAACCAGAATGCAGTTCCTGGCAACGCTCAGGTTATTTCTTCCATGATCTCTCCCAGCCCATGGAAGAGTTGAATTTTTAGTATGGTGCACCCCATTCTGCCCTGAGCAAAGCCACGGCCACGCTTTTCTCCCCCAGTTTGAGGCAACCAGTATGTTGCAAGCCCAAGAACCTCTCCATGGGAAAAGCTTGTTTATGGGATTAATGTCAGCACCGAGTGGTTGCCTGGGCCGGGATAAAATCTTATCTCTTATCTGAAGAAAAACACACTTGGACAGTTGGTGGCACAGGAAGAAGTCAAGCTGGAGGGACGAGGAGTGCATAGGCACTGAAATACAGCAGAACGGGGACACTCGAGTCGACATCTCGTGATTTCTTAGTATCAGATGTTGAGGCCTCTTGCAGGATGAAAGCCCAGTGAAAACAAAGACTTTGGAAAGGAGTAAGGGCCTTGGCTGAAACTCCCACTGAAAGGCTGTTGCCGAACGTTATCTTCGTAGGCAAGAGCAGGCAGCAACAGGGAGGTGGCAGTACTCCCACGTGTGATATTAGCGACACCATCGCCAATGTGGCACCTCCAGGTCTAGGGCTCCTGCTTCAGAGTGACACTGAAAACTTGGAAAGGACTCAGGAAAGAATTAGAAAATTATCCCAGGGCTAGAAATCATTCCCAGTGAGAGATTAATGGAACATGATCTGTTTAGTTTATCTAGTTTTTAAGAGGTGATTTAATCAGGGTCTGTGAGAATTGATGCAGGGGGATCATTTGAGCGCAAAGGGCTCTTCAAGAGGGCAGACAAAGACGGAAAAAGATGCAGGCACTGGAAAGTGAAGCTGGGGATTGTTGGACCAGAGATAAAGTGACTATTTTTAAAAGTGGGAAGGACTGACCATTGGGGTAATGAGCCTAGAGCCCTGGCCATGCAGCCTTGAAATCCAGACTGGCCGCCCTTCTGCAAACACATGGACCAAAGCACAAAACATGGGGCTCTGTGGAAAACTCACAGGGTGAAATGTGTGACCTGCCTAAGGCATGAAAACAGCTAAACTGCACGATTTCCTGATTTTCCTGACGGGAGCTGTAGGGCAAAGTATTTCTGTGGTCATCCTTCAGGCCATGATTACCACTTCCCCTATGCAGGGAAATGACATTCTGCCTGGTGGTGTTTTTTCTTCCTCCAGCTGCAATTTCAGGAGATCTCCTAAGCTCCTGTGGCAGGATCCTGGGTTGCCCGTAATGAGGAGGATGTGCTGACGCCATCGCTTTTGATGAGCTTCCCAAAGACACTGAGAGGCTCTTCGCTTCAGAGAGTCCATATCTGATTAGAATAAAAGCTAGAAATGTAAATTTTCAGCTCGGATAGCCTGACGTGACCAGTGGTGGCAAGGAAGAGTTATTTTATCTTCAGCACATGTTGTACAAGAGGACAGAGAGAGGATGAAATCCCTTCTGATCTTGTTTTTTTTTTAAGAAATCTTCTTTTATTGGAGGAAAGAATTCCCACTGAAGCCCAATAAAAAGGTTGAAGCCTCCACGATTGTTCTCATCCTCTGATTCCAGGAGATCTTCTTTAAGGGTTGTAACTGCGCGAGTGATAACTCAGCTGCCAGGAAATGCACTGACTCCCTCCCTTTCTTGGTGTTCCTGCTGTTGTCTGCAGAAGGTTTCTTCCTAGGGTATTGCTGTTATTCCTGTACTGTTCGTTGAAGACACAAGTGACTTACAACTAAAGAAAATGCTAGGAACTACCTCAGCTCTGCAGAAAAGGCTGCTGGGGTTTCAATCCCAAGCTGAGAGGCAGCAAAATTGTGAAGACAACCTCAGACTGAGGTCAAGAATCTCACAGGCTGATGTCCCTGGAGGATTACCATAAACACACGTTTATTTACCTCTGGACAGCACATGGTCCTACAGCGCTGCTGGGAGAGTGCTCAGTCTGTCCCACTCTGCTACCAGAGCTGTCCGGAGACCCAAATTTTCACTGTGCAGAAGCACATATGTGCTTAAGAGCATCTTCTCAAGGCTCACTGCAAAGGGCAAGGCATGAATAAGGAAGGTGTTTTTGCCAGAGTCCTGCTCGGAGGGCAAAGCTCCAGCTCGCGGTTTGTGTGGTTGTGAAAATAACACCTCAGGTCATGCTGCTGCCATCAGAAGGCCTTCGGGGCAGCGAACACAGCTGATGTGTTTGTAAATTGGCTGGGCTCCCAAAATACTCACTAGTGAAGGAATATAAACTAGCTCTCCACCACGTTCGTTTCATCTGCTTCACCTTCTGCAAAAGAGCAAATAATCTCATGCACAGGGGCAAGGGGGTAAGGGGTAAGTTGACCCTGAGCAGAACATCAAGCCAAGCATCCTCCTTCTACTTCATGTAGACCTCCTGCATCTTCTCAGCCCCATGTTTGCCTGTGACTGTCTTTGGAAAGACCAGGTGGAGGCTCCATTGGCGACTGAGCTTGGCACCCAGAGCAGCATCTCTCCAGCAGGGTCTGAGTGGCAGGAGGACAGTCCTCTGGGCATCAGGTTGCCAGGCTGGGCATCCTGCCCGCTGCAAGCAGCACTGCGGGTGCATGAAGCTGTGGGACAGAAGGGATGAGTCCCCGCATTCATGCACCTGCTTGAGCCCTCTACAAAAAGCAGCGGAGAAGAGCTGCTATGGAGCGCAGGGCTCAAGATACAGGGCTGTCAGTTAAAGGGCTCATCAGCTCAGCTTGACTTCTTGCCTGGTGAAACACTGCAGGGAAGCACGGACGCAGGGGAAGAAGACATCTTGGTGGCCAGGGCCATAACTCATGCAGAAGAATAGAGAAAGGCCTCTCCTGCCTCCACCATGGCCCCTTGGGAGGAGAAGGAGGTGGTGGAGGGGATCTCCTTCTGCCCAGAGCTGCCTTGAGCCCTACACGGGTGCAGCAGGTCTGCCCTTGGCCCTGCAGCTTAGCCCACTCCTTGCACGTCTTGGAGAGCAGGGAGGTGCCGGCCTTTCCTCGCACATGTGGCTCCTTGGGAAGGCTGGATGCTGCCGGCTGCGCTTTGGGAGCTGCTGACTCAGGCTTCTGACTCGCGCAAAGGCTGAATTTCCATTGCCCCAAGTCACTACGCTTTGCTAACCCTTAAAATGCTCTCCCCAGCCACCCATAGGGATCCTCTCCCTGCTACAGGGAGGCTCTCAGCTCCGCAGCAGCAGAGCAACAGCCTTAGCAAGAGTCAGCAAAACAGCTGAGAAGTGACAAATGGGTTTGTGGTTTGGCTGCAGCAGGAGCAGAGCAGAGCTCTTGTATAAAGCTGTTACCTGCACTTACTACCTACTCTCTAGGGCGGGGAAGAGGAGGCCAAGGAGGCTGGCTGCAGCCTCCAGCATCAGGAAAACCAAGAGGGATGTTATTCTGGACTGTACCCATCTGCAGCTGCATGACTTGGGCCCAGCAGCCACCCAGGGACCTGCCCCTCGTGTCCTATGCTGCTGGCAGGACATGCACGTTGCCAGCGGACCACATTGCTGGGGACCAGGCTGCCTTTGGGCAGGGGTAAGGATTGCGATGGCACAGGGAGCAATCCACCACCCTCCTCAGTCACTTGCTCAGGCAGTGCAGATGATTGTGAAATGTGGCACTTGGCAGAGAAAGAGACCGGCCAAACATGTGCTGAGGGGCAGGGGTGGCACAAGTTGCCTCACAGCTCCAGGGCACATCTCACTGCATCTCAAGCCAGCCCTGGACCTCTCCATGCATCTTCAACAGCCCCATCCAGGCTGGACAAGCTACAACCACCTTCAGGGAGAGCGGCAAGATGTCTCTCCGACCGGTCCCTGTGCGGGCTGCAACATCCAGCTCATCTCTTGCGATCAAAGGAGGTCCCCCCACCGAGGACTGGCCCTTCAGAGCAGGACTGGCCCTTCAGTTGTCACTAGTGGGCTTGGGAATAGGGTGTCCTCTGGTCCCGCCCTGCTCACAGCTCTGTGCCCCTGGGAAGCTGTGATGATCCCTGCCAAGCATTTCCCAGCCTTCCCGCCAGAAGCAAGAGCACTGCATTGGGAAGGGAGAGCAGGCTGACTCTTATCTAGCTGGTTTGAATTAGGTGGTGGACGCTCTGGAAAGCTTGTTCTCATTAGAGCTTCCTGCACCCACCCTGGCGCCTGTCTGCTCACGTTTTATTGTACAATTTCTTTGTTAAAATCCCCACCAGACTCCACAAAAATGTAGGAGCTCTGCACTATCCCTGAGGCTTGGCCAGGCTGGGGCTCTCTGGGGAACATGGCCAAACGCTCTTCATCCATCTGGTCGCTGCCCTCAAGCCCTGTCCTCCCCATAGGACCTCACTCATCTCTGCTTCTGTTGGCCCATTCCAGTCCTCTCACATCCCTGTTTCCCGTAGCTCCAGCTGGGTTTGGCCTAAGCTCTAATCTTCCCCACGGGCCCAGCCCAAAGCTGGTTCCTCCCATGACCTGCTGCCTCATAGCAGGAGGGTGAGGAGGCCTGGCTGCTGTTTTCCTGCTTCAGACACCCAGTTTGGCACCACAGGGCACCTCACAGCCCGTTCATCTACACCCCGGTGTCATGTTGGGCCATCATGACACACAGCTACGGACAGCTGGCAGCCAGGCTCGCTGCCTCGACACTTGTGCTGCGGGATGGGTCGGTATTTCTGCCCAGAGATGATGCACCACTTCCGTGGGGCTCAGTGCTGGCTCAAAGCAGGATGGCAAGGAGATGCTCCAAGGTTTCCGTTCCCTTATGCTTCTTCTGCACCATCTCTATCCCTGACACTGCCATGGTGACTGACCAGGCCAAAAAGATCCTGTGTACGGTCCCATCTCCAGCGGTTTGCTGGGGTGAAAGGGAGGTAGAGGGAGGAGAGAAGGAGGCTGGTGGTGGCCACAGCTTCCAGGTTCATGCAGACAGCAGGAGATCTCTAAGCATCTGCGAAGAAGGTGACTTCTGGTTCAAAGCTCTCCTCCTCTCTGTTGACCCAATTAGCAAGTCTCCATCTTATCTGCAGCCAGGTGTCCCAGCCAGGAGTCTCACCCACACAATTATTTAAGCAATTGATACTACAGAGCAGATGACTGTTTTGGAGGGCTTATGTGGTCCTTAGGGTCCAGGACCCTGGTAAGACAAGGCTAGCACGTTCCTCCTGTTCCATGTGGGACTCCTCATCTTCAGGGATGGGGAGCTTGCATTTCGTGGCTGAGTTTGAAACCACTTGCCACTCCTGAAACACTTTCTCTTTTTGGAGGAGGGATTATAAATGCCATCTCAGTCACCTAAACCACCCACCAAGTTCCTGGACCTTTGAAAGGCTCTGGAAACCTTTTCCCAACTTATTTCTCAATCTCCTCTGCCTTTTCCAGACAGTGCAGATGCCTGGAGGGTGCAGAGGAGGTGTGGGGTAGGGATGAGACTCTTTTCCTCCCAACAGGCGACTGCTGCTGAGTATCACACGTCAGGACACACGCGGGCAACGGAGCTGGCAGATGTTACTGCTGCCCTGGGACAGCTCTGCAGGGTGTGGGCGGGTGGCAGTGCATGATCTGTCCCCAGCATGCAAGGAGGGGATTGAAACACAAGTTTCAATGAGGAGCGAGGCAGAAACACTTGTGTTTCAAAGAGCTCCGTGACAGAAAGATCCATTTCTGGGTCTGTGCTGGCCTGAATAAACACCCGCTGAGGCACCGAGCCCCATGAAACACGAGGGGAGCGTGGAGCAGGGAGCAGGACTGGGCGGCTGCGCCCAGCCTCGCGCACAGGGCAGCCACACAGCTCCGCACTGTTGACAGAGCCAAAAATAACCCCAACAGCTCCGTTTAATCCTATTTAGAAGAAAAAAAATAATAAAAAAACCCCCTCCCTCTCCGAAATGGCGCGCTTCCCCAAGACAGAATCAATATTTGTAAATGCCATGACTTCCGCGACCTGGTGATTTATAGGGGAACTGGGCTCTCAGGATGGCTGCAGCCCTACCTGGGTCTCTGGGGATTAACAATGTCAGGCAGGTTGGCTGTATCCCAGAGGAGTGGGACAGGTCTGGGACAGGGAGGCTGGGGGACAGGGACAGCTCATACAGGGGCTGTGTTTTCCTCCCACATAAAAAATATAACAAATCTTGGAGTAAATTCAGTATCGGTGCTGACCTGTTCTGCTGGAAGGTGCCAAATATCATCCGTGTGGTGGTAAATGGGGGTCTCCCAACGCGATCCGGGGCGGGGGGTTCCTCGCGATCACTTTTCCACAGCAAACACACAGAACTGGGCACCCTAGCGAGAGGGCAGAGCTGTGTCGTCTCCTCCTGTGCTCAGAAAGCTTCAGAACGGAGTTCTGAGAGCAGCATTTCAGCTTTCATGGAGAAGACCTAAGCTGGAGTCAATAAGGAAAACTGAAGAGAAATAACCTTTCCAGGCCCACAGGAACTGCATCTGTCATGTTGCAATTTATCCAGCCACCCAATCTACTGGCAAAAGCACTGCTTGCCTAGCCCTGATCAGTAAGGATGGCCCAAATGGCAATGTCCTGCACCCTCTCGCCACGGCGAGAGTGACAAGGCATGTTTTCCTGCGTGATAAAGACGATTTCAATAGTTCCTCCCCAGAAACTGCTGAAATCTGGGATGGGACCCAGTGGGAGCAAACGCTGACACCCACTAGCTGCTCAGGCCGCATCTCCTCAGACTCGACGGCTGAAAACCAAAGATGAAAAAGCTCAAGTCACCAATTAGGCCCAAAATCGGGGCTATTTGGTAAAAATACAAAAAGACTGTGCGAAAGATAAAGACAAGTCAAGAGAATCGGGCAACGGGCCCGCAGGATGGTCTGGAATGATCCAGGACAACCCGGCCTTCTGCTTTCAGCCTTGCGCCAGGCTGCCCATGGCTCTGTAGTCCCCAGCCCAGGAGCAACACGGTCCACGCGGCAACTGGGACGGGACGTGCGGGGAGACACGTGTGGCTGGGGGCGGCTTGGAGGGAGCGCAGCTCAGCGAGCAGGCGAGCGCACGGCTGGAGCCCCGCCAGCACCTGCCACCTCGGGAAATAGCTCTTATAAAGAACCGCGTTACAAGACACGGAGCCTCCGTCCCTCGCGTTATTACACAGCACGCGGCACGCGAAACATCTTGGCAGCAGTCAGTCTAGGGAGACTCTGCTGCAAGGAAGGGAGGGAGATTAATAGGAAAACAAATCAGCACCTAGAAACGGAGCAAATGGACAACACGGAGGGACCCGGACCACCGGGGATGCTGGACTGCAGACAAAAGCCTTGCACAGGCATGGAAGGAAAAACAGGCTCTGCGCAGAACTGGCCACCAGGAGTAAAGAGGAAAAAGAAAGGAAAGCCCTTTATTATCTGAATGGGGATACAATTCCTGGAAGAACAGACTCTTCGGCCCAGGAATGGTGTCTGAAGCACCAGAACAGCTGACAGGGGTGTTAATGGGTGCTGTCATCAGGAAAAGTAAATAAATAAATAAATAAACATATAAAAGGACGACAGAGATACTGTTTTTTAACCTAGAGCCAAGACACGGAAGGAGGAGTAAGACACTTGATTCTGGAGTGGAGAAGTCTGCAAGGGCACAGACCTGGAGAGGCGGTAAAGTGAGAACATGGATTTTGTTGCATGTGTGGGGGAGATCCTGTCAGGAGCAGACCCTACCCACAGGAAGCATCACAACACACTGATAGATTAACAGTCAGAGTGGATAGAGGGGTGACTGCTGGTGTCTGAGGACGGCCAAGAGGGCCTTAGAGTGGACAGAAGTGAAAACTGCAGACACAAAAGTGCGTAACCTTGGCAAAAACGTTGAACTGGGCACCCCATGCATGAAGCCGAAGACGCATTTTGGGAAATTTGATAACATGCCCAACATGTTCTGCTTAGACAGTCAGCCACCATGCTCGGAAGCACAGGGCAAGCAGCTCAGCCTCCTCTGGGAATGTGGACATGAGGCATCTTTCCCCACATGCCACAAAGAAGGGAGCAGTCACAGCAAATGCCAGAGACAGTCCCTTTGGAAACCATTGCAATAAATAGCAAGGAAGCCAAGAGCCCAAGAGACTGGTGAATTAGGAGCTACAAGAGGAGCAGGACGCCAGTGTGGGCACACACCGCTGTGCCAGTTGCCCACTTCTTAAATGAAATGCCAGTTTGGCTGTAGAAACATGGCCGTGAAATAACCCAAAGCATTTACAGCCCCAGCTCCTAAATATGAACATCCACTTCCAGCCCAAGACATCATCACACTCAGTGATCACACAGTTTAGTGTGTGATTTAGCTGGAATAACAGGGCAAATTACAGCCTGTGAGCATGACCTCGGACACGCTGGCAAAGGCAAGAGGACAGTGGAAAGAGAGGTGACAGAGACTCCCCTGCCACGAGGCAACGGCTCCCCTGGGAGAAGGGGGTAGAATAGGGCGGGAGGAAATGTGGTACCAGGAGTGTGCACTTTGCTCGGTAACTCCCAGCGCCTCCTCCGGGATGGCTTGGAGGGGCTGTGCATGGTGTTCCGCTCCATTAGTGATTACTTTATGCAGCGCATGTAAATAATTACTCTGGCAGGGCTTCCCAGCGCAGCGCGGCCGGAGCGCTGAGCCCACAGCACTGACGGCTCCTGCGGAGGCTGCGAGCAGCGCGCCGGGGATTCTGTGTTCTCACTCGGACCAGGCTACAGCTCCTTGCGTGGTAACGTTTAGGAAACTTGTAGTATGTGTCCAGAAGCAGCGTATTTCCACGTGAGTAAACTCAGTGCCTTTTCAGAGGCAAAGCAGACCTGAACTGATTGTGAAAGACATCTCTTCCTCGAAATCAGGTGCTCAGGAGACAGGCTTTGGGGCTAAAAAGATGGAAGAGAGAAACTTCTGCAGGAAAGATGCAAGAAGCATCAATCAGTTGACATATTCTGTGAGAGGCTCTGCCTGGGTGTTCATGTCAAAGTTTTAAACCCCTGTAAACAGTGAAGCTTCCAGTGGAAGCCAGAAACTGTGTAAGATGATGTGCCCTGCATGCTGTGACACGAAGCAAACCTTTCAGCCCCGCGATGAGCCTCTTTCCAAACTCCAACAGTGCCCTCAAGTGCTCACAAGGAGAAGCCACAGGGCCAGGGGTGGAGCGTGCTGCTGTCCGGCTTGCGCTGCAGGAGGGGAGTTTGTGCAAAGCTTAAACCTTGCATAAAGATGTGTTGGCGTGGACCTGCACTTGCCCTCACACCATCCATCCGCACAAATGTTCTCGTCACCGCTCTAAGGCAAAGCGGCTGTGTCAGGCTTTTGGTCTCCTGTGTGGGCAGACGTTTGGTCTGTGCTATACATTAACTCAGCCACAGCTTAGTTAACCACAGCTGCTCTAACGGGGCTGCCGTCCTCCTCTCAGTGAGTTCCCAGTCACAGGCGCTGCTGGGCACAGATGGGCTTTGCAGGAAAGCTTTTCCTGCTCCAGAAAACGCTTGTACCACAAGACCCACCTCCTCCTCTGCTCTGGGTCACCGCTACCTCCAGCGAGTACGAGATTACCCTAGCAGCACATATAGATCTGGCAGTGATGAGCACAGCCATCCTAGGGTCCTGGGCAGAAACCTCTGCCCTTTCTCTCACTGATGATCCTTGGAAAGCACCAACCTTTCAGAGCAGCAGATGGACAGCACACTTTTTTACCCTACAGCCTTCTCATCAGCTTTAGGTCAGCCGCTGCCAGCAGCCACAGAGCAAAAGCTACCAGTGACTTTTCTCAGTGCCTCAGCATTAACTCCCTTTGATCAGCACTAGCCTGTGGGTAAAAATAACGAGATTTAGGCCTCGTGGTATTTTCACAGGGATCTCATAAATAGGAGCCATTGCGAGCAAATTTGTGGAGCAGCTGTAACAAACACAACCTGTTGCAGGAGAGGCTGGCAAAGGCCCGGGTGGAAGCACACCACGCCTGAGCAGTTGCCCCAGGAATCTCCCCACACTGCCCCGAGAAACTGGCCAAGGCTGCTTTCCTGCACTCACTAAATCCGACCTTGAAACCTGCTGCTGCGATGCCATTTCCACTCTAATGGCCCAAAGAGCCGGTTGTGCCGCGAGCAGCTGAGGCTCCTGGCCAAAAGCGGTGCCCTTGCGGAGTGCGGGCATCCCACAGCAGAGCAGGGACGACCCTGGCATTGCCAACGTCTAATTAATACCCACTTGTTCGCGAGCTGATCTGCCCAAACACAAGCCAGCTCCGCAACTTCATCTGCATCCCTGTAGGGATGGTTTGATAGCAGACAGGACCCACAGTCCCAGACCGTGCCAGCGTGGTGCTGCTCCTTGTCAGCTTGCACACAGCTTGCTTGCAGCATTACATAGGCAAGGACATTACCCTGACATCCCCAAATTTCAGCATTTAGCTGTAAATTAGCACTTGCTGTTAACAAATGTGTTAGCTCATTAGGCCTCCGCCTAGCTCCATCAATAGATGGCAGCAAATAGCCCCAGTTAACACAAGTGGCAGAGCCTCAACCTGCCGCTCCCTGCAGCTCCCAGAGTGTCCCAAGCCAGGGATGAGCGGTGTCTCTGCGCCTGGACTCTGGGTGCAGGCAGAGATGCCTCCAGAAGCTCCTTTATGCGACTTACTTCAGCCCCAGCATTGAGCCACCTCATAGGAGATCGGCCACGACGCAACCATTCGATTAAGAGGAGAATCACGCTCAGGGCAAACGCCCTGGCGCTGGTGGAGCTGCTCGAGGAAGGAGGCCCCCCGCAAGGGTGGCCCCGTCGCCCAGCGCGAGGAGAGCAGGCCCCGGCCTCCCCTCCGTGCCGGTGCCCACCCGCGAGCTCAGCAGCGGCGTGCTTGAAGGCCGGCCAGCTCCTGCCCCCTCCTCGCTGGGGGGCAGCTCGGCCCCGCGGCACAAGGCTGACAGGTAACACGGCCCTCCCCTTTCCCCTTCCTGCTCGCCGAGGCCATCTGGAAACTCTCAGAGCCCGTTGAAACTGAATGTACCCAGAGGCCCTCTCTGGGCTGCGGACCGGGTCAGGTTACCGACAGAAAGACAGGGAACATAAACACACGCCACGGCGCAGGCTGGCTCTTGAGGAGAAACAGAGTGCCCCGCGCGTGCCAACGCCGCAATAAAATGAGCTCTTGTCCCCTCCGCACAAGGGCTGCGGGGAGAACCGGCCCCTGGCTGCTGTTGCCCACGAGGCCCCTCTGCCGCCGCCCGGATGGGCTTCCCAGCCCTGAGGATGAGTGAGCTGGGGGCCACGGCAGCATGGCCACCGCGAGGGAGCAGGCGTCACCCCCATAAAGTCCTGCCCTACCACTGTGAGGGCCCAGCGGGCCACATCCAGGGCCACGTTCCACTTGCTTTCCAAACTGGATGACGCTCAGCAAGCTTTGCCAGCAACCCTGTGGGTGCTCCAAGACACTGATGGAAGCGAAGTGGGTGCCGCGAGGCCTGGGCAAGAGCTGGCAGGAACATGAGAGGTGTCTCAGCACCGAAGCTTGACCAGTGCTCTGGGGTTACAGCAATGGCGCCGCGAGGCCCAACATGGCGCCCCCTTCCCCTCCGGCGCCCCCCCTCCCCGCGCGTCGGTCACGTGTGCCCGAAGGGCGGGAAGGAGCGGGCGAACTGCGCATGCCCAACCCCCCCCCATTCCCCGTCCGTCACGTGCCGCGGGAGCGCGCCCGCAGCGGCTTCAAGATGGCGGCGCGCAGCGGGGCGGGCGGCTCTTGTTGAAGCTTTATTGTTCCCGCCGCCGCCTGGCGCCCTGTCCGCCGCCGCGCCCAATAAAGGTAACCATGGCAACATGGCTTCTGTGGCGGCGGCGCGGGCTCCGCCGAGGCCTCCGCGCGGTGCCCGGGCCTGGCCGGGAATGGTGGGGGGGACCCGCCCAGAGCCAGGTCTCTGGGCTGCCCTTTTACCCCCTTCCTTCCTTTCCCGCTAGAGATTTCGGTGGCTTCCCTCGCTGCTCTCCCCTTGCTGCGTTGTGGGCTTCAGACTGGGGAGGGGGGGTGGTTGCTGCCAGGGTTGCTGTGTTGGATGGGTTGGTGAGGAGGGCAGTTGAGGTATTTGGTGGGACCCCTCTCCTGAAAAAAAAAAATCAGTTTGGATCCTTATCCTGCCAAGGGTAGGCGCACTGCGTTGCTGCTGCGGCAAATATGTGGTAAATGTGCTTTAGCACTTACTCTTAGATGCAAGAATGGCTCGTGAGAGCTTCAGCACTGGGTATCTGTGACCTCTCAGACCTGATTCGTGCTTTGTGCTCCTAGGGGCCCTTAGACCCCTGTGAGCACCACGGTCCCTTCATGAGCAGAAGCTGCGGAGCAACCTAAAAGGCAAGGGTCGGGGTGAAGAGGGCTTGCCTCGTTTCTCCCTGCCTTTTGCCTCTTCTCTGTGGCGGAGCTGTGCAGTACCCCCCACCCCGACACCTCTTTCCCCCAGCTGGCCCCTTGGGTGAGCTTTTCTGCTGTATGGGTGAGCAGCCAGTCTGATTTAGTCCCTCTCGTGCTCATCAGTTGGACAGAGGCCCTGAGAGACAGGGAGCAGCAGGGCTGCCCCTTTCAGCAACAGCCTCTTCTCCCATCAGGGTAGATGCATTTGGAAAATGTGCTGCGGTGAGCCCTGGTCTTTCAAACCCATCTCTTCTTCCTCCTGCTTACCCCTAAAGAGGACCAGAGCTGGACTATAGGTGAATCCCTGGTGGGATTTCTTTTCCAGGGAAGGCTGCCAAGCCTAATTTATTGGACTGTAGGCAGCATAAAGCAGTGTGATTGTGTGGCCATTTGTTTAAGGTGTGCCGGGTGTTTTGTGTTTGAGGAGGAGCTGGGGTTTCACTCTCTGAGGATGCTGCAGAAACAGCCGTTGAGTCCTTGACCAGAATCAAGGTCTTCTCCCCACCCTCTGTGCCTCACTCATTCCAGCTTGTTCTATCTTCTTTCAGTGTATTTTGAGTTAACTACCAACATGTATGAACACAGCGACCATGAGATGTTGGAGCTCACAGTCCTGTAAGGAGGTTATGGAGGTTCCTCTGGAGATCTTCAAAACCTGCATGGATGCCACCCTGTGCCCTGGGTGTCCCTGCTGGAGCAGGGGGATTGGACTAGATGGTCTCTAGAGGTCCCTTCCAACCTCAGCTGTTCTGAGATTCTGTAACATATTGTTTAAAATGGGTAGAAAACATGTCTGCTTTAGCTTAGAGCGTAACTCTGTGGTTATAAGGCATTTTCCAGGAGCTGCAGGAAGTGAGTGGGCTTCCTGGGCAAAGGCTGTTGGGTTTTCACATTGCTCCATCCTCCCCCGGCTCTGCTCTAGAGTGTCCGTGCTCGCCTCTTTTCGAGGAGGGTTATAGATGCCTCTGCTGTGCAGACAGCTGCCTGACGCCCGGGGACAGGAGGTGCAAAGGGTGGAATTTCAGATGCCTCCTGGCATCCCCTCCAGAGAGATCCGGCTTGGAGCTCAGGTCTCCCCAAGTGCTGCCGAGAGAGCTCCTGCGCTTTGAGTTTTGTTCTCGCTGCTTTTAGTTCAACACTTGAGAATCCCTTCTCCCCTCCTCTTTCTTCCCACCAAATCTTCTTTTGCTGTGCAAGCAACTTGTGAGAGCAGGAGAAGCAACCTCGTTGGGATAGATCAGTGAGGAGGGATTTGTTTTGGAAGAGTATCGTTGTTTGAACCGTGCTAACACGTCCCAGGGAACACGTGGTCTCCATTATGGGCTGACTGTATTTGAGCAGGGTCATTTTAAAGCTTTTCCTTTTGAGCTTCAAGGAACTTTTTGATCTGAAGATCAGGCCTTTTTCTACACGTGCACACATGCATCACGTTGTCTGTCCTTGATTTTAGGTTGGAGTATCTTCTGTGCCTTACTTAAGGCAGACTGCATCACAGAAGCTTGTCAAAGCAGCGTTGTTGTTTTCCTTGTTATTTTTAAATAGCCACTAACAAACTGGAAGGTGCAAACCTGTTCGATGTAAACCTACTTGAAAAGCAGGAGTTGAGAGGTTGGGCTTTTATTTTCTGAGGATGTTATGGAAAGCTGCAAAACCTAATTAGCGCTTTTCTTGTTCTCGGGCACAGAGAGACAGGGATGAACAGAGACTGGAGCAAACTTTGGGATTGCTGTTGGTCTTCCTGTATCATTTTATTCTCTGATTGGGATTGCCATGTGCTGAAAGGGGTGGGCAGCAGTTCTTGCTTTGAATGGTAATGGAAAACTTGCTGTTAAGACTCAGAACATGCAATTCCTTTTCTTTCTTTTTTTTTTTTCTCCCATCTATTATATTTCCATTTCCAGCATCAGTACAAACTGATAGCCAAAGTGCTGCTTGTTTTCTGTGAGGTATATTCTGCTGCCTTAAAAGCCTGAGGAACACTGAATATAGTCAAAAGTGTTGCTTGTTTTCCTCTGTTATCTGTCTGCATTGATGCTTTGAAGTGAAATAAAATAGATTGAAAAGCAAATTGGTGTGCCCTGGCTCCTCAGACTGAATTTTACATTATCCTCAGAGAGTGCTGCTTGCTCTGGCCCTTTGGAGCACCCCAAAGAAAGGTAACGACCCCTGAGCCTCTTTCAACTCTTCAAAGACTGAATTACTTTTGGTGAGAGAGGATAGAAAATTGAATTGTAGGACATAATTTTCCAACTTTCCAATAACCCTCTCCATAAGGTCAGCATCTTAGTAACAAGAAAACAGGAAACTGGTAAACACCTGCAGAAGGGTTTAGATGCTGAGTTAAGGCTGTCGCTGTCCTTAACTCCTGTATTGGCTCAGAGCTAAAAACAGAAGATCCCCTGTGTGTTGAGAGCGCTGTGAGACCCAAGGGACTGCAGGGATGGGAAATACAGGAGTTGGAGGCTCTGCTTTCTGCTCCTGTCTGTTTATTGGTTTAGAGGAGAGCCTTTAGAAAGAGCCTTTGAGTAAGTGCAAAGCCATGGGGTGAACTGCTCGTGCAGCTTCCAAGGTGAGACCTGAGCTTGTGCCAACGACCGTCTTGAGGAGAGGGCAAAGAGGGGAGTGCAAAAAAGAGTCTGGAGATCCCCCAGGAGTCCCTTGCAATCAGCTGTAACAAAAGTGAGGTTTACATAAGACAGCAGATTTGCATTCTCCTCCTTTGCCTATCTGTTTCTGTGAGCTCTCGTTCTGCTGCCTGCTTTGCTGTCTGTGTGTGGGTTGGATTTATGGCTGCTTCTGCACCATGTGGGGAGCAGTGCTTGGGAGCAAGGTGCTGTCAGCAGAGGGAGCACCAGACTGCAGGTTTGGGTATTTAAAAAGCCCCCTTGTGATGCTGCTTAAGTTCTTGGCAATGCAAGCAAAATATGTATTGAATATGTTTTGAAAATCAAAGGAAAACCTTAGCCCCCCTATCCAACCCCAAGAAGAGCTTCTGGCATGAGCCAGGGTCCTCCTCCATGCAGAAAATGGGTTTGGGGGAATTATTTTATTAATGTCAGCAGGTGTGTTGGTCAGCACCTTGTAACAGCTCTTAACTCTGGCAATGAGTGACACATGAGCTCCTTTTGCTAATGCTGTAGCGGCTTTAAATTCTTTGTGTGTGCTCCTGTTCTAAGGGTCCGAGAGCTGTGACAGCCCCGTCACTGTGAGGGGCTGCATCTTCGCAGTGTCTAGTTGCTGAAGTACTCAGTCCTAAATTTCAATTATCTTCTGATGAACCTAGTGATGTGGAAGGCTTTGAACGTGGATCAAAGTAATTACGTGAATAATGAATAGAAATAGTTTAATTGGGGAAACTTCGTTTGAGTTACGTAGGTGTTATTGGGGTGTTCTTATTTCTTTGTTTTGTTGGGGGGGAAGAAAGTGGAAAGGAAGAAATACCTGGAAGGGGGACTATGAAGGGTGGCAAACTGGCAAGACTAGCTGTCAGAGGACCCAAAAGCAGTCTACCAAAATGACCTTTTACCGTAAGGTTTGAAATTCCTAAGCAAACAATTACATACACACACAAAAAAGTCCTGTCTTTGAGCCTGACTCCAAAGAGGATGCAGAGTTTAAAAAAAAAAAAAAGTAAAAAAAGTCTCTTCTCTTGGACAACATGGGATGTCTGAGACCCTGTAATTGAAGAAGTAAAATATATTTCCCCAAATAGATGTGCTCTAATTGCTCAGCACACGTAGGCGAGGCTGTGTTGAAGGTACCACAGGGCTGCATGGAGCTTGGGGTCTTGATGGGCAAATGCATCTTCTCCCCTCCTGACAGCGAGCAGAAGGCCCTGCTGCTTCTGGCCTTATGCACCAGGCGACCCGTGGCAAAGCGAACAGACTTCTCCTCTTCCCAGGCATGAACGGTTCCTGCTTGTCCTTTCATAAGAAGAGCCGTGGCTGTTATTACTTGATAGCAGACCCGCTCGCCCAGCCTGTGCTTCCCGTCTGCAGGAATCTGCTGGGAAGTGGGATTTGCTCCTTGCTTTGCGGACAAGCAGGATTGCAGCAGCGCTTCCGAGCGATGCACGAGCAGCGGCTCGTGGAGCCCTGTGCCCTCGTGACAGGCAGCATCGCTGCTGCTTCCCGCGGGAAGAGGAGGAAGCGAAGGGCAGAGATGTGAAGCAGTTGAAGGTCACGAGGGTCGTGTCCATCCTCTTCTGTTGGCGCTTGTGCTGATTTGTTGCAGCAGCAGTGTTAGGAGTCCTAGCGCGTAGACAAGGCAGTAACATCTTTATCTTGCCTAGATTAGATAAGAAAAAAAATCTAGGTGTCCTGCTGATAAAAATTCTGTTGGCAGATGCCCTATTAGTGTTTTACCTGCTGCAACAGGAAGAAAAAAAGCAAGAGGATCTAAGAGATGGGATTAGGAGTGTGAGCTATCACTCCTGGATGTTGTTTGCTCTCTCTTGCACTGAGAAAGCAAGTGTTGCAGACCCCGGAGTCTTTCCTGGCTCTGGTGTCCTTGCTGCCCTTAGCTGTGCTGTGGAGTGAAACTTCACTGGTGCCAAACCATGTAGTAGGTCAAATCTGACACTTCGGATTCTCTCTGGGAATTTAGAGAACATGACTTGAGTGGGGCTCGTTCTTGCAGTAACCACTTAATTGTGGCATAGTAAATTAGGGTGTGTAAGCCAATAAGCAACGTTACCTTGCTGTTTATTTCCATCTTGCTGCTGCTCAGTGATCAAAATGCTAATGGGACCTTTGTGGTTTTTTTTTTTTTTTTTTTTTTTTCCTCCAGCTGGTTCTTGAGAAAACTCTGTGTATCTCAGAGCAAGACGAGGCCGAGAGGCACCATGGAGCTTCCCAATTACAGCAAGCAGTTGCTGCAGCAGCTGCATGCCCTCTGCAAAGAGCAGCAGTTTTGTGACTGCACCATCTTCATTGGGACCACGTGTTTTAGAGCGCACAAGGTTGTCCTGGCTGCTTCTAGTCTGCTTTTTAAGTCCTTGTTGGATAGCACAGACACCATCTCCATAGATGCTTCTGTGGTGACCCCGGAGGAGTTTACGCTCTTGCTGGAGATGCTCTACACTGGTAAACTCCCGTTGGGGAAACACAACTTCACCAAAGTCATCTCTGTGGCAGACAGCCTGCAGATGTTTGATGTGGCTGTTAGCTGCAAAAACCTCCTCAGAGACCTCATCAGTTGCTCAGCTCGGGATCAGGCAGTGAGAGGTGTCTCCAGCCAGGCTGCAGGCTCATCTGCAAATGGTGTTGAAACTAATAATCCACCCCAGTTTGAGAAACCTCCTTCTGAAGTAAAACCAGATACCCTTCTGACTCAGAAAACTTCCCCCTCTCCTGGCCTTGCAGAAGTAGAAATGGAAGCAAGTGTTTCTGGCCAAGAACTTGCTGTGAATCATGCTTTGGTTCATCAGAATGCATCGCCAAGTGACCCCAAATCCCTCAGGGAAGAGTCAAGTGCTCATTCAGATCCTAGTTCCCATGTGCAACAGGACAGCTGTGTGGAAGAGGGGATTGCTGAGCCTCTGGAGAAAAGAAGAAGAATTGATGATTTAGGTGAGAGATTAAAGGTCTGGAGATTGTTTGTTTTTGTCTGTCCTGGGTTGTGAGCAGCACTGAAATCCCCCCCTTTTCTGAAAGGGGCTTCCTTCCCCTCGCACTGTGCATACCCTCCTTTGGCCTTCGTGGTGGTTTCACCATTTTGCCATGCTTTGCTCATGCGTGCATGTGCTTGCATCGGATATATTGTGGAGTCTGCGTTCGGTGCAGAACATGAAGCGGGTAAGACCATCTGTACAGCCAACGTGAACAGAGATACCTACTAGTGCTGCCTTATCCTTCAAACTCCTGTTCAGCATGGGAGGAAAACAGAGGCTGTTTTGGGCTTAAAATAAATGTTCCATATATAACTAGTGTTAAAGAAACTGTTGGTTTTCCCTCCAGGCTGCCTAGTATCTTTAGAAGGGATTTATGAGTCACAGTTTTGCTATTATAGCCAATAGGCTGGTTACAGACCGATGCTTTTCAATCGCACGATGCTTTCTGTGAATCCCTTCAATTAGCAAATAACTCATCTCATTTCTCTCACGCAGCACCCGAGAGCGAAAGCTGTAAACTGGATTTCTTTCTTCAGTACGAAAATGTTTTCTCTGAGGCCCTTTCTGATGTCCAGACTGTGCTGAAGAGACTAGAAGAGTACCAAGAAATTGATGCCTCTCAAAGGGAGGTGGGTTTGCTTTTTGCTCTGCTCTGTTGAGAAGTGGAATAGTTTTGCCCCCTGTTTAGAAAGTCTTTTTTTGGGGGAAACAGACGCTCCGGTGATGTGTTGTTTGAAGGGCAACATGTGCTCCCCCAAACTCCCCCGAGAGAAACATCTGTGAGAGCAAGCTGCTCGTGCACGTAGGTGTGCCCACGTGCTGCCTCGAAGACACCGTTGCTGCGTGGCAGGGGAGCTTCCACATTGCTTTCTCTCCTCCCGTTTATGGCAAGTACTTTAGGAACTGCATCAGTTTCTAAATGACTGACACACAAGGTCCCAAAATAGACTTTCCCTGGCACGTCTGCTCCATCCCACGTGGCGCAGGCCTCTCCAAAGGACGTGGGACGGGGTTGCAGACGCGCCACATGCCAGCCTGTCGCCCCCGGCGCTTCTCAGGGCCACGTGCCGCTCGGAAGGCGGGCGCCGCTGGTGAGTGCCACTTGGGTTAATGCTGAAGGATATTTAGGACAGGTGCTCGGTTAGTGCTGCGGGATATTCTGGGCTTTAAACGACAGTAGCCAGATGCCAGTCGTTGCACCGGCTCAAAGCCACCAAAAAAGCCAGCGAGCTGCTTCCACAGCAGCACTGCTGTCATCAGTGCATCTGCGTAACGACTGCACCGTGGCACAAGGAGTCTGAAAATGATTCTGCCAGTTTGCAGGCAGAAGATAACATCATTAGCCCTTAGCCAGCATATTAAGTAGATATCTATATATATTTTTAATTCACCCAAACTTTGTTTTTGGTGGAGCTACTCTTAGGCCAGATTCTCCGGTTGTGTGAATTGCCTCATTTACCATTCCTGTGTGTACAAAATGAAAGTGCAACTCTTTTGTTATTGACCCTTCAGCAGCTCCTTGATTTGCCAACCTTTCACACCCTAGAAACCCTGTTTTTTGCGATGCTGAAGTGCTCTCCGTATCCCAAAAGCTGCCTGGGTGGAAAGCCACGTGGATTAGTCAGCTGGGCTGACTAATGTGCCCACAGTTTGACAGTGCAATGTGGGGTATTTTGGTCACAACAGCCTTCTGCTTTTGAAAACCCAAGCCAACATCTTTATTAGA
The DNA here is from genome assembly GCA_003342815.1 of Eudromia elegans. Classification (NCBI taxonomy): domain Eukaryota; kingdom Metazoa; phylum Chordata; class Aves; order Tinamiformes; family Tinamidae; genus Eudromia; species Eudromia elegans. The sequence continues at coordinate 949,591 of PTEX01000169.1, read as the reverse complement.
AAACACATATTACCATGACAGGTGGGAGAAGAATTCTCTTAAGCTGGGAAATGCAAATTTCTTTTCTGATCACATTTTAAATGTTTGTGCGGGAGAAAAGTCCTTTGTTCCCTTATAACTGCGGTGGCTTTCACAAGAGTTGTTTGATGGTGCTGAACTTAAAACCTTTGGGGTTCTAAGAGGTAGAAGCAGGTCCTATTTGTATTTGCAGGAGAAAGTCCTGGGGCTAACAGACACCTTTGAGTGTGGTGGGGTTTTTCTCCCTCAGAATCCCCGTGTACTCTACAAAAGGATTCGATTTTCGTTTGTGCTCTCATCTTTTTCGCTAGAAAATGACTCCGTTTTAAGGCTTTACCTATTGTGCACCTTGGCATTTGGTCCTGCGGCCACACCAGAGCCTGACGGAGCATCCGTGCGAAGTGTCCGGACACGGTGCCCGAGGGACCCAGTGGTGACACCGTACCATGCTGCACACAGTGCCTGTGGGCACGCTCTCCTTGCTTGTTTGGTTGCCTCCCGCTGTTGTAGGACAGAGTGTCACATGTAAAATGACAGGCCCTGTGTACGGCACTGGCTTCCTCTGACATGCCTCAATTTTCTGTAATTTTCCTCTGTTTTCTTTTAATTTCCTGGTAACTGTTATGTTTCTTGCTTCTTCAACTCCACCAAAGACCTGGTACTGCAAATGAGGGCTGCAGTCTGCTCTTTTGACTCCCAAATGATTTGCATTAGTAGGAGCCAAATGGGAGGTTTTTGAGCTCCAAGATAGTTTGGATATCTGACCACAGAATGGCACCTGGACAATTTTTTTTTTTTTCCTTTCGCTATAAATAAGTGCTGAATAAATGAGAAATGGATTTTCTTTAAGCCTTCCAGAAAAATCACTTCTCGGCCGCGACAAGCATGAAAAGTGTCAGCCCCAAAGGTAACGGGGAGAGGAGGGGGAACTGCTGCCTATTGTGAGCAGGGGCTTAGACAAAAACTCTCAGCTCAGCCAGATCCATCGCTTTCCGAGCTCCCTGCTGGGATAAGCAGGATCCCTAGGCACCAACACCAAATCCAGGCTCTGTTTCCAGCAGAGGGAGTAGCTTTTTCCCACCGAGGCCTGGAGTTTTCTTTGGGGAAACACAGTGGCACGTTTTAAAGTCGTGCTGAAAGTGCAAGTTCAGCTGCACAGCCCCCAGCTCGAGATCTGCAATTAAGGCTGAAACTGTGTCAGTGGAAGGAGTCAACAAATTCCTCCCCTGCTTTTTATTTTCCCCCTCCTATTGTTATTTTACCAGTCATTGGCTTGAAGTCTCTCAGCTGCCTCAGGGCAAGTAAAAGTCGATTTTGAAGAGGGCGAGATGGCCGTAATGAGATCACTCAACGAGCGGAGCCAGCTTGGTTTCAGAGTGAGTAGTTTGGCTGGCAGCACTTGCCCTATGGCCGAGCAGAGGGTTCTCTGGGCATCCCCTGGTGCTTGACCTCTTCCTGCCCATGAAGCTTTTGTGGGTAGACCTGCTCTCCAGGCAAACGCTGTGGCATTTTTGACACCAAATGCGGGCGAGGCGCAGGGTTGCAGATGGCTCGTGGGTGTTCGTGGGGATTTTACAAGGCGGCCTGTTAGGCAGAGGCTGCTTTGGCTTTTGGCCACCTTGGATTTCAGCGGGAGTTGGCCTTGGACGTGACCCCCTGTGTTCCCACTCCTTTTCCCATCTGTGAATGGGCACCCTGTTCTGCACCGTGGGCACGCGACCTTGTCAGGAAGGGCTTGTGCTGTGTCCCAATTTTCTCCCCTTGGGCAGCACTTCCCTATTTCCCTGTTAGGTTGTGATTTCCCCGCTGAGGAAATTCATGGTGCAGGGCTGGCTTTTCCGAGAAAACTTTTTTTTTCCCTCCAAGTTTGCTTCTGCTTTCTGTTTCCTGGGCTGAAAAATGCAGACATGCCCTCAATGAGTTGGTTTTCTATTTAGGGAGATGTGATTTTTTGGGGGGAGGCGGGGAGGCTGTTTTTTTGCTTAGCATCTTTCTGTGCATCTTGCACAAACTATTCCTATCTAATTTGGTTTTGGCCTGGATGAAACCTGCTTGGAAACGAGAACAAGCCTGAAATTGCAGTAATTTGGGGAAGCATCGAAGAGCTTTGCCGGTGTCAAGTCTTATCTTCCTGTGCTCTCTTAAGAGAAACTCAATTCAAATTATTGCACAGCTCATTTGTTCCCTCCGCTGCTGGGTTCAGATGAAGTGGGGGGAGTGTTGAGTCTCCCCTGTAAAATAGATGTCACGGTGCTCGTGGATCATTTCCATCGTGTATGGGCCTGTCCAATTATTGTCATCCTTTGTTTGCAGCCGCAGGAATTTCAGGATGCAGCATAAGAAATGAGCCGCCTGTGTCTCCCGCATCCTGATTAGGAGCGATGGCTGGTGGGTTTGCTCCTTGTTTGTCGTGGCAAAACTGGAGAGTTTTTCTCCCCTGGTTGAGGATCCTTGCGCGGACACTTGGGTTGAGGTCTTGCCCTTGCTGTGCAGAGAGAGCTGCTTGCCACGGAGTTGCCTTCCAGCATGGTGGGGGTGTTTGTTTGGAGAAATTGCCATTAAGAACTTGACTCAAGGCCGTGGTGGAACTGGGGAAGTTTGGGCTGAGCTGGTGCTGTGAGGGCCTCCTCCTGGGTTGCGATTGATGATGGTGAGTGTGTCTGTGAGCTCTTAGGAGACACCGTGGACATCGAAGCCGATGTCCTCAGGACTACACTTTTGAATGGATGCTGAACACTGCACAAGCTCAGTGCAGCTTTTAGAGCCTCAGTTTCCCTGCCCCAAAAGCCTCTGCTGATGGGTAGTAGTTTGAGTCAACGCTCAGCTTGAGGTGGTATGTTGGAAGGAACAGAGCAAACAGGAGCTTGGGTGGGTTTTTTCCATGAAGAATTTCTTTTCACAGGTTGGGACATCTGCAAGCCTAATGGATCAGGCAGTAGTGCTTGTGCAGCGTGGTCCTTCAAAAGGCTCCTGCAGCCTTTTGCATTGAGAAGGAATTCCCAACCTTAATTCCAAGTGAAATTCCTTAATTCCCAGTGCAAAAGTGCAAGTTGCTTCATCCATACGGGTGGTGGAGGGAGTGCAATCCCTTGATTTGTTAACTCGCTGAATGCTTTAGGAAGGATGAGTGGAAGCATTTTGCATTTTACAGGATTAATCCCATCTGGAAAGGGCCCAGGCATGCAAGCCTTGAACAAACATGGCCTGGTTATCAAGTCTCATTACAAACTGATGTTTGCATTAAAAAAAAAAAAGAAGAAAAGTTCTTGGGCACGTCTGCTGCATCCCTTTTAGTGCTTTATAAGGGAGCCCTTCATGTCCATGTGTCTCTGCTCGGTAGGAAAATCGCCGTTAGCAGGAAAAAGCTGGGACTCCTGTAGCTCTCCCCGTGTGGATACTCTTTGCAATAGGTCACTGTGCTGTCACGCAGCCCTGAAACAGGAGCGTTTACACCAGCTTAGGAAGAGCAAGTCCACCGTCCCCCCGGTGTGGCCTCAAGCAGTTACACTGAGCCTTTTTATCATAGAAATAAAAATGACAATGACAGCAGAAAATGGCCGTTCTCTCCAGAGCCGGGCTAAGCTCTCTACTTCAAAGGTACTTTTATAGCTTCCCTGGAGTCCCTAATAAAGGCTGCCTGCTCGGAAAGGCCGGCTTCTCTCCTTGAGAGCTAGGGAGCGGGTGTCTTGAGGGGCAATATTTACAGCAACAAAGGGCTCCAGGGAAATGGGAGTAAGAGCTCTGGCTTATTTCTTTCTCTTTTATTTCCTGAACTGTGCAGGCGTGTTTGCTTCTGCTCACACTTTGGGTTGCCGTAGTGGATTTTTTTGGTGCTCTGGGCTTGCTTGCTGGGCGTGCCAGGAGTGCGTGATGCCAGCGTGTGTGTGCGGCCTCTCCAAAGCCTTAGCTGGGAGTCACGACTCCGTTGTGACTCGAGGACAGAGTTTCCTAGATGGAAATACTCTAATTCCTAAACATGCGGTCTCCATTCCTTTTTTTTTTTTTTTTCCCCCCCAGTATAATCTAATATTCCTTGCCCCTAGCCTTGGCTTTCCAAAAGAGCAATGTTTAAGATGTTTAGTCCACTTAAAATCATTAACAGTTGGCTCCTTTTAAAAAAAAAGGTCCTGTCTTGTCTGTCAGCGAGCTCTGTTTCTGTACTCGCCACGCTCGAACTAAACCCTGAGATCCTAATTTCGGAAATGGAATTCGGAATTCCATTCGGAGATCCTAATTTCGGAATGGAAATCGGTACAGTTGATTATGTCATTAAGCTTCCCTGGATTTTCCTGTTCTATTGTAGGCCCTGGTAGCCTGTTTGGAAGAGGTGGAAGAAGAGTCAGTGTTCAAGAAACTCCTGGGCAAAGTGAAGGATGAGCAGAGCCTGGACGCTCAAACCCTCGTGTCTTTCCTGAAGCTGTTTCAAGACACGAATCCCCAGCTCAAAGCAGCACTCTCGCAGAGCAAACTGGATGGGGGAGAAGCCCTGCAGCAAGCAGGTAGAGAAGTGGATGTTGCCTTTGGCAAAGTGGCTGTATAAAGGTGTAGGCAGGACGGGTCTTCCAAAAGCTGCTCTTGTCCCCTTTGGCAAGCTGCAGCACTTGAGCGTTTTGTTCCAGTCCCATCTCCTGGTGCTATGTGGTAGGTTTGTTGCACACTTGCCAGGATCCTGGATCATTTCCATCCCACAGCCATGGCCTTGTGGGAAGCACAGGGTTCCCAGGGGCATCCTGCAAGCATCGCTGGCTGTGCTGCCAGTGTGGGTCAGAACACAGCTGAGCTGCAGGGTTGAAAGCTCCTTTCTTGCTCGAGTCTGACAGAAAGCAGTGGCCTTGCAAACCTGATGTTAACCTCCAGCTTGCTTTATGGCTTTGTGCTCTGTTAGATAAATGAGACGTTTTCCTTTCATAGAGTTTAAAGAGAATAGTAAAGTGGCTTTTCCTCTGCCGCTTGTGCTTGGGATGAGCTTTGCTATTCACTTAGATCTCTCACAAAGTCTCACTCACTTCAGGAGCCTGTCAATTCCTTCAAACTGCCTTGTTTCTTCTTGTGTTTCTGAATCCTTTCCCCCCTCTGCTCCCCTCCAACCCAGGGAGCCCAGGAGAGGGAAAGACCCTGGCTGATCTTCTACTGGATTGCAGGGGAGAACTGATCCAGAGCGTAACACGGCTGAGCCCCATTGTAGAGTTCCTGGAAACAGCAGAGGAGGGATTTCTGACTGCGTTGGAGAAGCAGGTAATGAATCTCGAGTAAGGAAAGCTCTGTCTGTGTGAGGAGTGTCTGCCAGGCACCTTCTCACCGTGTGGTTTGTGAAGCCACGCTTGGCGATAGCCTGCTGCCCTCTGCACAGCCCACGCTGCCCGTGCTCCTCGTCTCAGGGGCTTCTCTGCTGGGAGCACTCAGAGCTGAAGTGCAAAGGTAACCTCGAGTTCAGGGTGAGCACTGCCAGATGCTCCTGCTAGCTGAGCCTGGGGCGGAGCAGGCACCTGGCTCTCCTCGTAGGAAATGGTATTTTTGCAAGTGTAGAGAAGTGTGGGGCTCTGTAGGAGAGCTTGGTTTCTACAGAACCATTAAACCCCCTGTGCTGTCTGCCAGTTAGACAGCAGGTGCTCAGACATCATCTTACCTTCCAGCTGACTCTCCCAGGATTTCTTTCCCTTAACTCTGGGCACACGCTTGCCTGTAAAGGCACCACATCCACAGGCTGATTTCTGTTTTGATGTGTCGAATGCGGCGCTTCGTGGGGCGAACTAACGCTTTCCTGTAAGCACTTGTTACATACGCTGCTTTTTGCCTTTTTCAGAAGGCGTAGAGGACAAAATGTTGTGTATCAACCGCTTGCCTCGTGTGCTGGGGGGCTGCCTGTGCTGCTGATCCTTGCAAGGTGCCCCAGCATGCTGCTTTCAGTACACAGCTTGCGGACCTTCTGTCCTAGTTTGTCACATCACTCGTTTTCCCCCTTTTTTTTCCCCCCTCCTGGCACAAGATTATAGCGAGTGGAAAGCCCTGTTGTGCTCAGTGGCATGAATGATGTCTGCTTTCTGTCTGAGTGAGTCTGGCTGGAGACCCTGATAGGAGGGCTGAAAACCTCTGCCCTTCTTATGGCCCTCCTGCAACGTCAAAGCTTCCAGCATGGAGCTGCTCCGAGCCTGAACGCAGCTCGCTGTAGGACCAGAGCAGGTGCCACCAGCAGAATTACCCACCTTGTCTTTATGGGCTGAAAGTGTGATTAGTGTTTGATATTATTTTTCTTCCCCCTGTATGAAAGAAGAATGACAGAGCCTGGAGTGGGAATGTGAGAGGAAAGAGAAGTGTGAATGCAGCAAAGGATTCGGCATCTACTGGGGATATTGCAGCTGTCAGCAGAGATCCATTAGGGGGGTGCTTGGAGCTGACTTCTTAGCCATGAAAATTGCATCAGCAGTGGAAAGATTAGAATTTTTCTTATATGGCTGTTTGTGTCATCGCGTGGCCTTTGCTTTTAAAAACTGAACACTTTCCCTGAACTGTCTTTTTTTTTTGTCTTTGGGAAATTGAGTGTTTAAAATACAGGCTTCTTCTGTCTCCCTATCTTTTGAAGAAGGAAAAAAAAAAAAGAGAAAGGGGGAAAAAAAAGCCCAAACAAACAAAACCCTTCTGCCATCATAATTCTGCCTCTTGGGCATAGAATCCAGCCTTTAATTACATGATCAGACACTGCTGTGTTCCTGGGACTCCTGCCTTGTTTGGTAAAGGGGTAGTTATTCAGGATTTCTTTTTATCCTCGTCAGTCAGCGTGCGCTGCCGGGCTGCGGTTGCTGCAGCGGCTCCCAACCCTGCTCTGAATACAAAATCCTGCTGCTCTCTGTGGATTCCCTTCAGGCTCTTGTCTTAGCACACAGGTACTGGACAGACCGATGGATGTATCTTGGGATGAGGCTCGGTGTAAAGCTGGGCGTGGGGTGGCAAGGCAGGAAATTAAGGCCAAAATTGTCAAGAATAGCCTGACCTTGAGGTGTCTTTAATAAATAAATAAAGATTTGGCTTATTTTTCCCCCCCGGGAAGTGGGAAAGTGCTTAATTATTTCAAAGGAGCCAAATTGTTTGAAACGTTGGGCTTGTCACATACGTGCACTTGAGATCTTGCTGTCTCAGGTGGAGTGCTGGGAAAACTGTATGTGGAATTAGCAGCCACCTCTGAAGGTTTCAGTTGTTCCTTCATCCAGCAAAGCATGAGAATGCTGGGCCAGCACAGATAGCATCTAGTTCTCCAAGGTTTCACAAGTGGGAGACTTTCCTTTTTACTTCTTGTGTGCACAGCCTCATTAGCTGTGTATTTATTCAGCCAGAGAAGCACGAGTCTTGCATGTCCCGGCCTTTTCTCTAAGCAAGTAGGATCTTTCCTGTGCGTGGAGTAAATCTCTCTTTCCGTGGGGGAAAGACAGCATGTGGTATGTTGTGAAGCCCCTTTGGAAATCTGTGGCTTTGGGGAGAACCCTATTACCTGGAATTCTTATGGTTTGAGTGCTTAACTTTGAGGCTTTAGTAGTGTTTTTTGATATAGGGAGATAGGGTAGAGAATTTGGGCTCGGAGGCAAGTTCTTAAGAGGACAAAAGCCCCATGATTTTGCATAAAATAGAAGAGCCGTTTGACCATCTTGACCCACAGCTTAGGTCTTGGGCAGAGTGTGGAGCTACCAGTGCAGAGCCTGTCTGTGGCTCTGGAGCTGACAGAGTAGCTGATGGCAACCACTGACCTTGTCTTGTGTTCAGACCTCTTCCTGAGGGGGCTTTTGCATGACCGCAGGCCGAGCTGCACGCTGACATCTCGGGGCTTTAGAGCATTGGGACTCCTTGATGGACATGGATTCAAGTAAGGCAGCGCTGCTACGTGGCTACGGCCCTTTCCACTCTGCTTCCCCAGCCCGTCTTGCCCCACTTTTTCATTCCTACTTTTGCCAGGGTGTTTTCCACCTCTATCTTCTGCCTGTCCCATCACCTCCGCTCTTAGGCGTGCCCAAACTCCCATCTCCTTCCCCCTTTTCCTTTCAGTCCTGTTTCTCCTGGGCTGCCCCACCCCGTGTTTGGCTGCAGCACGTTGAGGATTCAACGCTCACGTTAAACTGCCTGCCAGGTAGGAAACGGGCTAACGCCAACTCCAGCAGCACTATCTGCCATCGCACGAGGAGCCTGAACGTGCCAGGGGGACGGAGAAATCCCGCATGCAGAACGGGAGGGTTTTAAACCTGTTGGTCTCTCCTGGGTGTTGTCAAAGATGGCAGTGCTGTATTCCCCCAGCGCCGTGCTGCCAGAGCCATCATTCCTGTGCACGTCAAAGTGCAGCGTGGAAACTTGTCTGGGAACGTTAATAGGGTATATACCATAAATCCTCCGCCAGGATATGCAGTTCTTGTTGCCCTTTTGTGTTATCTTGAAAGGTGACTTCAAATGGAGCGATCAAGAGTCGGTTCGGTGTGAATTAAATGGGGGGATATGCAAACAAGTTCCCTAACACAGTTTTGCCTATAAAAGGGCAGAGTTTTAGAAATGAGAGGGAACTAATTAATGAGATCAGCTGCTCTGAAGAGCTCAGGAGGAGCTGTTGGATTTTTCTCTTTTATGTTAAAGGTAGGGTTGCTATCTGAAGTTTGCATCCTCAACAGGAGGGAGGAATTTGTAAGAAAGGGTTGCCAAATGCAGCGAATGAATAGCTCAAGGAAGAGCAATAGGAGCCTGTTAGAACCTGTGAGCAAAGGATGAAGCGGCTGTCGGACAAAGAAACATTTTGGGGCTCGTAGGGATGAAGTGAGACTTGCTGCAGGTCATGCTACTAGGCCCCACAAAGTGTATTAAGACACATAACAAACACTTGCTTGAGCAGGTAAAGAAAAAGGATAGTGAGAAGAGGACCTATAAACTTATCCAAGGCCTTCTGAGGAGGGCTGTTGTACAGAGCCCAGGGCAAATCCTGCAGCTGAAGTGAAACCACAGCTCAAAAGTGCAAAGAGGGCAGTGGCTGAAGCTCTGCCCTGCAAACTGCCAGAGCCCACGTGCATTTAGGAGACCAGCCCTGAGGTTTATTGCTGTGTTTCCTGGGGCTGGCTCCTGTGCTTGGTGAGCAGTGTGCATGCAGAGCAGGGAAGCCGTGGTCCAGGGCTATGGGTGCACAGCCCATGCGTTGGGTCAGGCAGGAAGGTGCATAGATCTGAAGCACTGCGTGTAAACAAGAAATAGGATAAAATGTAACGAGGGTGTTCAAGTAAATTGTTTCTGCCTGACCTGGTTATCTCTATTTGATGAGATAAAAATGGGATTTACTGCCTCAGTCTGGACTCGAGTGATGCATTTGAATTTCATGGGGGGGGAATTGTTAAACTGGAGGAAGTGGTGGCATTAAAAAAGCGTGTGGCTAATGGGGAGATAAGGACAGGTTGTGTTGAAGGCAGGGCTGTCAAGCTGGCGCGAGCTTGGTGGAGGGATTTGCGGTTCTTTGCACTCAGTTGACGTTATCATTAATGTTATTGCCACAGAGAGATCAAAACACGCCGGCAAAATTTGCTGAGGAGCAAAACTGGGAGCTATTGTCCGCACGGAGGAGGATCCGCTAATGGGAGAAGAATTATATAACCGGACAGCTAAAATAGTGAGGGCTGAATGATATGATAGTATAAAGCGAAGGGCATACATTCAGATACAGTGACAGGAACTGAGAATAAGACTTCATCTGAAATACTGCGTGCAGTCCAGCCTTGTTCCAAAAAGATGAATTCATACTGAAGTAGAGACAGATTTGCAATAGTAAGATCAGGGGAATGGAGAAGCTATTTTACAAGAGAAGCTGTCTTATTTAGACAAGTAAAATGAAGACTGAGGGAATATGATCACTCTCTTACAAAGAAATCGGAGAGAAGGTGGGGGATAAACACCTCAGAGGGTTTAGAAGAGCTTTTTAAGCTGAAGGATAATGTTGGCATATGAACAAATGGGTATATGCTGGCCATGAATAAATTTAAGCTAGAAATTAGAAGAATCAACAGGGGAATGAGACTGGAAGAGCTTGCCAATCAAAGGGGAGAGAGCAAAAATGTAACTCGTTTTAGGACAGATCTTAATAATTTTATTAATGGAATTGTATAGTGTCATGCTTGTGGCAGCAGGGAACTTCACTGGTGACCTGCAGAGTTTCTGCCAGCCCTACACATTTTAAGTGCTTGGGAATGCAGTTGCGTAGAGCGGGTCAGCCGGTGCTTTTGAACTCATTTTCCCTTATGAAGCCTCTGATTTATTTATTTACTATTTTTTAAAACCCATTTCAACCTCAGTCCCCATCAAGGCTGGTTGTCTTTACTGACTGTGCTGGGGAGGTTTTAAACTGACATACTGGAGCTTTTCTGACCACCAGTGATTGCATCTCACTTAAGAAATATCTTGTTTGGCCAAGTCGTAGAAATATTCACTCAGTAGGGTGCTCATCTAAATAACAAGATACTTTGTTTTTTTCTTTTCAGTCTTTTCTTTGAATGGTAAGCAGAAAAATGGAGGTGAGGAAAGGAAGAGTTCCTGCTGATTGAAAAGAGTTTATTAAAATACTAAATGGAAAATTGCCATGGTAATTCCCAGGGTCACCGATGTCAGATGTGTTTAGGAGAAGTTTAGATGTTCCAATAACTAGCACCCAGTTTCATCAATGGAAGCAGTGGGTTTACTGGACTGTTGAGCAATAGAATAGTGTTTCTGTTTCCCCTGGGGTTATTCAGGTCTAGGAGTTTGTAGGACCCTCTCACAGTTTCGTTGCTATTTCTCTGTGTTGCAGATCGTTCTGGATTGCTGTGAAGGCAGCTCTCACAGGGAAGCCATGGAGAAGCTCCTCAAGAAGGTGGACGAAGAGAAAACCCTGAAAGCTGAAAGCTTGATCAAACTCCTCGGGGCGGTGAAAGGATCATTCCCTGGTCTCCAGCTTCTGCTAGACAACTTGATGGCAACAGCAGCTGCTTCCGATGGCAAAGGTATCCGCATGCTAAACGCTGGAGATTTAGGAGAGTCAGCTCAGAACTGGCAGCAAGTTTGGGTGCTTGTCCAGACTGCAGTGTGCTCTTGCAGTCTGGCTTTCACCCAGGGGCATGGGATAGCCATTTTAGGAAAAGTTCTAGAAAGAATGGGATAAGAGGCTGGAAGAAGGTTCCTGCTTTGTAACCAGGTGATCTTACACAGGCCCATACTGCTGAGTTTGATGAATGGGATGTGTTTTGTTTAATAAACTCTTTCCAGGTGAAAGTGACTTTCTAAACCTTCTTTGATGCATTGGTGACATTAACTCATGGGAGATACACCTCCTGACTTAGGAAGCAAATACCTAAAACTGCTCCAAACTCCCAAATGCCGTGACACTGGATACATATTGCTGCTGTCCTCTTGAGCTCCCTTTTTTTTTTTTTTTTGACTAAGGAGATGGTGAAGGCTCTCCAAAGCTCAGCTCTGTCTTACAAAGATGATTTCTGAGGACACTTCATCAATATTTTGGCCTCCTAAGGGAATTAATAGTAGGATGAGGAGCTCCTTTTGTTCCACTAGCCCCTTGTCTTGTAGTTGCCATTAATGTTAAGTGCTGGGATGTTCCCCAGCTGGCTCAGTGGCTTCAATCTGCACCATGGCAAATTTGGGTGGGCTTAGGCACACTTCTGAGCGATTTGGGTAGCGGCAGCTTTCACTGGCTCTGAAGTTTCTTAAAAATTAAAAACTGGATTAACAGGCGGTGAAATGTAAATGAGTGTTTAATAGAAAGCAAAACTGTGCTCACGATGCTGATAATTTCCTCTGTAGCAAACATTCCCGACAGGCAGTTTGCTTTGTCATTTGTTAAGCACGACTGCTTTCTTGAAACACCCGGCTCCCAACATGGTTAATTATCTAGTGGTAATACCCATTCCGAGGAGGGGAGTGTTCCTTAATTACACAGAATTGAATCGCCTTCAATTGAAGCTCGAGTAAACAGAAGCACAAATATTTCTCATCGTGGAAATGAAGAGGGAGGGTAAGACTGGAGCCCTGGGCTGGAGAGGAGCGCGTCTTGTGCCGCGGTGGAGGCTGTGCCATGCTAGTGGAGGATGGCCAAGAAGACTGCATTTGTAACAGCTGATTTGTGTAAGGAAATCAGAAACGTTCAAATGGAAAAACTATATTGGCTTATACACTGCCCTCCTGATCTGTGAGGGGCTCATCCATGGCCCTGCAGAGCCCAACTGCTGCATGGGGCTCTCTTGGCCTCTCCCAGGGACTAGACCCATGTGTCCCCACCAAATGTTTGTCCAGGGAGTTTTCAACATTTGCTCAGTCTTCCTCTGATTATTTCACAGACTTCCATTTACCGCCTTGGAGAGCTTGCTCTTCTTATTTGGCACCGTATGTATTCCAAGTCCCAGGGACTTTATTTTCCTTGAACCAAGCTGTGCATTTAGCTGCTTTCTTCCCAAGTAGTGCTGTGCAAATAATTGATCTTTCTGCTTGGTACTGAACCAAAACGATTCAGAGACCTAAGCGCACAAACAAAAATGCACATAGATGTCTGAGATGAACAAGAGTTTTATAATTTAGTTTCTTCTACAAAAGCAAAAAGTATAACCTCCTGTCTTGTCCTCCAATTTTGTCACTCCAACCTTGAAAAAAAAATGACACAGATGTGTCTGTGATGAGAAAGGAGTGATGTTCAAGTTTCATTTTTTGTGTGTGTGAGGCAAAGAAGGAGGTGCAAGTTCCACCTTGCAATCAAAAGTCTGGGTTGTGTTCCTTACCAACCAAAGACAGCTTAGCCCCCTTGATTCTTGATTGTCTTGGACCATCTGGGTGTTTGTCACATGTTAGTACATTTGATAATTATACACCTCTGAGGAGGAGCGTGTTGCAGAGCTCCTTCATAGGAGAGCCTGTCAAAGACTCTACCTTTTTGACCACCGTCTCTTGATGAAGCCACAGTTTGGTGTTGATAACAGGATTTCTTCATTGCCAGGACATAAACTGAAGAAGCTCTCAAGGTGCTGTCTTCACAGACAAGACCTGCTGTCCTGCTAAAAATGCTTGGCTAAAAGCCGAGATACTCACTGTCTTTCTGAGCTTGCACTGAGACTTCTGCGGATATCTTGTTTCAGTGAAATGGGATATTCTCTGCTGTCTCCAGTTAGAATAAATTTTGAGTAGGTGACAGCTCGTGGCTGAAGGAGTCTCGACTGCCCGTGGCACCGTTCTGACTTTGTCACAGGGCCGACCCAGGGCAATACCCGCTGCTTCCTCCCCTGGGCTCTGCCAGCAAAGTGCCTTGCCCGATTCCCTGCTCCCAACAGGACGTTAGTGAGACATCTCAGGCTTGGCCAGCAGCCTTCTTGCAGCCTCCTCCTCCTCTGAGACTCTTAACTTGCCTCCGTCTGCAGTGGTTTAGTGATGCAGACCAGTGCCAACAAGGACTGGAAGGTCCTTGTCGTGCTTATGCTGGGCTTGGACGTGAAAGCGGCTGACCTGAGGGCAAGGCTGTTTTGGTGACCCCATGAGAAGTGGCTGTCACAGTGGTTTCAGCTCCCCCTTGGCTCTGAGCAGCAGGAGCCTTTGGGGAAGATGTTGCTGAATTTTTTTTTTCCTGCTTGCTTTCGTTAAGACCAGGGGCACCCGGAGGATTTTGGAGCCAAACTTTTGAGACGATATCAAGGAAACTTTGCAGAGCTTCTCGTAGATACCCGAATGCTGCTGCAAGGGATCTCTGCTGCAGAGAACCTAGCTCCTGGCGACAGAGAGGTAAGCAGTTTTGTGGGTGTTTAAAATACTGAGGTTTTATCCCATCTGCAAGCACGGTGTCCTAGGGACTTGATTTGCTAGCTATCTTGGCAGAATTTGGTGGCAATTCTCTCCTGCAGGACTCAGGTTAATGACTTTTTCAGCATCCTGCAGCAGGAGCAAAGCAAAATAAAATAACACACGTGAAACTGAGAATCAGCAAGTAATCCTGACTGGCTTCTTCATGGCAAGAGATTTTTCATGTGCTGGAGTGAGCCAAAGAGGTGGCCCTTGTGTTTCTATGAAGGGATGGACCTTGAAATTGCCATCCCTTCAACAATGTCTTGAGCCAGGTCTTGGGTAGGGCCAGGATCTAGGTGAGGTTGGGTGTGGGGTGAGCCAGAGAGCCTTGGCTGGTGCGTGGCTGGCCATATGGACAGAGGTCCCTCATTAGCACCTTGCTGCTGCTGCTCTCTTGAAGGTAATGGAGCAGATTGCGAAGCGTGAGACTGGCTCAGGTGGCTTCATCTCGCTGGTGTCGGCGGCGCTTGATGAACAGTGTCTGTCAGTGTCTGCCGTTTGGCAGCTCCTCTTGGCTATGCGAGAGACCACGTTTCCCCTGACCGTGCTCATGCAGGAGATCCAGAAGGAACCGGGCGCAGACTGTTTCTTCCAAGCAGGTAACAATCTCTGTCTCTGGGCCAGGCTGTGTTTATCCTTGGGGATCCCCCTTTCTGAGCCCTCTGCCGTCTCCGAGTGCCTTTTCCTATTTTGAAACCCAAGCTGTCCTTTCCCCTCCCTGAACTGTAGAAATCTCACCAAAGCAAGAGGGATGCTTGCACTGATGTGCACTATAGTAAAAGGGATGGAGACTGCAGACTCCGGTTAGATGCAGGTGCTAACCCTGGTGGATCCAGTGTGTGCTGGGATGCAAGGCTATGTTTTGAAAAACCTTGTCGTCTTTTCCCTCGTTAGTTGCCAGCAGTGAAAGCACAGCCCTCGAGATCATCCTGCGGCACAGCAAGCTGGTCTCAGAAGCCATCAAGCAGCGAACAGACCTGCCAGGCTTGGCTCCGGGGGAAGCAGGACTTGCAGAGGCAGTAAGAGAGGTAGGAGGGGATGCTGCTGTGCATATCTGCAGCAGTACTCAGGTCTGCTGTGGCTCAAACCAGCCTAGTCCAGGGCACGGAAGTCTTACCAGGGAGTGGGTTTTCCCTTTGAGTCAGTTGCCTGAAGACTTCATCCCATAGGAGATATTCCTGGAAAATGCAGTGAGGATGTCACTGCTGTGGGAACTTGTCCTGTGATGATGTCCATTAATGTAGGGCATTGAAGGAACTCTCTTTCCATGGAGAGGTGGTTGTGGGTGAGTCAATACCAGTGCAGAAAGTTAAGAGGTTCATTTGTTGCAACTTTAGAATCCTGAAATATTCTCAGTTCCAGCAGTTACAAATTACCACTTCTTCAAATAGAAGGGCATAGACCTGTGTAGAATGCAGTTTCCTTTCTAGTTTCTCAAAGCAGGTTGCCAGCAATAGAAGAAGCATCATCACCCCCAAACCTTTCTTACCCTTCATAGTACAAGTTCTCCATCACGTAACACTCCCTTTTTACTTCTCTAGCTGCTGAGTATTTCTGCTCAAAAAGAGAGCCCAGAGGCCTCCTTGAGAGCAGCTCTGAGTGCAGTGCAAGGGAAGTCTGTCCCAGCCATCAAGATCTGTCAGCTGCTGTGCAGTGTTCACGAGTCTTTCCCGGACCTGCAGCCGGTGATGCAGGAGCTAGGACATGTGGGTAAGAAGTGCACGGGTTCTGATTCTTGTGTAAGCTTTTAAATTCGTTTATGGGCAATTTGAGCTACAGAGGATCTTTGTGTCCTGGAGCTCTGAGTTAATATCACAGAACTGCTCCACTGTTTCTGGATGTCTGGTGTCTGGGTTGTATTTATAAGAGGATTCACCAGGGTGGTCTCTGGATCCAAGCAGTGGATGCTTTTTCCTGCTGCTATAATGCGCCAGGTAAAAGTTGCTATGTTACAAAGGTCATGGGGGCCAAGAATGACCACATTCTGATATTTTTTTTTTTTTTAACTGTTTTCCTGATTTTCCAGCCCAGGCTTTGTTCTGGGGATATTTTAACAGCTTAGTCGCATGGTTTGTATGCATGTTGGCTTATTTTTTTCATCTTGGTCACATAATTTATATGCATTCTGGCTTATTTCAGAATTTAGATACTTATCAGGTGGAGTTTCTTTGTCTCCTCCTGTTTACGTGCTTTTGTATCTGCATCCGTTCATGCTTGTATATTGTAATTTGCTGGCTATGCCTGTGTGTGTGTATGTGGGTGCATCCCAGGCCGAGCACACTTCTCCTGGGGACAGGTGACCGTCCTGTAACACAGTGACACTGCTGCTTGAAGCCGCAGACTGTCTTTGAGTTAATTTTCTCACTGTGGCCTAATTTAGCCCTGCTGTACCTCTGCTTTGCAGGGCAAATGGCCCCTTGGGAGGGTGCCACAGCAGTGGGGGGAACGTTACGTATGATACCTGTTTGGCAAAGGTATGAGGAAGGTAAATGCAGATAGCAGTTTGGTGAACTCCAGAAACAAACGCACAACAATGTGTGTCACCGTGTGCGAGGCACTGCCCTGCGCTGTGGGATGCTCTCCAGCTGAGCTAAATTGTAGCTCTGCGGTTGTCATTTGAAGGAAGGATGCTTGGTAGAACTTGGTACTTTAATGAAAAAGATAAGAGAGCCAGGAAACTAACGGAGGGTTTGCATCCTTTTTAAACAGAATGCATGCGTACATTTGCCCACGTGCTTTCTTGTGGCATCCTGTTTTCCAGTGCATCCAGGTGCAGGTTCTTTTGAGTCCCCTGGTGTGTATGTGGTCTAGTGGTTCTCACCCAAGAACAGATCCTGATTCAGCTCAGTCCGTCTCTACCTGCTTATGGTGCCAGAGCTGCTCGTCTTGTATGAGGAAAGACTAAGCGAGCTGGACCTGTTTAGCGTGGAGAAGAAAAGATTGGGAGGGGATCTGATCCATATGTACAAATATCTGAGGGGGGGAATGTAAAGAAGATGGGGTCAAATTCGTCTCGGTGGTGGCCAGTGATAGAACAAGGGGTAATGGCTGTAAGGTAAAGCACAGACAGTTCCATGTCCATATGAGGAAGAACTTTACTGTGAGGGTGACGGAGCCCTGGAACAGGCTGCCCAGAGAGGTTGTGGAGTCTCCTTCTCTGGAGATCTCCAAAGCCACCTGGATGCCACCCTGTGGCATGTGCTCTGGGTGTCCCTGCTGGAGCAGGGGGTTGGGCTGGATGATCTCTAGGTGTATTTTCTCACCTTAACCATTCTGCAATTCTGTGATCTCGTGGCAGAGTGTGGAAATAGTAGCAGATTTTTAGGTAGTCTGAGTAAGCAGCTTATTAATGCCCTTTTTATGTAGGGGAGATGAGAGGGAGAGGGCAGGAAGTTTGTGTTTTGCTCTGAAAATTTGGGCCTGGACCATGATCAGTTTTTATGAGTGAACATGAGCCTTCTGGTTTTACTACTTGCTGTCATTTCTTGTCCTTCAGGTGACAAGCTAAGGAAATATTCCCTGTGTCCTGGGTGGCAGGGAGTGAGGGAGAAGGGATCAGGATATTCAGAACACTTCATGTACAGAAGAAGATAAGAATCAGGCTTGTTATTCTATCTGTAGAGCTTTGAGGGAATAGCATGTGCTCTACCCATCTTCCTTTAACTTCTTCATGTGTTTTATATGACCTTAATTTCCCTGAGAGATGTGCTGCTCTATAGAGCCAATATTCACACCCAGTTTGGATGCAGCTCCCCCCTTCCAACTGAAGAAGAGGTGCCAGCCGTCCAAGTGTCTCCTTTGGCTGGCCCTGACTCCACTGAGGGTATTCAGACAGAAGGTGATTTCTTGCTTTCTGTCATTCCTTTTCTGTCCCTCCATGAACCTGCAGCTACCTGCGTCTCTTCCGTTGACCCTGTCTGAGCAGGAGATGTGCCAGGGCTCGTAAGGCAGAACGGCCGGTGCCATGAGGACTCCAGAAGTAAGGCAGTGAAAATTGGACGTGCTCAGGAATGTGGTGCACACCTTTATTCTTGGACACTTTGCAAGGCTTTCCAGCGAGGGAGCTGGGGAGCTGGCTAAATTGCTCTGGCAGATGCCTGCTTGTCTGGCACCAGTATCAAAGAGAGCAGGCGGCTCTCATCTAGTGTCTTTGCAGGCTTTGCAGCCAAAAAGGTGTTGAGACAAAATCAAGGAGGAAAACATAAAAACCACAAGCCCTGGAAAAAAGTGTATTTTACCTGGCCAAAACATATATTTTGTGTGAAATGCCCAGAGGAAGGTTGCCAGTGATCAACCATCTTTGGCATCCTCCAGAGCATTAAACTGAGCTTCTGTATCTTGATTTCCAGGTGAGCCTCAGCTCTGAAATCACTTGCTGAAATCATTTGGCTGACAAAGGAGAAAAAGCTCAGGAATATGTCCCATAATTAACAGATTTTTTTTTTTTCCAGCACTAGATGTCTTTGCTGCTAGAGACCACAGAGAGTGAAGCAGTACCAGAGTCTCAGGATTCTCTGCTTATGAGATCCTCTATCTAATGTGTCCTTGTAGTCTCCTCACCCTTGGGCTCCATGTGTGTACCCACCTGGGTATTGCTTGTGTTTCTAAACAGTGCTGTCCCAGGGCTAAGCACGAACTCTTGGTCCCTTGGAGGTCATGGCCAAACTCCTTTTCACGTCAGTGTTGCTCAGATTACACCCACATTTCCATGTCAGGTCTTCTGGGTGTTTCCTTTTCCAGCTTCCTCGGTGTTGCTGTCTCCATCCACACTCATCCTGCCCAGCCAGGTGAGTCTCTTCCAAAGCTCAGCATTTCTAGGAATTGGCTCTTCTGCAGATCAGAAAGACTTGCCCTGTTGGTTTTAGGATGTGGAGGTGGGAGATGTGAACTGCTATCGTGGGAGATGTGAACTGCTATCTTGGCAGCTGGTAAATGGGGAAAGTGATTTTCATTAGTTTATTTTTCCCCTCTTGACATATTTTGCTGTTGGTGTGCCACCACTGGATATCATAATGCTTCAGAGTCAGCAGTCTGTTAAAAACACGTCAACTGCCTTCTAGTTATTTGGAAATTCAGGGCAACATCCCTCTGCGGGAGGGAGAGCGCTTTACTGAGCCCTTCCCGGAGCCGAGACGGGAGAAATGAAGTTTTGCAAGCGCAGGCTGAATTTTCCCACACCTTGGCAAAATGAGAAGTCGGCACCGGTTTCCATGGCCACACAATTGCATGGCTTTCATTAGAGCAAAGAAGCCAAATATATCTGTTTGAATTTTGATTTTTGTCCATACGTGTGTTCCCAGCGGGTCTCTTCTGTAGACCAAGCTCTTAGGTGAGTTTTCCAGCTTGTGTGTTTTGAGATGGTGGCATTACAGGGACCCAGCAACGCATTAGACTTGGTAAGAAGTGAATGTAATGAGCAATTGCAAATACCTCGGGGCCCTACCTGGAGGACACAGAAGGGTAGTGGCAAGATTACATGTTCTCTTTGAAAGAGTTTGCATTTGTAAAGAGATTTCTTGTAATTAATGGATGAATATCCACTCTCAGTGGCAGACGTGGTGGCCCTATCGTACCTGGGGTCTGGATCTTCAGATGTTTTAAGCGTGGTCATAGGCTTGTGTGTCCGAGCAGGAGGCAGGCGCTTGAAAGCATCAGTTGTTCCTTTCATTGCCTAGGAGAGGAACAATTTCTTATTGCCTAGGTGAGTTCTTTGGAAAATCAGACCCTGGCTCCCGCTATATAACCCATCCCTTGATGCATGTGAGTGTTTTGATGGAAAAAAAATCAAGGCTTGCTTTTTGCCATGCCCTGTACCGGGTGCTGCTGTGGCCATTTCTGTACCATGAGAGCCACGTGGCACCATCCTGGTGGGGCAGCGTGCCTGGTGTGTGTCCGTCCTCACGGTTCCGGTAGCGCAGCGAGGGGGCTCCCTGTAGGAGCATTCAGCAGACAGGAGAGGGGGGATGCTGGTGACCACCGTTCCTGATGGGCACTGCCAAAGGAGGTTCTTTTTACACAGGACTCCTGACCGAGGGAAGCGGAGAGAAACCTGGCATCAGGAAGTGGAAGGTGAACAGTGAATCCCAGGTGGAAGCTCTGGACAAAGAGGAGGACAAGGTGGGAGGTGCTGTGGCCGAGGAAGCAGAGCAAGCCCAGGAGAAAGCTGCTTCCAAGAAGAGCTTTGTCTGCAAAGCCTGTGACAAGAGCTTCCACTTCTACTGCCGCCTGAAGGTGCACATGAAACGTTGCCGGGTGGCCAGGGGAAAGCAAGTGCAGTGTAAGGAGTGCAACGAGGTCAGGGCGACCAAGAAGGAGCTGGAGAAGCATCAGCTGGAGGTTCACGGGGCCGTGGCCACAGCCAAGAAGAAGAAGCGGCTGCCCGTGACGTGTGACATCTGTGGCCGGGAGTTTGCTCATGCCTCAGGTAGGGTCAGCGATGGGGTGGCAGCAGGGGTGCTTGCTCCAGGACCCTGTGGACTGGCGGTGGGGGCAGCCAGGGCAGGATAGCAGTGTGGCAGTCTGAAATTGTGGCCTCCTCCCTGCAGCTCGGAGTGCTGTGCGTGGGAGAAGCTTGGCTCATCCCTTCTGCCCTCCTGAGCGCAACCGCTTCCTGATTAGTTCTTCCCTAATTGGCTTTCCACATGGCTCATCAAGGAAAAGTGTGGCTACTGGCAAGTTCAAAAGCCTCCCAAAGTAATCATGCTGTTCAGCTCTTTGGCTGATTTAGCAGTACTAGTGACAGGAGCCTGGGCCTGCTGTCCCTCCTGTCGCTGATGCACACTGTCACAGTCCAGCGCTGCCCGAGGGGGCCGTGGGCCTGCCCTGCTGGGCCAAATCTCTGCCCTCTCAAGGGGGCCGGGGACCAAGTCCCTGTGCAGGGTGCTAACGTCGTATCCGTGTCCTGTCTGCTGCTGCTCCTCCAGGGATGCAGTACCACAAGCTGACGGAGCACTTCGATGAGAAGCCGTTCTCCTGCGACGAGTGCGGCGCCAAGTTTGCGGCCAACTCCACGCTGAAGAACCACCTGCGGCTCCACACCGGGGACCGTCCCTTCATGTGCAAGCACTGCCTCATGACCTTCATGCAAGCCTCGGCCCTTGCCTACCACACCAAGAAGAAGCACTCGGAGGGTGAGCCGTTCCCTGGGGGCTGGTGGAGCCTGCTCCGGGGCAGGACTTGCTTCATCCACCCCTTTCTACCCTGCTTTTCACATCTCTGACAGCTGATTGCTTTGTCAGCCTCTGTGCTTTGTGGGAGCCTTTGGCAGCAGTCTGCTCACAGATCCTCTTCACCTGTGTGTGTTGGCTGCTGTCCCAGCTCATTCCCTGCTCTACTGCTGCCCTGTCTCCCCCTCCCAGGTTGTCCCATTAGCCACCCAGCTAGCGTTCTGCTCTGGTAAGCGGGTCTGCTTTTCTGCCTCTTGTCTAGCTCCATTCTGTCCCTTTTCCTCTAAACCTCTGCTTTGCCAACCAGGTGCTGCTCTGAGCTTGTCAACCACCTTCCTGCACTCCCTTCCTCTTGGGGCAACTCTTCTCCCTGCCTAGTCCTTTGCCTCCCCTGCTTCTGCTAAGCAGTTTTCACACCAGGCTGCTATTCCCCCCACTCGAGTGCACCTGCCTCTTCCTTCCTTCCAAGTGTGTGTGTGCACAGGGCAGCGTTCTGCAGCCTCTTCCTCCATTTCCCTCTTGCTCTCTGCCCTTCCCCATCTCCATGTGGCCTCTTAGTCCTGTCCCATCCTCTGTGCTGCCTTTCACACCTGGAACTGCCCTTGCCCACCTGATGCCTATTCTGCCCTAACCTGCCCAAAAGAGTCTCGATTTAAAGGTTGGGAACAATTAAGTTAAATTTTAATGCCTTTTTGTTGTATTTTGAAACCAGTTGCCAGAATTCAGGGCATTTTGCAAAATATGAAATATGTGATGGAATTACACATAGCTTTTCAGGTCTCTGCTTCTTTTCATGTCTCTGCCACCTGCTCTGTAGCCAAGGCTTAGGCTTGTTTTTTCTGGTTCACAGAGACAGAGGATGCATTGCTATGTTTGTAGTAATACAGGGAGGCATTAGGACGTTGCACAGATGAGAAGCAGTAGGAAAACTTGTTTGGACCAGTATTACCTCTGTGTATTTGTACCCTACAGTACACTCTCTGTGCTAGCAAGGCTTTCTCCATTGCCTCTAAGTCCATGCCAGTGTATGATGTAGCTCCCTCAGGAAAGCCTCTGCAGGCTCTGCCCTTTTTTGTGTGTGTTTTTTCCCTCCCAAATTGGGCTTAGTCCAGCTAGGGCCGCGTGTTTGGCGCGGGCTCTCACCTTGGCTCTCGCTGCAGGGAAGATGTTTGCGTGTCAGTACTGCGACGCCGTGTTCGCCCAGTCCATCGAGCTGTCGCGCCACGTCCGCACGCACACTGGGGACAAGCCCTACGTCTGCAGGGAGTGTGGGAAGGGCTTTCGCCAGGCCAACGGGCTCTCCGTCCACCTCCGGACCTTCCACAGTGAGTGTGACTTGCTGCCCACCAAGGTGCTGCCTGGTGGAATTGTTTCCTTCCCTCCTCCCAAAATGAGACTGCTTCATGGGTTGATCCTGCGGGTGGGATTATCCCAAAGACACAGCCAGAGATGCTTCCAGGTGAAGTATGGGAATGCACAAGGCAAGCAGGAATAGGAATAGCCATGAGCAAACTGAAACTTAAGTGCTGATTTCTGCCTGAAAAGTAACAGCTCTCTTCCCCTTTATTTCTTCCCGCTGTGAAATGTCCTCTTAACTCTTTTTCCTCTTGATTCCTTTATCCCCTGCTTTTATTGCATCTCTTGGGGGGCAGATATCGAAGATCCCTATGACTGCAAGAAGTGCCGGATGAGCTTTGCCACCCTGCAGGAGCACCGCAAGCACGTTCTGGAAGCCCATTCCCGGGAATACCACCCCTGCCCGAGCTGCGCTAAAGTCTTCAGCGCCCCGTCTCTCCTGGAGCGTCACATGGTGACCCACGTCGGAGGAAAACCCTTTAGCTGTGACATCTGTGACAAAGCTTACCAGGTGAGCATGGTAGTTTGTGTTCCACAGGAGGGGAAAGTGCTCAGAGGAGGCAGAGTTCTCAGGCCCGTAGAGAAAAGGCTGCTGTGCTGGGAGAAACGGACCCTGATTGCAAAGAGTTATGTTACCTGCCCTTCTGGATCCACAGGGGCCTCTCATATAAGTTTCTAGCCGCCAAAATCTACAGAAATAAAAATGTTTGTTTTGCAAATGGTACTCTTCAGTAGGAGTGTTGGGGAATAAATTCCCTAAGGGAATAGAAATTAAGGCTGAAAGGGGACCAGTGGTGAGTGAGATAAGGATGAGGGACTTGGCAGTGCTGAACTCTTCAGGGATAATGGAATAAATTTCTCTGCAGACAGCATCTGAAGTGCTGGGTTTCTGATATAGATGAGTTATGTTTCTGTAGGTGAGGTGTTGGCTCTTGCCCTGTGGGAGGATGAGCTGGTCTGGCTGGGGCTGGCTGCTCTCTCATATCTACTGAGCACAGCCCCACCATTCCCACTGCTTTCTGGGCAGAGCTTCTAGCTGTCATAAAGCCTCTGGAATAGCTTTGGATTCTAACCTTGCTTTGATCCTTATCTTTACAGCAGTTGTCAGGGTTATGGTATCACAACCGGACCCACCACCCCGATGTCTTTGCAGCTCAGAATCACCGCTCCTCCAAGTTCTCCTCCCTGCAATGCAGCTCCTGTGACAAAACCTTTTCTAGCACTACTGCTCACCGAAAACACGTCAAGGAAGAGCACGCAGGTAATGGCACATTCATTAACAATGAAAACACATGGCAAGTACTGGGAGAGATGTTGTGATGACTGACAGGACTAGGCTCTATAACCTGTTATGAGCAGAGTTAATTCCTTATGTCTGTCACACAGTCACTTTTTGGCAAGTCTTGTCTCAATGTCTTGCAGCTGATCCTTGGTGGCCTCTCTTTTTGCTACCTCACCTCCAAAGGTGCTCCCAGTGTCTGAGCAGATGTGGTGATGCTGGTTTAGTAACAGAGGTCGTACTGTCCCTTGTCCAAGGCCTTGGGTCTTCAGCTTTCTGTGGTCTCGTTTGCAGATGTGAAATTCCACGAGTGTGAGACCTGCAAGGAGGTCTTCCCCACACTGGCTCTCCTGCAGGTCCACGTGAAGTGCAGGCACTCAGGTCTGTTAATTTGCTGTTGCTTATTTTGTCCCATGGCCTAGGAGAACCCAGCTACCCCGTACAATGACTGCCCCTATCAAGGAGTAGACATCTAGGCTGAAAGCAGCACAGCAAAGGTAGCTGCAGCAAGGAGGAGACATCAGCCCAGAGGGACTAGGAGCTTCTTACTCTCCAATTGGCTGCTCTCTCTCATCTTCCTAGTGAGGAGAGAGAAGATGGACAGCTGTGTCCTAGAGACCGTGGGATGAGTAATAAGTAGGCAATACCTCAAGCAGAAGCCAGGCCAACAAGGAGAGATGATGGAGGGAGTGAGGGAACTGGGAAAAAGCATCTGCGAGAAGGGTCATCTCTAGCCCTGGTCAGATACACAAACCTGGTCTCTGAACACCTGAGCTGGAAGGGCTGAGAGCTGAAATGGGTTTGAACAGCCATGAACTGTCTAGTGCGTTTGACAGAACGGTGTAGCAGGGAGTTCGTCACACGTCTGGCCTGAGCTCATAGCAGGCTTTAGCCTTGCACACAGTGCACGTCCTGGCCATTTTTCAGCCTCTCTGTCCTTCCTTACCTGCTCTCAGCCCTCTTGGGCTGCCCTGGCTGTTTCCCGGCCCTGGCCATTTGTGTCCCATGCTCAGAGCAGCACCGTCTCCTCGGCCTCCCGGCCCTTTTGCTGCTTGTACTGCTCAACCTCCTTCTGCTCCGCAGGGGCCGTGCAGCAGCGCGGCGTCACGGAGCACGCCAGGCAGACGGAGAGCACCTGCTCCTGCGGGCTTTGCGGGGAGCTCCTCGCCTCGCAGAGCGAGCTGGAGGCTCACTGCACTGCCCAGCATCCCAAAGTGGTTTTCACAGAAGCCCAAGCCACTACAGCCCAGATTGTGCAGGTAAAGACCGCTCCTGCTGGCACTGCTCACACAGGTGGGCTGAAGCTGCTGGGCAACCCAAAGAAGGTCCTGGCATTTGGATCTTCATCCATCCTCCCACTTCCAACCCCCCTGTTCTTCTCCAGGTGCACCCTGTGGCTCTTACTACTACTTTGATCCCCTCACATTTCCACTTTGGGCCCCTTGGACCTGGAATGCTGTGGGATGTGTGTGCTGTCTGTGCTGATGAGATAGGCTTGCAGGAAGGGAAGCTGCTCCATGCAAATGCTGTAGCGCTCAGACCCCAGTGACATCTCTCATGAGATGATAACTATTTTGTCAGAGGCCAAAAGCTAGGCCTGAAGCCCCAGAAATTCTCTTTAATTTCTCAGGCATCAGTGGAGAATAGCTTTTTGGATAAGCCAAGACTCCCTGGGCTGGCATTTCACTAGTGTGTAATCATAGAGTCTTTATTGCCTACGACTGCTTATGGAGCTAAATTATAGCAATTTTGTGGAGAGAAATATTTAAATTGCTCTCCTGTCTTCTCTTTTGCATCATCTAAGTTTGTGTGTGTGGGGCTTGGAGTTTCCCACTAGGTTCGTGCCTGTTGTAATTGCCGGCCTCCAACATGAAGCTGAATGTTAATGCTGGAGCTTGGGCAAGGAAGGATGTGGAAAGCGAAGTGACTGCAGGGAAAGCAATTCTGTGAGCCTCTTCCTGATTCTTGGGTTGTCTTCCATGCAGGTGCTTCAGACATCAGAGCAAGGGGCAGCTGAGCACATCATCTCCTTCGATGAGGCCCAATTTGCCGGCTCCCAAGTCTTTGTGACGTTGCCTGATTCCCAAGTGAGCCAAGTTGGCTCGGAGTTGGTGGCGGTGACTATGGAAGACTTGCTTGATGACAAGGTCACTCTGATTTGTGAAGAAACCAAATGAGAATGAGGAGCAGGTACTCATGCGTCGCCTCAGGAATTCACTGGACTAGTACAGAATCCATACCTGTTTGTGCTGCCTTGTTAGGGGGACTCAGGGTTTCTTTGGAAAAGCAATCCCAAGGCGTGCAACGCTGACAAAAAGAAACACCATGCAGCAAATGGTTTGGCCAAGGACTGGAAAGGTTTGTAGATGTTCACATGGGCCTGGAACAACCTTCCTCTGCAGTCAGCTGCTGGCTCTGGTGGGCTGGACCACTCGGCCTTCCCAGCTCAAAAAAATAAAAAAGCAGGAGGGAAAAACAGGAGATGGAGTGTGCTGTTGTGTGCCTCAACACTACCACGAGCAGAGTGGAAGGGAAGGGAACTAGTGCAATCCAGGGAAAAGTTGGGGTGATATGGGATGGGCAGAGGAAATAGCCTTGGAAAGCAAATTGAAAAGTTGTCTTGAGAGTTTTGGGGTGGAGGTGGAGACTCTTACAGCTGAATCAGCCATGTTCTTGCAGGTATCTGCTACCTGCAGCTTCTGCCAGGATTGCTCTGTTTCTCCTGTCGCTCTCCCTTACACTTGCTTGTTGGTCCAGGTGGAAGAGTTTTCTTGAGCAAGGCTGTCACTTGCTCAAACAGAGACTTCTTGGGAGTTGTGTTAAGTGGCTCTGCCAGCCTGACAAGAGGATTGAGGCGTAGAAACGAGGTGCAGGGCTGCCAGTATCTATAAAGCAAGCAGGTAGAGGCAGTCCTTGCTCGTGATGACAGGGTATGGAGTGGTGTCTTTCAAGCAGATGTATATGCTGGCTGTCGTGGGTGTTCAGGAAGGCGCCTGCTATGCCATCCTTCTGGCAGGGTTGATGCTGGCACTCCCTTAGTCTCTCTTACCTCCTGTCTGTGCTGTACCCTGCTCACTGGTGGGGAGTTGATTCAAGTTGCCAGTACTGAGCAGCCCCTCGTGTGCTCAGCTGCCTCCGTTCCCTTACCAGGAAGCCTGGCCATGCACCCTGTGGTGCAGGTTTAATCCCATCCACATTCACACTGTGGCTCTTGCATGGCTCTCCTTTGTGAAGGGAAGGAGCCAGGGCTGGACAACCACGTCCTCTCTGAGCAGCCACCAGCTCAGAGCTCCTGACCCTTCATCTGCTTCGCCTAGATGCCAAATCTCCTGCAGCTGGGAGGAGAG
Organism: Eudromia elegans; assembly: GCA_003342815.1. NCBI lineage: Eukaryota > Metazoa > Chordata > Aves > Tinamiformes > Tinamidae > Eudromia > Eudromia elegans. The sequence goes on along the minus strand of PTEX01000169.1, from coordinate 922,607 downwards.
AAGGGCCTGTTTCTGTGTGCCGGGGTCCCTCGCTGCCAGCATGCTTAATGCTGTTCTCGATGGACTGGCATTAATGAAGGTATTTTTGAGCACGTAATGACTGCCACGGCGACACGAGGCCCTTCCCCACTGTGAACAATACATCGCTTCGTGGGGCCCGTCCGGATCCCTCGTGTAACGCTCGCTTCCCCGGTGCCTGCGCGGTGCAACAGCTTCATTGCAGCACAATGGCCCCTTTAAGACTAAATTTCATAAAGCATTTTTATCTCCGCTTTCCTAAAATGTAATCTGATAATTAATGGTTTGCTGAATCCATTATGAAGTGCAATTAGGTAGATGCAGGGTTCCTGTGGCTCGGAGGGGACTGGTAGCATTTATCTTCCTTTCCCTCATGCCAAAAGGTTGAACTCTGCCACGGCAATATTTACACACAGAGCAGTGATCCTCACCGTATCTCGCAGACCGAGGCCCTGTGGTTAGCAGTGGCTGTTTTATCAGGCTGCCCTGAGCCACAGGAGTGCACAGGATGAACAGATTGGAGTTTTGCAGCAGCATCTTCTGCTCGCAACCACAAGACGGAGGTGGCTGAATATAAACAGGCTACGTATTTTGGGCTGCTGAGATAATTCATCCCCCTTTTACAACTTGGAGAATAGAAAAAAACGGCCAGGAGTTTGTAAATCTGCATTTCTGGGTGGTATGAAGGTATTTTGGATGGCGCTGGCTATAGCCCTGTTGAGGTGTTGCATGTGTAACAGAGCGTGCCCACCTTTATCTGCCTTGCTTGTACTCAGTGTTTGTTCCCAAGGCTTTATGACCACAGAGAGGTGGAGCAAGTTGGAGGTTAAATTGAATCTAAGAATGACCAGGAGATGGTGCTCAAGGTCTTGAGGATTAGTGTTAATGGCCAGGTGCCTCTGCAACCTTGCTCAAGCTCTTAGCCTCCTTCCCTGGCTGGTTGTTGGACAGGCAGGTGTGGAAAGCTCTTAAACTGTTAGGAAACTGCGCCAGAAATCCAAACCTTGCTCACTGATGCTTAACGAAGAGCCAGGAACAGGCCCAGCTCTGAAGAAGGTGAAAATACAGCTGCTGTTGTGAAGTGGTACACAAGTCCCTCAGCCAGGAGAAAAGCAGAGAGGGAAACGTTGGAGACAGTGTATTCCCCATGGAAGGAGGTGGGAAAACCTGTGTACGTGTTTTCCCCTATAAAATAAAACATGGAGAACGGGATACGTTGCTACACAGCATCATGTGAAGCAGCTGATTGGCAGGCAAATCTGTATTTCTCAAAAAATGATTTTTTTTTTTCCTCTTTGAAGGTCTTCCCCCAGGTTTTGGGTGACCATTGGCTTATGTGTTCTGGAGTCTTGTTCATCTCTTGCTCATGGTGCCATTCCCTGTAAGAGGAGAAGCTATTGCAAGACTGGGGCATGAGAACATCCTTTGCTGTGTCCTCCTGTTGCAGGTGCCAGATGCTTCTGCAAAAAGGACAAAACGTCTGTGACAGAAACCCACAGAGTCACCTTCTTATAGAAGAAGCTTGGATGAGATCAGTTTGTGGTGGGTCCTGATGACCATATGCTTGAAGCAGGTGGATTCACAGATTTCTGTACATATTTGTGCATTTAAGCTTGTGACTGGTAGAAAATGTCCACTCCCTGTCCAGGTTCCGTTCACCCCAGCATCTACTCTGTCCTCTGAGGGACCTTATGGAAAACAACACACCATGGTATGAACTTGTGCGAGCAACCTTCTCCTGGCATCTCCCAAAGCAGAGGGCAGTTTTGCAGCCTCAGGGTGTTGTTTCAACACGGCACTTGCAAATTTTGTCTTCTAGATCTGCTTTGTTTGAAATCCAACCCACCTGTGATTAGGTGCAAAGATATTGCTGCTTAGGAGCATGGCAGGGAGGTCACAGCACGGCGGAGCGGGTCCTGAGCTTGCAGGGAGCCCTATTTGACGTGTCCCTGTCCTTAGGTGTCATCCCTGAGGGGAGAGGAGAATTCAACGGGCCCTGGTGCTTCGGGAAACCCTCTCTGTGCCTCGTGCCCGGCAGGCCCCGCGCAGCAGCTGATGCTGATGTTTTGGCAGGTTTCATTATCGCTCTGGCCGGCTGCCAGCGCTTCCCTCCCCTCCACGAGCTCCGCTCTGCAAGGGGAAGCGACGTTTTCCAACGGCTCCCAGCTCGGCAAACGCCAAGAGGCGTTCCCACAGGGCGGAGAGGACACCGTTCGATAGCGGAGGGAATTCCTTCTCCGAGAATATCGGCGCTTTTCTGCAAACACCGAGGGCTGAAGAGCTTCCTCAGGAGAAGGGCTCCCTAACTTTATGTAATGGAAGGGGTTAGGCTGGCTAATAGGGAGCCTCTCATCAGCACGGATGTCTCCAGCCTCCAGTTAATGCCTCTAATCCCCCAGTGCTCTCAGCTCGACTCTTGCAGCACGGTGACGCCTCCTGGTTTCCTGTGTTAAAGCAGTAATTCCCTTTAGTGGATCTTGTAGCCTGTCTTTAGCATGTGATGAGGACGTGTGGGTAGAAGCATTTGCTTTGCCCCACCTCTGATTATGCCAAGCAGGAAATCTGTCCGGATTTCTCATCATATTGAAACAAACCTGATTAAAAGGGAGCTGGCTCTTAATCCATTTAATATGAGCTGGATAATAGAGTGCTCAGGAAAGAGATATCCAAATGCATCCCGAGGACTGCGGTGGTAAGTGGATGGTGGTAGAGCGGTGATGGACATGTGGGGACCTCAGCAGAGCCAGGAGGCTTTGACAGTCCTGACCATCACTGCAGCTGGAGGTCATTTCTCTCTGCAGCCACTTGCAATGTATGACGAGTAGATGACAAAGTGAAGACAGTGCCGATCATTATCATCAGCTCAAATCAAGGACTGAGAAAAATCCATCTTCTTGCAAAAGATGGAATGTGTCTGTAACTTAGCAGAGGCAGAAGCTCTGAGAGGCACCAGCAGTAGCCTGGATCCATCAGTTCACAGCTTGGATATGTATCACTTTCCTTCTCTTGGGCATCCTTGAGATGCCCAATGTTGAGGGCGGTCCAGCAGAGCGGCTTTTTAATTTCTAACACCTCCAGTTGGTTCTGATCTTGTTCTTGGGTACCTTGAATTAAGTTTCCTGGCTTGCTTTTCCTTCATGCCTCGGATCAAGGATACTTGGAGCTGTGCAACACATGGATGGCCATGCGGCCGCTCGCCATCTGGGCAGGCTGTCTGCTTCTGTCCTCGCTGCTTCCCAGCTCTCCCACCCATCCCAGGCCCTTTTAGATAGGGAGGGCCAACTAAGATGCGCATGTCGGACGTGTCTGTGCTCACAGTATGGAGTAGCTGCAATGAATTGGTTTGTCTAAAGTGATTAGGTTCAGCTTGGGTGCTGTGCAGTATCCTCCCCCTCAGTCCAGAGGTTGTCCAGCTGCTGGGGGCTCCGTACTGGGGTGGTGGTGAGTGTCCCCTAGGCTGTCATAGGATGAGCAGAGCCGTGTCCCAGTTTCTGACTGCCTCTGGGATCAATCCATGTCCTCTCCAGCTGGGTTGAACTTGCCAGTGGGCCTGAGGGTGGCTCTTGGTGACATGGGAACCTGGCTCTCCCTGTGCAGAGAGGCAGGATTGTGCTCCAGGCTGCTTTTTGGGACAGTTTCCCTACAGGTTTGCTGCCTCCCTCCACCTGGTTTCAGCGGAGCCGCTGCCATCCCTCGAGTTGAGCTTTGGTGAAGATCAGTGTTTGGAGATGATGCATCTCGACCCTCCGGTGGTGCTGGCGTGAGCTGAGCCTCCTGTAGAGACCTCCCTGCACCACTGCTCTCAGAGCTGGTAAATAACCTCTCTTCTGGCCTCCTGCAGCATGAAAGCTCCCTTTGATGCTGGGTGCAAACTGGGCAGGATCAGTCAATGTTTAATACCATGTTAATATTGTGTTTGTTTAGCCCATTGCACATCAAGACTGGTGCTGTTCTCCTGTGCTGGTTGGAAACCAGGCATTCACCCTGTGGTTTCACCGACCTGTCCACAGTGACCCGTGGGACTGTGCCTGGCTCGCTTAGATCCCTGGGAATGTTTGGCAATAGGCAAGAGTCAAACGCGCCCTGGGGCGCACGTGAACTTGGCTTTATCAGCAGCATTTACGGTGCGGTGGTGCCGGGCTGGGGTTAGCAGGGCCATCCCCGCAGCTCCCCCTCGCCTCGCGCGGCTCGTCTCCCGCTCTCTGCCGTCTCGGGAGATGTGCTGAGCAGACACGAGCTGTGATGCCCTTGCGCGTGACGCGGCAGGCTGCGAGCTCGCCTGAATCCTCCCACTGCCAGGCGCCGTCAAAGGCTCCTTGAACGTCCGGATAAATAACGCGCTTCTACTCATCCCGGCCTCGCCTGGAAGGAGAGGGCCCTGCTTTTTTAGGAGCAGGGCGATGTTCCTTGTGTGATGTGGAAGTTTGGATGGTTTTACCAGCCCGTAGATACTGCAGAAGGGAGCGGGGGTAAAAGCCTCGTTCTTGCTTGGCAGAGCCCATGGATGGTAGATAGAGCCGGCCAAAAGCTGGTGCGGGTGATGGGATCAAGGATCTGGGATCTTTGGGGCTGTGGGTCAGCCCCCACCTGGCGTCTGACCCCCTTGAGGGCAGAGATTTCCCTCCTCCCTGGTTGAGGGCATGGCAGAGTCCTGCTGCTCCTGCTTCTCATTTCCCATGTGCCTGTCCCTGTCCCCCGCTCTGCCGCCTGTTTCTTGCTGCGAAAGGCTCTACTGCTCCTGCATTCCTAATGCAGCCTTTGCAGGAGGATGATTCAGCACTTGGCAGAGAAATGCAAACGCCCGGGAGATTATTCGGAGCCGCTCGGAGCTGCTCCGGGAAGAGCAGGCGCCCTGCGCTCCTCCAGCTGCTGCATCCCCAGCAGATGCTCCCTGTACCTGGGGATGGCTCAGCTGCCTCCTGAATGCCACTTTTCTGCCTTTATGGCTGGTTTTTGCCCTGTTCCTGGCCGCTCCGAGCAGAGATGAGAGCCTCTCCTTTCCCCTCTGGGCAGACCTTGCTCGAGCGATCAAGGGCAATCTCCTTTTCGGCGTAACAAGCCCCTTCCTGGGGCTCTGCTCCCACCGGGTGCTTGCAGGTAGAGGCTGGCAGAGCCTGGTTAGACCCATCAGGTCAATGTGGCGCCGGGGAGCAATCTCTTCCCCGGGGCCGAGGGCGATTGCTCAGACCTGCAATTCGGCAGCGCTAATCGGTGCCGCTTGAGCTGCAAAAGCAGCTCTGGCCTCGCTGGGAAGGGGGAAGAAACCACAAGCAGCCGGGAGCAAAAGCTGCCCCTTGGGGGGATGGCAACAGCCCCCTGCCTGCGCCCGGCCGCCTTGGTGATGGGCTGCAGCAGAGGCCGATGCCCAAGCCCTGGTCCCTGGGAGCCTCCTTGCTTCATCCATAGCACTGCTCCATACCATTCCTGGTCCCGGCAGTGCACGGCGGCTGTTGCTGGGCAGGATGATGGTAGAAGAGGATTATGAAAGGCGATTGCTGGGGAGTGTTTTCTGCCTTCGTGTTTTTCTTTTTTAAAGAAAAGAAAGTTCAGATAAGGCAGAGCGCGTGTGCAGAGATTTCCCCTCAATTTTCTCCCCAAAACCCTTTGGTTGTGCTGAAGCCTGAGCCCCCCACTTCCAGCACAACAGACACTTTTTCTTAAAGTTGTTACTGCTGGAAGAGAGAGGTTTAGGAGAGAACGACCTTCGGTGTCGGTTATAATCTCGCCGCACGAGCCTCTAATATCCCTTGCTCACACGGATTCATACACGGAGCTTCAGCCGGAGCGTCCCTTCGAGAAAATCAATGAGGAAACAGGATTTGCTACGCCAGATCAAACCACCGGTCCGGTGCACTTGGGGTGCTCTCTGCTGCAAGGACTGAAGTCCTGTGCTCCATCCAAAGGTGAAAATCCTCTGCCACCCGCAGGGAGACTTCTGCAACGGCCCTGCTGGGAGAGAAATCCCTCCCGGATGCTGCGAGTCCTTCTGCTTTTAAGTAATGCTCCAGTTATCCCTGTTGGAGGGCCAGAACCTGACCCAGCTGCAAATCCTGTGGATGTTCTCTGGGTTGAAATGAATGTAGGTTCTGGAGGGCAAGAGTGGGCTCAAGGCTTCCAAGAGCTGCCCATCCTCATGGACCCTATGGGGAGGTAGAACATCTGCTTTGGGGAAAAGCAAGGGGACCAGCTCTGGGACATGGATTCCCTGGGATGCTCTGCATCGGACATCCCAGCCTGAGACACAGCAGGAAACCTGTCCTGGTGGCATTAGTGATGTTTTCTGGTATGGGGTGTTGTCCGAACGTCCTGCTGTCTGAAAAGCCCAGAGCTTCAAGGCAAGAGTGCCTTCTCCATGTGCTCAGTGGAAGAAAAGAGGGCAAGGTTTGATGCGGGAGGGTCGGCATAGGTCCCACCGCACCTCGGCTCGCCTGTGTCTCCACAGGCTGAATCTCCAGCTCGCTTGTGGCTCAAGAGAGAGTTGGTCCAGCCCGGGAGCCCTTCATGGTGTGATCCTCAGGCCACGGTGTCAGTGCAGCAGAAGCACTCGGGGATGGGAGACGTGTCTGCCCTGACTCCTTGAGGAAGAGCATCCACCTCCCAGGCATAGCAGGGGATCCAGACGGACCTTTATTGCTGCCTTTCCCCCTCCTCTTTCTAAAGCCTGGGCAGTTTCTCGTCTCCATGCTGGCTCTGAGGCTGTTTCCCTGCCTGGTGCTGCCTTCCCAGGGCTCTCCTTCCCCGGAGGAAGCCGTTGCTCCTCCGTGCTGCTCCTCCTGCTCCCTCGGCTCTGCCCTGCAGCTCCATCTGTGCCGGGGATGCAGCGGCCCCTGCCACCCGCGGGCACCTCCCGGCCTTTGCAGAGCGCTTTTAACTTTGCCCTTCTGCCTTCTGTTCCTCTTCCAGCTCTGCCCTTTCCCCTTCCTTCCTCAGCGGTGTCTCCAGGGCTTCCACCTCTCCAATATGTTCATGTGCTGCTCCTGAATGTGTTGGCTCCAACCCATCATCAGTGAGGATGGGGCAAAATCCTCCCTCTTGGGTATGAAGGCAGCCTGGAAATACTGATTTTTTTGCTCCAGATTTCCCCAAAAAGGGCAACCAAAAGGGTCTGCGCAAACCCCAGCCCCTCAGATGGAGCAAAACTCCCTCCTTCCGCCGTTTCCTTCCCGACCCCGGCACGTGGAGGACGCGGAGCCCAGGCTGTAACGACAGCCGAGGCTGGCGTGGAGCGACTTCATTATCCAGTGATTAAAATATTCCGTCTTCCTCCTCGCCACGCGGGAGGGCATTAATGATTTATAGCAGCGCGTTGGGATTCAACACCTTAGCAACTTGCAAAGCCGCTTAGGCTGTAGATTTTGCAGGAATTACATTGCCAAAGTGAGCAGTGGTTCAGTGGGGTGAAAGGGGCTGCATCCACCCTGGGGGAAAAAAAAAAGAGATTTAAAAGCCTTTTACAAGCGATTGCAACCCAAAACGGCACCCGAATGACTCTCTGTCATTACCCTCCAGGCAGCTTTTGCTGTCTGAAACCTCTTGTAATGCGATGGCATCTTGCTCTGTGCTCCCGGATGAGGGTTCCTGGAGTTACAGGAGCGTTTCGGGGCCCAGGGTTGTGCTCACCTAGCGTATCCTTCCCCATCCCACCTCCTTGCCCCCCTCCGTGGATTCCTCACCCATCCTAACCTCTTCTCTTGCTCCCCTGTTGCAAGGAGGAGAAAAGGGGCCGGTTTCCCTCACCGAGCGCCTCTTTCTGCTTTGCCGCGAGGCTTTGCTGTCGCTGCGGGTAATTCCGCGGCATCGAGCGGCCGCCGCCGTCCTTCGCCCTCACCTGCTATTATCGGCAAACACTTTGAGGCCCCGTTTGTGCGAATCTCTTGTCCACAGTGGGGTTCCCCATCGATCGCCTTTATCTCTTACCTCTGCTCTTAGGAGACCCCTGAGGCTGCGTCTTTTACTCCTGCCGGTGTCTTGAGAGCAGCGGAAAGGACAGAGGAGGAGGGAAGAGGAAGGTTTGCTCTTGATGTGTCCTACGAGGACGGAGGTTGTGCCCGTTCCCAGCGTGGGAGCCGCAATCTCAGCGCTTCGCTCCCAGGAGGTGCCCAGGCACGGTGGGACCCTCTCGTCCCCATCCCGCTTTTCCCATGCTCCGTTCCTACCACCGACCCCATCAGCTGTTTGCTGAGCGTGTTGCAAACCTCCCTTGATAAGTTTGCCTAATTGCTTCACTTAAGTTAATTACTCGGTGGCTGTGCGGGAAAGCAGCATAATTGGTGTCAAGGCGCATTTGTTGCTCCCGTTAATGTCCCACGAGCTCCCTGCTCTCCACGCACCCTTCCTGCTCTCTTCTTTCTCCGGGTACCCAGCCAGGCGTCAGATTTGCATCCCGTGGCTCCCATGTAGAGGGAAAACAGAGCTTTCTGTCTTGCAGAGCTGTTATTTTTCACCCTCCTTTTCCCTTTGCACCTGAAAAGCACCAGCCGGAGATCAGAGGCAGCAGGTTGGCTTCCCAAAGCTCTTCCCTGTTCCATTCCTGCTGGACTCGGGGTGAAAGCCCTGGAGACCGGGACTCCCACCCCACTGAAATCGTGGCCGCCCTGTGCCAGGAGGTGAACTTCTGCACGAGGGAGAGATAATCCCCTTGGCTCACCGGGACTGAAGGCTGTGTGATAAAAGCTTTATTCAAGATCAAAGACATATATTCCTCCCCCCTCCCCCTGTTTTCTTTTTTTCCTAATGACTGTGTTAAATAGAAGGTTTGGTTTATGCCAGGGTGAAGCTCCGAGCAGTGGCCGCTCATCCTCAATGCGGGTGGGATGCAGGAGGTTCACAGCATCGTCTCCATTCCCTTTTGCACAAAACCACCGAGGATTCGGGGTCCTTTCCACCCCGGAGGATTATCCAGGCGCCTGGGGAAAGAGGCTCGAGGAGCCCTTCCCGTGTCGTCTTACTCAGCAGTTCTGCCTGCGTGAGCATCGGGCGAGCGGTTTTGGTCCGGGACGCAGGGGCGGCAGCCGGGGCCACGCACGGCTCCGTGCAGGGAGCTGGGGCCGCGCGTCGGGCAGCTCCGACTTTGCACTTCAAAAGCCTCCGGAACCGTGAGCCCAGCTGCAAATTACAAGGTGGTTTCTGCATTATCACAGCCCCGGTGCCACGACGCTTTTTGTTGTTTTTTATCCTGTCCCTCCTAACATGCCCGCTGCAGAATTTGCTCTGCAGCTCCTCGGGCAGACACTTAATCAAATAGAAAACATAGTGCTGCTTTTCAGGTCATCCCATGCCCCTGGTATCGGAGGACTCATCCTCTCATGTGCAAAAACAGCGGGTGCCCCCTTGCTTACTGGCCTCAGCTGCATTTTAGCCATGTTTTGTGAAATTAGGGATCACAGGTCACCCTGAGATCATGGGATTTCTCCCTTGAACCTAATGGACTTATTACAGACCCTCATATCCGAGCTAAGCTCAGCAAACCTGGTCTGGGCTTCTCTTTGCAGTGGAAAATTTCTCTCCAGGAATGGAATTCACTCCGTTGAGCACAAGGCATTTTGCGTGGGCGTAAATTCCGCGTTCACCTCCGCATGGGCAGGATGGAGGATCTGCCCCCCTTGGCTGGGCGCCTCCTTGGGCCCTGCTATGCAGGGAGCAGGCGTGTTCTCGTGCTTGGGTGAAAGGTCCCCAGAGCGAGAAGCTTCTGATGTTGCTCGTCAATTTGTTCTAATAGTAATAATAATAAATCATCCATCAATGTGAAGATCTGGGTTTTGGAAGGATCGGTTTGGGCATAGATGTGCCGAGATCTGCATGTGTGCAGCCTCTGCGCTAATTCTTCCCATCTCCCTTGCCCCTGAGGACCCAAAACGCTGTTGTGGATGCATTAGGGTGAGTGTCTGCTATTGCACCTGGTGGATTAGCCCACATCCATATAGGAAAGGGGAACGGGGGGGGCAATTTTCCCCTCCCTGGCCATTAAGACCGTGGCCGTGTAGCCTACTGCCGGCACATGCGTTTGGAAAGGAAATCCCTGTTAGGGATTGCTCCCGGTGCCATTGTTAGTGCTGCCACCCGAGGAGGACAAGGGCAGGAGTGGTGCGGAGGGCTGGGGAGAGGCGCAGAGGCTGGGGCTCTCCACGGGGAAATTGTCCTTCCCTTTAGAGTCTGAGCGCCACCGCGGACGAGGGTCGCTCCGGACACCGGGGAAGCCGCAGCTCTGCTGCGGGCAGCAGGGCAATCGCACAGGGCGATCCAGGAGCTCTAATGATCTGCCTTTGATCTCCTATTCAACAGGGAGATTTATTACAGCTTTCATTTTGAGTCAGAACTGATGAATTTCAGCAGACCTGTCGAGTGGCTGCAATCCAGAGGCGTTTCTCCTTCAGGGGGAAGAGACAGTGTCCCCTCTTTGTCCCTGCTGAAGGGGTGGAGTGGGGACGTTGAGGTCAGTAGATACCTGCTCCCCGGTGGCCAGGTCCTTCTTGTCCAGGGCTAGTGCTTGCTCCGGTGGTAGCAGGAGGACCTGGGTGCAGCTGGAGTGAGGGAGCCACCCTGAGCCATGGAGCGATGGGATGGACGTGTCTCCTGGTGGATGCAGCTCTGGGTCCTCTGCGGCTCTGACCTTGGCTTGGTTGTAAGGGGTTTGTTGGTTGGGCTCTGCAGCAAGGTCCACGAAGCCCTGCTGCCGATCCGTCCCCTCATCCATCCGGGATGCAGCGAGCACCGGGAGGGCTGCAGCTCCCCGCTGGGCCCTAAAGAGCAGCCCCCGCATCCCTGAGCCCCGTCACCGCGAGGACGTGTCCTCGAGCGCAGCCTCCGGCACCAGCACCTCCATCCCTGACCCCTGCGGGCCCCTGTCCTGACCCAGGGACACTCTGCGGCCCGAGGTTGTGCCCAGCAAGAGCTCCTGTCCTGGGGAGCCGGGTGGTGGGGCTGGATGAGGGATAGTGCGCCCAGGAGAAGAGGACAGGGTAGAACTGGGGCTGGATTCAGGAGTTTCTTTGTGACAGCAACACTGCAGGACCCCACACCAAGGCACCCCACGTGTTTGGGGAGTCAATATTGAGGAATATTGACTTGTGAGAGAAGCCACAGCTCTTCCCATCGCCACTGGCCACCGCTGCTTGTATTCCAGCGCCTGGGGGCATTTTCCTTGGCGCCACCGTCCTTGTTGGCTCCCGAGGATCTTGCAGACCGTGAATCCACACAAACAGCTGCTGTGCTATATGGAGATATACGGAGAGATATATATATGGATGGATATATATGGATATGTAGTGTATATGTGGATACTCTATATGGATAGGTGGGCAGTCCCAGAGACACAAGGCACGCGGGGATCCCTTTAGGAGCCCCCACGGGGACCGCCAAGCCCTCAGTGTCACACGCACGCCGGGAAGAGCCAGCCCGTCACCATTGATGGGGACCTTGGGGACCATTCCCGCGTTCATCCCGACGCAAGGAGCTCCCGGCCAGAGCGGCCGCCCTGCGCCGCGCTCCCGGGAAGGGCGGCACGCCGCCGCCTCCCGCGCTCCGCATATGCTAATGCTCCGGCTCCCCGCAATTTCATTTTCAACAGGGACTAATTTAAAAGGAATGACCAGCCTGCCAGTGGACTTCAAAGATATCTTTTGATGAGTTTTAGCAGCTTCAGCAAAACTCTAATTTGAATTTCAGTGGCTGCCGTGTGATTTTCTCGGTGACAGTTAAGAGAGATGATAGCGCCAGCTCCATCTGTCATTGGAGCCTCCTCTCGTCCCTCTTTTCACTGATTTGTTACAGCGGGGAGGGGAGAGGAAAGGGGAGGAGGGGAAAGAGAGGGGAAAAGTTGAAATAGAGGGTGGCTGCAGGGCGGTGCGCGTGCGCGGGCGGGGAGCTGGGCACGCCGCACGACGGCTCGGGCAATGCGGGTTGAATCGATTATAGCCCGGAAACGTGGGGTTTTTGGGGGGGAAATCAGTGTTTTCTGTCCAAACTGGTTGCTCTGGGAGGCTGGGCTGGATGGGGACCGCTCCCCTGGCAGCGTCACTTTGTCCTGGGGTCCCCAAGCGCCGCCGCGAGCGCCGCTCCGTACAAAGGCTGCCCCGCGTCGCGGGCGGACGCGCTCCCTCCGCCGCCGTCCCCCGCCCGCGGCCGCTACGGTTGTCACCGGCGATTTCACGGTGCCGCTCATGTCTTCAGCGCTCCCCGCCGGTGACGGCTTCATCGGCGGCCGCGCCGCGCCGCGGGAGCCCCCGGCGTGCCGAGCCGCCGCCGCCGGGGCAGAGGCTCCCTGGCCTGTTGTTCCCGAACACCCGGATTTGCATGTCCCAGCTGATGCCCACGGATGGAGCCGTGGCCTGGGCAGGCAACCTGACCGGGACCCTGCTCGGCTGCGGGGAAATCTGGGATTAGAGGCTGTTCCGTGTGCCCCTTGCTCCTGATTACAGCTGTTCCTGGAGGCCCTTGGCAGGCATCATGCTGGCAAAGCCCCCTTTCAGGCTTGCTCTCGAGGACCCGGTAGGACCCTCGTGTTGCTGGCTGCTCCCTGGGAGGGGATATTCTTGCTTCGGGTCATGCAGTGATGAGGAGCCCTCCGGTGCTCCGCTCCATGACGAAGACGGGGCAGAAAAGGCCGGAGAGGGAACGCGGCTCTAGCTTGGGAAGTCCTGCCCGTCCACCCCGGGGCTGTGGACGCTCCGCACGGCGGGGATCAGCACCACGGGGTGCCCAAGGGGGTGGCAACCCACCCATGGTGCCCTGCGTGGGCAGCAGCTCCGGGAGAGGCAGCGAGGAGCATCTTGGAAGGCGGCGGGGTGGCCAAGTCCTACCCGGGACAGGAGCATCCGTGAGAAATACCTACAAAATCCAGCAAAAACACCTCGGGAGCAGTCGGGAGCTGAAACGAGCGCACGCGGCGACCTTGAGGCTGCAGCCGTGCGGGGAGCCACATGGCTCCGTGCCCGCCGAGACGCCCCTCGCTCGGGCGCCGTGGGTCTTACCCCCACGCGCGGATAGCGGAGGCGGTGCTGCCCCCCAACGCCGCCGCGGCCCCACGCACCGAGAGCGAGCGCGGATCTCCCGGCTGCCTTTCCCACCTCCAGCAGCACGGAGCCGGGGTCAGGCCCCGTCTCAGCCCGTCTCACGGTGCCCGGCGGGAGGAGACGGAGGCTCCCGGAGCCGCCGCGTCGCGCTGAGCCCCGCCGTGAAATCGGGACGACGTTAGGCACTTCCTAATAAAGCTGTCACGGGCACCCCCCTTATCTCCCAGCTCAGCCCCCTGCCCTCTGTTTAACCAGATAATCTGCTTTTTTTTTTTTTTTTTTTAAAGAAAAAAAGACATTTTCCTCCGGCTCGCTGGAAGCTCAGGTCTGTCCCAGTTCCTTGTCAGCGCGACGCATTGAGGAATTATCAGTGTGCAGGCCCCTTTATATATATATATATACGTGTATATATATATATAATTTTTCTTTGTCATTGTCCGGTGCTGAAAAGTCTATTTTGTGGCTAATTATACTGGCACATGTGTGCCTCCCTCGGAGCTGGTTTGAGCTCATCCCCACCGCGGTGGAAGAGAATCTCTTCCCATTAGACACTGAGAGCTCAGCCCGAAAACCTACAATGCCGATGTCTCCATTCCCCGTCCACCCTTTTGTCCCCAACCCTGGGAAATTCCCTTTTTTTATTATTATTATTCCTGGGGTCCTGGGGCGAGGAGCAGGTTTCCTTTGAAACGATGCTGGGTCTGATGATGGTCCCAGTGGTGGGATGATGGAGACGGATACGGGTGTCTCATCTGCCCCATCTTCTCTACCGTGGTGCCACCTTCTCCATCGGGCCCAGCCCGGGTACAACGAGCAATGCTTGTGGGTGGAGGGTCCGTTGGGCAACCACCCCAGCTGGTTGGGTTCGTGTCCATTTATTGCTGGTCAATGGACCCCGAAGGACATCCCTGCAGGATCTGTCCTTTGGAAAGACCAGCATCTCTCCATAGAACCCTCAAGGCCATCACATCCTCCTCGCTTTGCTTGGCTAACCACGTTGCTCGTGTGTGAGCCCCATCATCTCCGGGCTCTCCTGGTGCTGCTGGGTGGGATTGGGGCAAAATGTGCTCACGCCTTGCAGAGGAAACCGACTTAGCAGCTGGCCCCGGCCCAGAAGAGCCCAAAGAGCAGCTGCAATCGCTGATGCTGTGGACGGTCAAAGGGGAAACTCAATGCAAAGCTCCACGTGATGCTCCAGGGGCCGCGCGAGGAGGTGACACATCAGCCTGGTGAAAAGAGGCTGATTTATATTGCGCGACAGAGCCACCTCTCACGGGAGGATGATGCATCTAATCCCCCCAGCTTGCTGAGACGGAGCACCTGTAACACGGACGGAGCGTGCAGAGCTAAACTCAGCTCCGGATGCAACTCCTCGAGCTCACGCCGGTGGGTCTGGGGTTGAACCACCGCTTTGGAGAGCTACCCGAGCAACGCTGCGGATTCGTGTCAGATAAGAAGTGTGACATTGTTTTGTAAAATAGAAAAAGGGGGGGGAAAACCATAAAGGAGTATTATCAGGAAGACGCCAGCCTGGGTGTTTGCTCGGCTCACAAGCAGCTGAGTGCGCAAGCTGGGGCTGGACGCGGGTGGGAAAGCCACCCGCTGTGTCCCCCGTGGGAACGGCGCTGCCTTGGAGCAGAGAGGGCTCCAACCACGGCTCTGCCAAGCGCGTTTTGGGGCGCTATGGAGAGGCACATGGGGCGTCTTCCCTTCCCAGCATGGGGGGATGCACAGGGAGAAGCTGAGGAGGGGCTGCATGGTTGGGAAGATCACCCGGAGAGTGGGAACAAGTCTCCTGCAACGCGTGTGCTCAGCGTCAGGGAGAGGCGGGCCCGGGAGCCGCGGTGCGGAGCGGAGCTCTCACGGGGGAGCGGCACCGCCGCTGAAAGGGAGGAAATGAGTTTTTCCACATGCATTAAGACGAGAGGCCGTCGGGAAGCAAGACGTGCCCGCGGAGCTGCCGGGCCGTGGAGCTCCGTCGCAGCGGAGCCGGGCGGGAAGCGGAATCGCGGCTAGGGAGATGGGTGGGGAAGCGTTTCCACATGACGGGAGAGGAGGAAGGAGCTATTTAGTGTGAGAGGGGCGAACGGGAGGGAGCAGAGCGTGGTGGAGACGGTGCTGAATGAGACGGGGTTGTGCTCAATCGAGCCCCTCCGCCGGCCCCGGCTGAGCGCAGCTAACTCGGTGCACAGGTGACGGGGCTCTGGGACGAGGCAGCTCCTTCAAGGCGCTGTCAGGACGAGCTCTGCGCGTGTCCCTGCTGTCACCCCGCCCCAGCGCGCGGAGCTCACGTGGCTCCCTCAAGGCTCCGAGATGCCGCCCGTCCTGCCCGGGCAGCAGGAGCTGTCGGCTCTCCCCTGCGGGCGGACGGGCACCCTGGGGGTTCTCGTGCTGCTGGGTGATGTTTTTGATGGTATTTCCATTGCAATTTGTATCCTCCACAAGCACCCTGGCCGTTTGGACCAGATAGAGCCGACGAGGATGGGAAACATCCCGCGGTTGCTCCTTCTACCCTGCAGCCCCCCCGGCATCCCCCGAGGTTTCCCCAGCCCTGCTCAGCTAAACGAACCCGCCCCGGTGCTCCTGGTCCCCGGGGGCTTGGCCCTGGTGGAGCACGGAGGACTCTTGGCGGCCGCCTGGACGCATCGACCAGGAGGAGGACTGGACTCGGCGGCCCGAGCTCGTCCCTGGGCTTGCCGGCCTCCGCGTCCCGACACTGACGGGGTAATTGCAATATTGTCAGGACACGCCGAAGATCAAAGGCTGGGTGCCGGGGAGGTGGCAGTGGTGGTAAGAGTGACATGCGGTTTGCATTTAGAAAGCACTTAAGAAGCAATTATCCAGCCCTGGGAGCCCTGGCCAGAGAGTGCGGCTCATGTATTTTAATGCCTGTTTCAAAGGGATGAAGATTGGTGCCCAGCGGGAGGCCCGGCAGGCACCGAGCAGCCGCGCGCGGGTGGCACCGGGGTGTCCCAGCCAGGGGGAGCCCGCGGTGCTGCCCCAGCCGGGGCTGCGTCTCGGCCTCTCCCCTTTGCAAGCCCTGGAGCGCCCGGGGATCCCTCTTGCATCGGGGGGACCTCGGGGGTGGCTCCTGGGTGCCACGAGGCTCCTGCTCTTGCAGAGCCATCGAGGTGCCACCTCCTCTCCTGCTTGGACAGGGGCGCCGCTAATGGGAAAATCTCCTTGCGGGGGAAGAGACCACCTCAGAGAGACAGCCCGGCCCTCATTTCCTAATTAGAGACAGGCTAACGGGTTAAAGAAGGCCCTAATGAATAAATTAGGCCCAGCAATTATCTTCATTAGCACTGGCTGGAGCAGCTGGTGGGGCTAGGGGGGGAGGATAATTCCCAGCTAGGGCTAGAGACCAGCCCTGTGCCCCACGGTGCACCTTCATCCATCACAAAGGCCGGACATCCCGGAATCCCTCCCTACGGATCGTTGCAGAGCCGGAGCGTTTGGTATCTGCACGTGAGGAGGATGCAGGTGGGTGCCCCCACCCTGCCCCATGCAGTGGATGGGGTGGGAGGCCCCCAAGGCAGCAGGGTCCCCGGTGCCGTCCCCCGACCCCTGGGTCGTGCTCCGCGCTCTGTCCCCTCCGCGGCCCCGGAGGAGCCGCTCTGGCCTCGTCCCCGTTCTGCCTCGACAGGGCGCTGACAGCCCCGCGGCGGGTCCTTGACGGCCCCGCGACGGGCGAGGGCAGCGCTCGCGGACCCTGCGCGCGCCAGGGGAGCCCGCGCGGCGCGTCGGCTCCGCGCCCCGGCCCTCAGCTCCGTCCCCGCGGCTCCGGCCGCCCCCGTCTGGAGCTGGAGCCCGCGGCGTCGCTTCGTTGATCCTCCCAATGAAGCCCTGACAGCCCCGTCAGGACGCGGCCGAAACGCTCCGCTCTGAGCGATGCATCCAAGTTCCCTGGTGATCGTGGGAGATGGGAGGCATCTCCAAGGGATCATGGCAGTCCCTGTCCTTGCTCCCTGAGGGATGTCTCCAGTGAGCGGGACAGCTATGGGAACATGTCGGTGTCAGCTCCGTTGGAGGGCAGGAAGCAGGGATGGATCCATCTGGCCCGCATGGATCTATCCTGGCCTGGCCCTTGCCTTTATTCATTGACTCCTAAGCCTTTCCCCGATGACTTCCTCTCATCCAAGCTGGTGGGTGCAAGGCTTGTCCCCTCCAGGGAGAGCACAGCCACGCCAGCCCCCTGCGTGCCACGTGCGAGTCCCCACGGCAGGACATCTGCCACCCCTTGACGTGGTCCCCAGGTAATGCACGGGGAGCAGCCGGAGCTCGGGAAAAGCCGGGGAGCTGAAATTTCCACCCTCTCTAATGCTGGGGTTACCCCCAGGTACAACCCCAGATCCAGGCCCTCCTCCGGACTCTGGTCCATGGGAGGATGCTAAGGGCTCACCCCGAGCTGAGCTCCTCTGCTCGGTGGAGGAAGTTCAAGCGGCTTTTCTTGCTATACCCGTAAGCAACGGGTTGCAGCGAGAAGGGAGGCGTGAAGGAAGTAGCTTTACTTGTGACATCTGACTGTCATAGCTTGCAGTTGACTCAGGTTGGGGAAGCTAATTACAAACGGAAAGCATAGAAATCTGAGGATAAACGGGATCACCGTGGGAAAAGAGAGCGTACAGGACATGCTTTTAATCAGGGTGTATTGAAAGAAGGAGAAATTGCAGGAGAGCTTGTGACTGATCCGTGGCTAGGGAAGGGAAAGAGGGCGAGCTCCGGTTGCAGAGCTAGCTCTAGGCGACGCAATTAGAATTTGCCAAGCGGGAGAAGTCACCCCCGTCTAAAGCGCTGGCTTTGAAGAGCGGGCCGTGCATGGGCTTCAGACACGACCGAGAGCACTCGGCACCACGCGAGTGACCCACAGCCGAGACGAGAGCAGATCTGAAAGCAGGAATGAAGCCAAAGCAGCACCTGGAAGCTGCAGGTACCGTGATAAGCGGTGAAAACAGAGTGAGCCTTAAGGACTGGGGAAGCGCAGGAAATGCAGGAGTTTGCAAGCACCAGCAGATGCAAGGGGTGGATAAAGACGAAGGTGACCATGCTATTAACTTGGATGAAATCTTCAAAGGAGTGAAGGACAGCGCTATAACAGAAGGCAAACGGTCTCTGAGTCTCAAGGCCAAGGGAATATACTCTTTTTGAGCATGTATATTTGAGAGGGAGCCACATCTGACAGCATTGAGCAGACTTCTTTTTGCTACACGTGGACGGTAGCTGAGCGAACCATTGACCAGGGAAGACCCTGCATGAACTAGCACCACGAACCAGTCCAGCAACCCAAGATGTGAGTGCCCTACTCAAGGGACCAAAGGAGATGAAGACCTTAGAGGGTGTTCTCCTAGGTGGCCAAATGGGATGGTCAAATTGCGCAGAGTTTGCAGATCCACCCATGAAGGTTTCGGTGATCAGACTGGGATGAGAGACCCTCAGGGCACGTCCAAGTCAGGACAAGTGGCTCTGGTAGTAGAAGTTCTTTAAAGACAAATTTACTGCCCAAACCCTGTCTTGGGGCACCGTGTGCAGGCCACCTTTTGAGAGACCTGAATGATTAGCTTGGTCGGATGTATTTGTAAAGAACACTTGTAAAGAGCCCGGCTTCTGCAGTATTATTGTGGTGACACAATGGTCCTTCCCAGAGCACTGCTCCAGCTCTGGGCCGAAGGCTGGATTTAGCCCATGGCTGGTTCCTGGACATGAGCCCTTTTTTCCTATGTGAAATACATAGTTTGTCCTCTCTAACCTTTTGCCATTTACCCTCGAAACATAAATTATATTTCTGACAATTTCCAAGCGAATCTGTTAATTAGTTCCGAGACAGTATTAATTAAATAGAAGCCCTTTACAAATTTTCAATTTGTTTGTTCATCTTCTGCTGACCTTTGAACTCGTGAAGGGCTTTTCACCGAGCCCTCATGCTTCACAGGGAGTTAAATCTCAGTGAAATAGGGTGGAGAAGAGAATGTTTGAGGAAATTAGTCTGCAATTCCCCAAGGTTACCCAAGGTAACCAAGTTATATATAACTTTGTTTTATAGCCAGAGCTGGGTCTGTGGCTTCATTTCTCCTTAAATAGTCCTCCATGTAGCATCCCACACAAGAGAATACAGCTCCCAGGCAGGACGTTGCCCTCCAAGAGCTATCACAGAGGTCTGTGTGATGTGATAAATAGCTCCAGGTGGTGCCACGGACCCTCGCATGACTGAACTTCATCGCTGGAAAGAGCAAACATTAAAGCTGTGGGTGGGAATCCCAGGGCATGCAACCCATGCTGGAGGAGAAGACCTTGACTTGGGATTCTCCTTTGCCATGGTCCGTCTCATCTTTCCACGTTGGTGGCCTGCCCCCAAGTTTCCTAAGGCAGCTGTAGGTAGGGACAGGTCCCCAGCGTGTACTCTGAGCAAGCAAGACCCGAGCAAGTCCGTCAAGGAGCCACCAGCTCCTCCTCACCCCATGGCCCTCTTCACAGAGGGTCAACCCTGGCTGAGCACTGAAGTGGCTGCGGGTGTTCCCGTTTGCTCAGCCATTGTTCCCTGATCACTCGCCCCGTTTTAAGTGGAGCTTTGTTTGGCGTTTTTTTGCAGCGTCACAATTAATTTTGGAGCGCCCGCCTCATTGTAGGCTTTCAAAAGGATTATGCCTGCGTCTGCCCAGCTCTATAATTAAGTCTCTTTGAGATTTCCACTTCCAGCAGAAACAAAGCACTTGAAATAAAGCCGAACGTTTAGGCAGCTATCAGTGTGTTTTGTCAGCAATGTGAAGGATACCTAAGAGGGAGGCTGGAGAGTCTTCCTGTCCATCTCATGGCCAAGCCGTTGACACTAGGATTTGAGGGCCAAGCAAATGGCTTTAATAACAGAGGACATGGCTGAGGGTGGTGAGACTCACTGGAAGGTGCTTTGGAGACCGGATGAAGGTCCCTGGAGATGGCTGGGGGGCACCATGGTGGCTTTGCATCTCATCTCTGGTACCCAGACTTTTGGTTGCTTTCCACCACGGCCTGGTCCTTCCACAAGTTTAAGGTTTGAGACAGAATAATGCAGAACTGAAGAGGAGTCACCTAATGGCAGATGCTCAAAGCTTGACCGTGTACCTAACTGAAAGTGTTGAGGGGGAAAGGGTGACCTGCTGTGAAACGGCTGCAAAGAGAGGAGGAGGTGATGGGTGGCAGGGGACAGGGACAGAGGTACCGTCACCATCTGGCAGGAGTGAAACGACTCATCTATCCATGCGGGGAAAAGCCCGGGAGACGGGAGACTGCGGACTATGGAGGAGAAAGGAAAAAGCAAGGACGGAGGGGTGAGGAGGAACGAAGAACAAGCCGAGTTTTAACCGAGGTTAAAAACCAAGAGGCGAATGTTTAGCGAGCTCTGTCTGTGGCTCTTAGGTCGTTTTAGCACTCGATCTGGATGTTTTGTTTCCTGACGACCCTTTGAAGAGCTTGGACTTGACCCTGTCACATCTTTGTCCCTGTTTGGGAAGCTAAAGGATGATCCCCGAATTTAGCAGAGCTCTCCTCATCTAGGTCCTTCTTCCTCCCCTGGTCTTCTGGGACCACCTATAGCCTCTCTGGGGCCACCTATAGCCTCTCTGGGGCCACCTATAGCCTCTAGGACGCTCTTGCTTCACACTGTCAAGAACCCCCTGTCTCTGCCAGCTTTCTAGCCGTGATGTGCCCACCTTAGGGAGCAGGGGCTTAGCTCCACTCTAGCAAGACGGAAAATAGGCAAGGAGACAAGCCCAATGCAGGCGTTCTTGGATAAAAGAACATTAATACCATTAATATCCAGCAATCAGAATTTCTTAGAGAGAGAACAGCACTGCATCCCCTTCCCTCCTGCTCATCCTCAGCTTGTTTAATGAAAATCAGAGACAGCCATTAAAGAGCTGTTTAGCATTTCAATACGTTTAATATCCTCACTGATAAGGGAACGATGGATATTACCAAAAGGCCTTTCTTAAACTCTCCCCTTCTGCAGCTAGCGCTCCTGGCTTATGTTTGTCTGAATTCCAATTCCAAACCATCTCCTTCAATGAGGCAAAATTATGATAAGATTATTTTTTTTTTTAATAGCAAGGATATTAATACACAGCATTTCTGATAATGACAAGGAAGAAAAGCTTGCTGGGCCTCCCCAGCCCCGACCTGAATTAATCGGGTGCTGATTGCTCAGTTGGCCACCACCTGGGGGTGGCCCTGTGATGACACATGCTATGGAGCAGGGAAAAGAGACCGGTGGAGGGGCCTAAGAAAGCAGGGAGGCGGTGACACGC
Source organism: Eudromia elegans (assembly GCA_003342815.1). NCBI lineage: Eukaryota > Metazoa > Chordata > Aves > Tinamiformes > Tinamidae > Eudromia > Eudromia elegans. The sequence continues at coordinate 901,303 of PTEX01000169.1, read as the reverse complement.
TTCCCCTGTGGTGGTTGACTTCAATGGTGAGCAAGGAGAGCAAGCGTTTGGGGGCAAAAATGCCATTTTGCCTGTGTCGAGAGAAGATTTGGTGACGAATGCTTGGACACCGTATCTTTGGCTGCATGGGAACACTAACATGAGGAACTGGAATACGGAATGATGCGGGAACAGGGAAAGAGTCTGCAGGACCAAGATCATGAGGCTTTTGGGATACCTCCCAGCTAGCATCTATTCGCACATCCTGGGCTGCAGAAGGGCTGCTTCAAGTCCCTCGTGTGACTAAGGGCATCTCCAAGGTCTCTCATCCCTCAGCCTACACCACGCCTGATACAGCATGACCAGTTTCCGTGGTTTTTGGTACAACGGGGGTATTGCTCCAGCTGAAGTGTCATGCAAACGTGCATAGCTTGTTAGGATGATGCCAACTTGTACAATCAACCCCTGTTGGAAAATATTTCCCAGTTTGGGAGTGCTGCTTGTGCAGGAGCCGGAGGGGACATTGTGCGTGGCCATCTCTGGGGCAGAGACCCCGCATCCCACCAAGCTTGCCCCGGGAGCTCCCAGGAATCTGCACAGCTCTCCCTCCTCCTCCTCCTCCTGCATTCGCGCTGTGTGGGACAGGGGCGCACGGAGCTCTGCGGGGCCGTACAGGCTCAGTGGAGATGCCTGCACCCCGTCATCTCCCAGTGCTTCTCCCAGGAAAGGGACGCAGGGCAGGGGACGGACCAACGGGCAACATCATGGGGGTCTGGAGACCCACAGCACCCCCTGAGCATCTCCTTTCCTGGGGGGACAGGAGGGAAGTGCTGGCTCTGCTGGTGGCCCAAGTCCTGCAGGTCCTGAAGATGGAGCTGTTCACCTAACACCTCTGCTACCCACGGCCTGCTCCTGCACTGCTGCTGGGGATGCCTTCCGTGAGAGCCAGGAACAGCAGGACCCTGAAGGGACGCGGCGGTGACAGGGGCTCGAGGAGGAGGCACGGGAGGGAGGATGCTGCTGGGTGCAGGGCAGGCTCCCAGCCAGTGAAAAGCGGTGGGAACAGGGAGGAGGGATGCGGAGGGAGAGCAGGGCTGCGGATGCCGGCATGGGGCCTTCCCAGTGTCTGCTACGTGTGCTGCGTGTCCCGTGCTCCGACTTGGCCTTCTCAGCACTCGCCCACACGCAGCCAAGGCCTCACGAGCGGCGGCGGGGCCAACCAGAGCACGCGTCTTGCCCAGCGCTGGGAAAGGAAGGGCGACAAACACTCATTTCTTACCCCAGGACCTCGCTCAGATCTTCCCCAGGGATACCGGGCAGTGCTGCAGCTTCGTGCGGGTTTCCAGTGCCTCTGGAAGGGGAAAGGGCCCCGTTTTCAGACAAGAGCATCCTCTTCATTTCGTAATGGGGCCCAACCACAGCAGCTTCTCTAGGACCCCAGGCCATGGCAAAGTGCAATGGATAATAACACCAGGCACTTCTGGAAGAGGAGAACCCATGTTCCTGGGATTCCCTTGGTGGAAAGCCATCATCACGAAAAGACACCGGCAGTGCCAGGCTGAGCTGCCATGGAGCGGCCGGAACGGGATGGAGCACGACTGCATCCAGGGAGGCGTGAGCCTGGCAGGAATTGCATGGGCAGATGCAAGATGCATGTCTCCACAAGACCACCTTGGTCCCACGTCCTTGCAACGTGCTGCCTTGGAGCTCCAACGTGGCTGAAAAGAGGCCAAGACAAGAGGCGCCCTCTGCTCCGACTGATCCAGCTCAAGGGCGAGCAGAGGAGCTGTGGGCGCTGGGACTGGAGCATCACTGAAGGGCAAACGTGCCTCCCTTGGACCCGAGCTCTCTATCGGGCAGCAGAGACACCCCAGATCTTCTCCTCCTCTGCACCTCCTCTGTCACCATCCATAAGAGCAGGCCCGGGGCAGGAGGCCGGGCAGAAGCAGCTGAAGGACAGGGAGCATCACTGCAGCCTCCGGGACATGGTGTGTGACGCTGGGGCTGGAAGTTTGTCTTTCCCCACAAAAAAAGGAGGTGAGAACCTCCTTGACACGAAGGGGGGGAGCTGAAGGAGCCGCGGGCGCCGCTCAAGCAGCAGGAGACGGGGCAGGGGGGAGGCCGGCGGGGGGGAGGTCGAGCCCCGCGGTCCGGATGCTCCGTGCGGGTCCGGCGTGCGTGTGCAGAGCGGGAAGGGGGGCTCGCTGCAGAGCCCGCCGCTCCAATTGGCTCGCGGGCGCTGACGGGCAGGCTGCGCCCTCCCCGCCGCGCCGCTCGCCCGTGCGGATTGCGAGCAATGCGCGCAAAGTGCCTCCGCACGAGCCGGCGCGCGCTGTCGCTCCCGCGCGCGCTCGCTCCCTCGCCGAGACGCGCCCGCGGGGGCTGCCCCGTCCCGCGCGGCGCCGGCCGCACCATGGCGTGGGCGCCGCGGGACCTGCCGTCCTCGCTCTCCATCGTCGTCGCCTTGGCCGCCTGCATCTCCGCCACCAGCAGCGAAGGTAGGAGCCCGAGCGGCCCTGGCGCGACGGGGCGATGTCGGGGGCACCGTCAGGAAGGGTTTGGGTGGTGGCTGAGGAGGCATCTGCACGGGCTTGCAGGCCTCTGCGCAGGGCTTGACTTCTCCCGGCTCTCGGGGGAATGCAGCTCCGGGTTCTGCATCCCGGAGCTCCTGCATGGGGCCAAACTTCAGAACTGGGCAGGACGACTCGGTGTTGACACCGACAACGCGTGGCTCCGGCCGGCGCGGGGCTGCGGCACGCAGGGCACGCGCGGCAGCCGCGACGGGGACGTGGGCACGGGCTCGGCCGCGGTGATCGCCGCCGCCGGAGCGAGCGGGAGACGGCGGGAGCGAGCAGATGGGCAGGCAGGACCGCGCAGGAGGGGACGGCGGCAGCAGGACGCCGGGGTGGGAAACTTGTCCAGAAGGGAAGGGACTGGAAACTTCTCGAGCGGGAAGCAGGGATGCGGCCGGGGTCCGTCTCCCACGTCGGCATCCTCGGGCCTGCTCCAGCCGCACTCGGCAGCGAAACCCCGCTGGGCTCCGCGGAGCTCCCGCTGCCGAGCGCGTCCGTGGCGCCGGCAGCCGCGTCCTCCCTGCCCTGCCCTGCCCTGCCCTGCTCTGTGCGTGACGCCCGCGGCACCCCGGCCGTGGCGTCGGGCCGGGTGCTCCGTGCCCTTCGCGGCTCCCCATCGGGCCGAGCGCCCGCTCCAGCTGCCATCTTCCCGCACGCATCCCTCCTTCCCAGCCCGCCTTCCTCGCCGGCAGCCCTCGTCTCCACCTCTTTGCTGGTCCTACCCTTGTTTGCTGCCAGCTCCCGGTGCTGCTCATGCGTCTTTCCCTCACGCTTTTCCTGCCCTTGCTGGGGCTGCATCCGCCTCTGGATGGTGGAGATGGGGTGTGAGGGGATGGGGAGGGATCTTGTCACCCGCGTGTTTGCTCTTCTGGTGCACGGGCAGCCCCGAACACGGCGCCCTGGTGCAGGGTGGCCGGTGGTGCCCTGCTGGGGTCTTCTGCAGTGCTCCAGGAGCACCGTCCGGTCTCCTTCATGCCAGGCTCCTTGCGTGGGAAATCAGCTTCCTCCGGGGTGCAGGAGCTGAGAGGAGAGCGGGTTGCCCAGGGTGAAGCCCATGGAGGCCTCCTTGAGCAGACTGGGCACCACGGTGCCGTGGGGACCCTCTGCTCTCACTGGACTCCCTAGTTTTGTCCCCTCAGAACATGGGAAAAACAGACACCCCAAACCTGCGGGATGGCAGAGCAGAGCCTCCGCCTCCGGGGTCGGCAGCCTTGGGGAGCGGGGACGGTCCTTCCTGCAACGCACGGAGCTCCTGGATGCCAGGCAAGGCCTCATGGATGTCGCTGGCTTCTGCAGCGGCTTTTGCGGCACCTGCAGGGACAGTAGGACCTGGTGATGCTCCCTATGTGCCCATGGCCAGGAAAGAATGTGGAGGTCTCGCAAGATGCTTGGAAAGGAGAGCTGGTCTCCGTGAAGGCTCCGCACAGCGAAGGGGCAGCGATGGGGCAGGGCCATGCAGAAGGTGCTGGGCACAGTCGGGACCACGCGTGGGGCTTTGGAGGAAGCCAGTGGTGCTCTGCCCACTGTGAGCAGGGATGCTGGAGCCTCTGCAGGCACCAGGGTTGATGGCAGTGGTGCAGAGACCATGGTGGTGGCTCTAGAGAGACGTGGAGATGCTGCCAAGCGCAGCGCAGGGAGAAGGGTAGGAACCACCCATCCTTCTGCACTGGGTCACCAACACAAGCGCAAGGACCAACCGAGCCCTCCGGCATCACCTCCACCCGTGTTGTCCCCAGCCAGGCTCCCAAATCCCGGATGCCAAGAACAGAGGGCCAAGGATGCAACACCCTGGAGAAGCGGGGAGGAAGGGATGCGCGGTCCATCCACAGCCTCGCGCCATGGTCCCAGCCCCACGGTGACGGTCCCGGCCCCATGAAGACCTCCCTGGCTCTTCGTCCTCACGGAGATGGCCCAGGAGGTCCCACGGAGGCAATTCGGGCCCACACGGGGGGCCCGAGCTGCCAGCTCTGCCCTCGCAAAGCGTCGCCGATTTTATTCGGGGGGTTGAAGACCTGCAGGGTGGGAAATTACAGCTACAAAGCGAGTTTAAGGCTGGGCTGCGCTGCGCGCTGCGTGCGCGTATGGGAGGTAATTGGTCTGTAAAGACGTGTATTAATCCCAAAGAATCTGCTTCAGTCTGGTTATTTAGCCAGGAAAAAAAAAAAAAAAGGGAAAAAAAGGGGGGAAAAAAAGAAACGAAAAGGTTGATTCCAAGCAATTTTGAGTTGATTTTTTGGATTTCTCTTCAGCCCACCGTGAAACAGATTCCCTGAGAATGGGAGCCGGTAGGAATTGCCATTCCATGGGAAGTCCCCGTGTTTCAGCGCGGCAGCCATTGCAAAAAAGAAAGGCATCGGAAGCCCAAAACGGAGATGTTTCCCGGCTGGGAAAAATACACAGGATCTCAAATAATTTTCAGTGGGAAATAAAATTGTTGAGGGCCTGGTGGGGTGAAAGGAGGTAAAAAAAATCGTGGTTTTGGGTAATAGGAGAAGGTGCGTGCACGCGTCCCTGGGATGCCGGGCCCTGCTGTGGAGCGGGATGGGATACGTGGGATGCGGAAGAGCGGGAAGAGAGCTCGGCCGCTCGCTCGGGAATGAGATGGGGGCACCGCAGGCCGGCGCGGGGAGGGTTTGTGGCCGCAGCCCGTGGTAGTAATCTCATTAATTGCCCCCGCGCCCAAAAAGAAAGAAAAAAAAGAAAGAACGGTTAAAAACTCCCCTGCGTGTGCGCTCCGTGGCGCTTTGCCGCCCCACCTGCGAAAACGCAGGGAAAAAGAGTAAAATTTCCTACAAAAATAGGGAATTGCGGGCTTTAGGCAAAGAGGCTTTTGGGGATGGGAGAATGGAGGAGCATTTGCTGGAAACAGGGGGCGGATTTGCAGCGTGTGAGCCAAAAAACCAAAACAAAATCCGTGTCGTTTTGGGGGTGTTTTCTTTTTTGATTGCCCTCAAAATCCAGGGCAAAATAGTTGCAGGAGTGTGGGCTGGGTCGTAAGGGATGTGCTTCTGCTCTCACCTTCATTCCTGCTCCTCGGTTAGGAAAAGCTTGGAAAACTTCCGGGAGAAAAAAAAAAATAGAAAAAAAAAAAAAGCATTTGCAGGAAAATAATGCAACAGGGCTCAGCATGGACCTAGTTTTTCATCCTCCTCAAATTCCTGTTTCCTGAAGGGTTTATTTACGGTGGCAGGCGGGGAGGGAAAAAACGGGGAGGGGTGGAAAGAGCCGTGATGAATCCAGGTTTAAGCACAGCGGAAAACCTGGCTGATTGATAAAGGGACGAGGAAACTCTCCCCATTTTTTTTATTTTTTTATAGATGAAAAATGGTGAGAAAAATATCTCGCTTACAGGAAAAATGACCAAAAAGCAAACAACACACACACACAAATCCATTCTTCCCACTCGTCCTTTCGGGATGCGGCTGCTCCGGATCCGCCAGCAGGCGAGATTCCCGCGCTCCGGCACCATCGGAGCATCCCGCATCCGAGCGGGGCGTCCTGACACCTCTGGCTCTTTGTCCTGGCCGGGTTCCCCCCCATTTCGTACATCCTTTGCTCTTCCCTTTCTCTCCGGAGGCAAATCCGGAGGTAAATCCATTCATATGATAACTCCATTCAAGCGCTGACAGGTTTTTTGGGGATAGCGCATTCTCCCACCCCGGCCTCGATAGCATGACTGAGGCTCAGAATTATCCCCCTGTCCCCGCATAACCATTAACCCCTTCAGCCCTCCTGGTTCGAAAGCGCACTTACAGGCTTATTTCCTTTGACAAAAATTAAAAATGAAAGGAAAAAAAATAGAGAAAAAAATCTACGGAAAAAAAAAATGCTACATTTATGCTACTCAGGGAGAGAAATGAGCACCTAAAGGACACAAGTCCTTAAGGGACTTGCCTAATAAAGCCTAATTAAACGTGTTTGGCCAAGGCATCCCTACCAGAAAGGCACTCACTATTTATCTGAAGACATCAACGAAGGCAGAAGCTATCATCACATTTTTAATATTCATTCCAACGACTTGCTAGCTTCAATGTTAAAAAATCTAACTTAAAAATTTTTGTTGTTGCTGTTTTTTGCCTGTTTTGATTTTTTCTCTGGCTTCTCCTTCCAATCATTTGTTCTTGTTATGCTTTCGGGGCAAGATTAGGAGCCCTCTGCATCCTTCTATTCCATAAAACACGGAGATGGAGCGAGTTTCTCGCTCTCGGACATTTCCTTCAGCCCTATCGTGGTCATGGCGCTCTCCCTTTTTTTTTTTTTTCCCTATAACTCCGTTTTTTTCCCATAAAAAGTTTCGGATCCTCAAAGGTCACAGCACAACCCATCAATGCAGATCACAGCAGGGAAAATCTGCTCCGTCCCATCAAGGGCACACGTGGATCTTTGGGTCTGTCCCCCCGCGTCGTGGGCGCTCGGGTCGCAATGGCTGCTCGGCCAACAACCTCTAATTCCTAGCCCTGCAATTAATTCACCTTTATAATGAGGCTTGATAGAGAGCTCCTTAACTGTGTTATCTTTCATGCTAGGAAATTCTCCCGGATATATAAAGGCCCCTGCAAATATTTCATTACCCATGGCACGAGGCATTCCGAATGTCCCCTCAAATTATTTTAGCATTGGTATTTTTGTCCCGGGGGAGGAAAAAAAAAAAGGAAAAAAAGGTTGATTTTAAGAAGCTATTTTTAAGCGAGCAAAGTATTTGCCGTTAGAAGAAATTAACTTCCTGGGGAAAAAACGTCACCGGGGTGCAAACAGCTCGGTGTGATTTAGGGTGGCCAACTGCTGCGAGCGTGAGAGACGTCCCCGGAGAAACCAGTGGAGAAGCACCCGATAGCCTGAAACGGCACCATGCAAACCCCTTTCCGGAGCCCGGATAAACGAACACGCCTCCAAAACACCCCACATCTCCCCAGCGCAACCCCCCGGAGAAGGCGAAACTCAAATCGCTGCTCCAGGCAGCTGCAGGATGGCCAATATTGGGCAAATCCCAGTTTGGGGCGAGCAATCTGAAATGCTGCAGAAGCCCAGACAGGCTGGAAATAGCAGGGGGAGTGTGAGATGCTGCTGGGATCAGGTTGGGAATTAGCTGGGAAAAGGACCTGGATGCAATGGGATGGGGTGGCAGCTCCTGGGTGCCCTGGGGAGGAGAAGGAGACTCTGCGCTCCGTCCTAGGGGTATCCCAGATCCTCAGGGACCCTTTGTCTCCCCGTGTCCCTCCTCTGCTCCGTGGCCCTCCCAAGCCTTGCCACGCTCCGTCTCCCTCCCCTCGCTCGCCTTCCCAGCCCTGCAATGTTTCCATGGAGTTTCTTGCCTCCCTGACCTTTCTCATCCCCTTCCCATCCCTGGAGCCTTCCCACCTCCTCCTCCGTCTTCTGCCCTGAATTACAACAAGCCCAAACACCCCCTGGAGCCTCAAATAGCTCCTTCAACAGCCCGGCACAGCTCCGCGACAGAGATCTTGCACCAGGAAACAGGGATGCAGGAGGAAACGCATCCTCAGCCCGCGCTCCAGGTCTCGATACCCCCAAATATCCCGCCCCAGAGCCGGGGCACAGCGCGGCTCTTTAAGCTGTTCCCGCTATGATGTGATTCGTGTCCCGCTCTCTCCATGCGCCCTTTGCTGCCCCCAGACCTTGGGCTGTGCAGTTCGGCTTGTCCCACCATGCAGACGTCAACGGAGCCTCAAACTGAGCAGAAAACATTAGGCTTTGTGCCTGCCTTTTCTCATCTGTGTTTTTGAGAGAGAGAGAGAGAATTGTTTTTTGGTTAATTTGCTTCAGATATTTTTATTTTCTGAGAAAAAAAAAAAAGGAAAACCTTGCAAATTTTTTTTTTCCCTTCTGAAATATTTTATTTGACGTGTTTTATTTTATTTTCCCATTATTTCCTGGCATTTCCGTCTCACCGCAGGTTATGCACTTCCCCTCCGTGTTGCCTTACATGAGACCAGGCAGGGTCTGGCAGGATCAGGTCGATCATTTTTATTTTTAAAACCCAAAGCGCGGCTTTTTGTTAGCGCTGATTGAGCAAACAAGCTTTCTTCCTACATCAAAGTAGCTCCTGCTCCCGATATGCTGGAAAGGGGTGACCCTCTGGGCAGTCCTTCGAGGCATTTGCGCTCCCGGTGCATGATAAAAGGGGATAAAATTAAAGAATATGGAAAGTTCACGGCGAGAATCTGCAGGTGTTGAGCACTAATAATAATAATAATAATAATAATAATAATAATAATAACGACAACAACAATAACAACAACAACAAAACAAATGGCAATCTGGACATGGTCAAAGCTGGCCGTGGCTTTGCACAGGAATTGCCAGAAAATGATGTTTTGTCCCTCTTATTTTCTTGTTCGATTCTGGCATTTCCCAAAAAGGTGGAAATCCCCCATCCCTGCCGGATTTGGCTGCAACCATGCTGTTCACTCAGGTTCCTTTCCAAAAATCCTTCCAAATTTCCCAAACCGGGAGATGCTGATGGGTCCTGGTGCATCTCTCCCGATGGGTCCTTGGTGCATCCAGTGACCTCCCTGGATCCAGCGGCAGATCCCGGACGGAGCGTCTACCCCCGGCCGCCTTTGTGCTGGCCAACCTGCTGCTTTCTGCCCCAAAACCCCAACCGTGGGGGTCACGCGTGGAATAAACGTCTGTTTTTTTTCTGTCTTTAAGGACAAACACCCTCCTGCGGAGGAGGAAGCCGAAAGCCAGGCACCTTTCCCCTGGATGTCTGGAGGCCAGGGAAAACCGGGATCCGCCGCACCGTTCCGCCTCCTGAATTCGGAAAGGTCGCGGGCGGTTATTCCGCATGGTCCCGGATTAAATTCCGGGATACAAATAACTGACCCATCCCGGCTCCACCTGCCTTGGATGACGGGAGATGATTTCCACTTGTCCCCCCTCCTCTCAGGGAGTTTTCTCCAGCCCCTTTCCCAGAGCCCCGGCGCTTAATTCCCTCTGCCGATCGCGGTCCGGGAATGCAGCCGTCGATGCGAGAGGCACCGTGGCCGGGAGGGAGCCGCGCTGGGAGCCTTTGAAGTTGCGATAGGGAAGGATGGGACCCCCCCCGGGGACGGGGGCCGCTCCCTCTGACCCTTCCCTCCCTGCGGGCGCTCGGCAAAGCGGCGGAGGGAGACGACGGCGCAATTAGAGCGGGGACCGCACCGGGTCATCAATTAGCGCAGGAGCTCGGAGCCCCCCGACCGCTCTCCCATGGGATGGGGCATCCCCCGTGGCGGCCACCTCGCTCCAGTCCCCGCCGTCGGGTCCACGAACACGGTTCCTCCCGCAACGCCTCCGTTTGCACGGGTTTAACAAACCCCCGCAGGATCCGGTGACCCCCGGCGCGCGCCGGGAAGGAGTCCTAAGTGATAATTCTCCATTTTAAGCAACACCAAACGTATATTGTTCCAGATATAAAAAAAAAATCACCTACGCACTGCCCCACCTGGCTCATCTCAAGCACCGTTTGCAGTTTGGTGGGTGAATGCCTGGCGGTCCCGGGTGATCATCCTGCACGGGATCGCGGCGTGCGAACTCGCGCATTGCGAGTGTTGGTAAAGGAGCGAGCGAAGCCCTCCTTTAGCGAGCTCCAAATACGAGCCCGCACCGGGGGAAGCGACCTGCCCGCCGCTCGGAGCTTCCATGCGAACGGACAATCGGCCCTGACAGCTTTTCCATCAGCGCGAGAATTCCTCCTGACACCTCCCGGTGCTCGGGCTCAATGCGCCGGGTGGAGGCCGAGGCGCGGCGTAGGGAGGCTCAAAATGGTGCTCGGGAAGACAAAATGGAGCTTGCCGCTTGAGACTGATAGGGGCGGACAGTCCATAACATCAAACAGAATCGCCCCGCCGCACGCGGGGAGGTCTCCCAAACCAGCGCCGCGGGGGAATCGCTTTGAGAGCAGGCGCAGGCTCCGTTCCACCCGGTAGCCCTCGCGTTCCGGCGTCCCAGGCGTGTTTGCTGGGGAGGCAGGGGTGTAACGTGGACCCGTGCCTTGGGGCATGGAGGTGTGCCCCCAGATGGGCATCGGGGACGTGCGTCCATGGGTGGGGTGGCGCTTGCATTCATTCAGCGTTGGCTTCTCTCTACTTGCATGGACGTACGTTGCTTGATAGGACCTCATAGCCTGCTCCGCCCCAACTTAAACGTGAGAGCTCTGGAACGCATTTCTGCTTGGAATTGTGTAAATTAATGATAGAAGAGCTGCCCTAACTCTCCTCCTGCTCAAAGGCACGAGCAGCGTCCAGCTGCAAGGGATGCGTGCTAGTCTCAGGGATTTGTGCACCAGAACAGTTGGAATCAGGGAGCTCTTTGCTCCACGTGGAGCTGTGATTGACGCCCACAGCATCTACGTGGTGGGACCCATCACCCGATCGGCTCCCCCGGGGCTCGCTGGCTCCCATGCAGTGCAAGAGTTTGCAGAGCCTTGGAGACCAGAGGGGTGTCCTCAAGCGGGGGGTCCCCTGGGGAGATCTCAGCACCGTTGTGCACGGTGCAATGCGACCCCGGTGCCTCGGAAAGCCCCTTCTTGCAGCAAGCTGCAGCCGTGCCCACCTCCGGACGTCCTAGCGTGGGAAAGAGGGTGCGGAAACCACGGGGAGGGGACGTGGGCTCTGCAGGAGCAGTCCCCTGCCCACCGGAGGGTCACCGGGACCACGCTCTCACACTAGGAGCGGGGAAACTCCCGGGCCCGGCTCCCGCTGGGCGAATTACCCAGGGAAAATAGGCAGAAAATCTTCAGATTAACAATAACAAATAAAAATGGATTTGAGATCGCCGAGGTAATTACTCCGTGCTGAGGGCGAGGGGCCTCCTTAGCAGGCGGAGCAGCGCCTTGCAGGGAGCAGAGGGGCTCAGCCCGCTGCCGGGCCAATGAAGCCGCGCCAGAAACCCTGGAAATTCTTTCAAATGGTTCCGCTAACGTTAATAAATGCCTCAAAAGCTGCTAATCTGCTCTGTCAGGAGCATGACGTCCGGGTGTTTCGCAGCCAGCTCACGTCCCTGCTTCTTTCTCCCACCTCCCCTTCTCCTTCCCCGCCTGGTAATCGCAAGCAGAGGTGGCACCCGGTTCCTCCAGCCACCCAGACCTGCATCTCGCTGCATGCCAGCCCCTGCTCCAGCTGCAGCCTGCCATCGTGGCAAGCCACGTCTGCCCTGTGACAGTCCTTGCGCTGACAGCAAGTCAGCTCCAGACCCTGGAGCTCCCATGCAGAAGGGCCCAGGAGCTCATAGGTCTCTGTTGAGCTCCATCCTTGGGTACCAGAGAGGGCTCTCCTGCATCCCACTACCAAGACCTTGGTGTCGAGCTAACGGGTGGCCCACAGAGCAGATTAGAGCTGCAGGCAGCTCACCCCGTGCACACATGATGCTGGCACCACGCTGGTGTCAATAGGGACTTCTTGAGCATCTTCAAAGGTGAACCCCGAGGTGGCCAGGCTTCCCAGGGATGCCGTGGCTTTTGAAGGGGGTGACTTTGATGGTCTCCTTGTGCAGCCTGGTGTCACTGGCATCACGTTAGCTGGGATGGCAGGGGGTCATTTTGTGCCAGGTGCTACTGCGCTTAATTACCACAGCTTTTGGAGCACAGATTTTGAGCTGCTGCGAGCTTGCTGGAGGATGAGGGTGGTCAGGACGAGAAACACTTGGCCCATCGTGTTGGTCCAGGCTGGGTAGGTCTAGTGGAGCACCTCATCCATGCTCAGCACTTGTGTCCATGCGTGCTGTGCTGGAGTAGGGTGCTACCATGAGCCTTGGATGTCACAGACGCCTGGGGACATGGGCATGGAGAACAAGCATGCCACGCGCAGGGAGGGACAGGCGGGCACGCAAGGAGGGGTGGCTTGTGGTGGGCTGGCTCCTTGCTCCTCGGGATGGACAGCAAGCTTCCTAACACAATGTTTTTGCTCCTGTGTTTTCCAGTGAACTTGCTAGACACATCAACAATGCCGGGGGACTGGGGCTGGCTCACCTACCCATCACACGGGGTAAGTATGAGGTGGCTCTCGGCGCTTTGGGGGCTCCAAGGGGACCGGCCACCACTGACCCAGGTGGCTAGGGAGAGTGGACAGCTCCTCCGCCCTGGTCTGGTGGCTTTTGGATCAGTGCTGAGGACCGGAGAGGACCTCATCTCTTGGTAGGTCCCCGTAAGACACATGGGGACCAAGTGCAGAGTGTTTTGCTGCAAGCAAAAACCTGCAAGATGGGGGTGCCCAGCAAGCGCTTGTGGTTGTGCTGGTTTTTCACATCCACTCTTTTCCAGCCCCAGCTTCTGAACTAAACACTCCTAATCTTTTCAATTCCGTCACCTACCGAAATCTTCCCAGGCCTCTAATCATTTTCATTGATCTGTTGCCTGAGACTTGCATCCCCTGCATGGTCTATTCGAGCAGGAGTGATCAGAATTGTGAATTCATAATGATAACAGCGATGAGATTTATATCAATTATTCTCGTCTATGTGCGTGCATTAAATTATTAGCTCGGCTCTAATTTTAGCATTTAGCTCTTGCAGCGATGACTGTCCTGGAAACGCTCGCGGATGGGAGGTCAGAGACGCCCACGGAGCTCATGTGAGGTGATCTCCTGCATAAGCACAGGCCGGCAGACCTGTCAGCTAACTTACGTTTGATAAAAGCAGAGCTTTTAGAAATAAATAAATAAATAGATAAATAAATAAATAAATAAATAAATAAATAAATAAATAAATAAATAAAAGTTCTCGATTTCAGAATTGCAAGGGATGGCAAATCCTCTGCATCCCAGGGCGAGCTGCTCCAAGCTGATCGCTGTTACAGAACCCGGCTTATCTGCGGTGCGGATTTACCCGGCTTTGGTTCCTGCCCACCGAGTCCCGCTCTGCCCCGGTGGGAAGGGCGTCGATGGAGTGTGTTCTCCAGAGGGCTGCGCGCCGTGTCCTGCCGGCGGGCACGGCGCCCTTGCCGGGCTGGAGGGAGGCTGCGGCTGAGGCTCGCTTGCAGAGCCCTGGTGTTTTCATCACACCCGCGCGTGGGAAAGGGGCTTCTCGGGATCGGCTGCGGCCGGCGAGGGTGGAGGAGCAGCGCTCCGACGGGCACCCTCCGGGTCAAGCCGTCAGGGAGGCCGAGCGCGGCCTGTTGTGACATTTCCTCTCGACGGATAATTAACCCCGGGGGTAATTGGCCATCACAGCCGCTCGGGGCGGTGGGGGCGGCCGGGTCTAATCGTGCGCCTCTCGCCTCCGCCCCCGCGACGCGTGCGGGGAGCCGAGGGGTCACCGGGAGCCTCCCCGTCCCACGGGCTCGGCCTTTGCCCAATTATAACTTCAAAGAGCCCCCAGGAGCAATGCAGATGGCTCCATCCCCGGGACAATTCCCTGGGCATCGATAATTAAACTCTTATCCAGGGGGCCAAAGAGGCTGCCCCGTCCTCTTGTGCGCCTCCGATTTGCCAGAGCTCTCCCCTAAAATACCCCAGTGCCCCAGTGCCCTTCTCGTCCCCTCTCCTTGCCTGGCAATGACCCATGGAAGGCAGCTCGGCTCCCTCTGCTAATTGCTTTTCTGCTGTCTAATTAAAACAGTGATGAGATAAGTCAACATATTATTAATAATTATTGTTTCGTCTACTTTGATTAGCAAACAGGAAATGCTCCCTTGAGCACTGGGGAATGATGCTCCCAGCAGCCTGGGTTGCTGGTGGGCACCCATCACCTTGTCCTTGTCAGACTTGGTTGTGGCGTTGCTCCGGAGCGTGCAGAAAGACCTTGGAGATGACTCTTGCACTTGAAGATATCAGGTGCTCTCCTGATATCAGGATATCAGGGCTCTCCTGCCTGCCTGGGGCCATATTTGCTATTGCCAATCACTTTGGTGGTGCCCTTGATGTCATGGCCTTGGGTTTCCTCACCTAAATGGAGATGCTCTGCCTAGGAGAACACCAGCATGTTATGGAACAAACTGGAAAAACTCATTTCCATTAAAAAAAAAAAGTTTTGGTAGTAACAGAACATCAGAAAATAAAGATTTAAACTAGTAATTGAAATAAAAGCTCATCCCCCAGTGCTTGTTCAGCGGGTTATTGCTAATTCCCCAGGCGCTGGTCACTACCAGGAGTTAATCACCTGCAGTAAAGCTGAGGGTAGTTAACTGCCTCACAAATCCCTCGTTAGCCATCGCCGTGACGGATTTCATGGGCATTACCTCTATTAACACCCCCCTTTTCCCCATCCAGTGATTTACAGCAGCAATGCTGTCCTTCCTCTTTCCCTCTTCCAGCGGTGTGAGGGACCAGAGAGCTCCCAGGGAGGAAGAGATGCTCTTGGGAAGCAGGAAAGTGCTAGAGGTCCCAGGAGCAGTAAAAGCTTTGCCATGTCCAAAGGACATTGAAAGCCCTCCCAGAAGCCATGCTTGCACTTGGTCCTGCAAAATAAACTGGCTCAGAGCCTTTCTCAGTGGAAAGGAGTTTCTCCTTACATGTTCGTTCCCCTCCACTTCTCCTCCTCCTCCTTCCCACCTTGCAGCACCTCCAGGTCCGGAGAGACTTTTAAGACCTTGCTCAGATGCCCAGATATCTGATGTTTGCATCTTTTGCCTTTCATAATCTGGCAACTTTTATATAAATATATAGATATGTGTGTATATAGCTCATGTTGACTTTAATTTAAGCTGTTAGAGCAGCCCCTGCATGCAGATGCAATCGCGCCCCAGCCCCAAACACACACACACGTTAATTATGATGTCCTCATTTCTGTCTCACTGGGGGATCTTATCGCAGGGACGGGGTCCGAGCTGAGCGGCGGTTAATAAAAACCCCTCGCGCCGGCAGCCGAGGGCCGGCGGGTGCGAGCGGGGACGGGAGCACACGCGGCGCGCGCGTCCCCGAGCCGATCGTATCGCGCAAAGTCAAAGCCGCGAGCGCTCGGAGACTCCCTTCCCGGGGAAGGAGCTTGCTGCAAAAGTCTGTGATTAAGGGGAAATGGACAAACCGTTGAAGTCATGGTGGTTTCTAAACCGCCGTGGTCCCCTGGCACCAAATTTCACCTGCGTTGTGGAGAAGGATGGTCCCGTGTGATGCTGTTTGGGACTCAAATGGAGGTGATGGGACCTGAGGTTGGTAGGACTTTTTGTCAGGGAAATTTGAGCTCAGGTGGCCTTCAGGCATCTCCATCCATGGCACAGCACTCGTCCTGCTTGGCTAGCTGTAGGGACACGGTGTTGAGGCTGGTTGCAGACCCATGGTGGAAGGAAGAGCTGGCAGGGAAGGTCCTCTGTGCGAAAGCAAAGAGCTTGAGCAAGAAACGCGGCAAGTGCAAAACCCTCCCAGCTCTTCCCTGGGTTTGGTGTTGGTTATTGCTCATGCTAGGAGATGAGCATTTCACCAGGAGATGCTGCGCTCACGAGCATCGTTCCCTTTGCCAGGTGTGGGCTGGAAATGAATGTGTCTGGGTGCAGGAAAACTGAAGCAGACCACATCAGACAGCTAGCAAGAGATTTCTGTCCACACCGTGAGCTCCTTCGGGCTTAGTGGAGAGCCCCGGGCCCACCGACCTCGCAGCAGGAGACACAGCACCCTTGCCCACCGCGCTCCGTTCGGCCATCCCACCACGCGTCCCTCCCAGCACGTGGTTCTGCCTCATTTCCCGGGGGCAGGATCCAGCAGGGAAAAGACAGGAAGCAGATGTTGCATTAATTTGTGCTCAATTAATTGTGACGATGACTTGCACACCCTCCGCCGCGTCCACGCCGGAGCTGGAGGCGGGCCAGCTCCCAAGTGCACGGAGGAGAAGGGAGGCATCGAAGTGTATGCTGGGTGTCAAAGAGGGCTTTTCCTGTGATTCTTTCTGCATGGCTTTTCCCAGAGATCGCAGATTTCCACATCTTCTGCCTGATCGCTGGAGTGTGGAGTGGGTCCTCAGGAGCAGATCCTATGGAGCAGATCCTACAGGGTCTGCCCAGTGCTAGGGCAAGCCCAGGCATTTCTGGATTCATGGAGTTTTGTTTTTATTTTTGTTCTACTTAGGAATGATTCTTATTCTGCCATAAGCAGCTTGTCTCTCCTGTTGCTTGCTGAATATGCTTCTCCCGCAGACCACACCTGGAGCTGCAGCCTCTTCCAAACTTCTGCAGTCTCTTGGAGAGTGAGAAGCAGAGGTTTGTCCTAAAGGCCAAACACGAGGGGAGCCCTCCCAGGTGATTATTTCCCTATGGCCAATGCTGGTGGAGATCCCATGTTCAGATGCAGCTCCTGGGACAGTGGCAATTTGTCCCCAGGTGGATGATAGCCCACACTCCTGCATTGCCTCTGTTCTTTGAGGCCATCTGGAATGACCTGCTCTTTCTCTGTTCCGCAGTGGGATTCAATCAACGAAATGGATGAGTTCTTCAGCCCTATCCACACCTACCAAGTCTGCAACGTCATGACCCCCAACCAGAACAATTGGCTGCGGACCAACTGGGTTCAACGGGACGGTGCCCGGCGGGTCTACGCAGAGATCAAGTTCACGCTGCGGGACTGCAATAGCATGCCGGGTGTGCTGGGCACCTGCAAGGAGACTTTCAACCTCTACTACCTGGAGTCGGACCGTGATCTGGGCACCAGCACTCGGGAGAGCCAGTTTCTGAAGATCGACACCATCGCAGCAGACGAGAGCTTCACCAGCGTGGACCTGGGCGTTAGGCGGCTCAAGCTGAACACAGAGGTGCGGGGCGTGGGGCCCTTGAGCAAGAGAGGCTTCTACTTGGCCTTCCAGGACATAGGCGCTTGCATCGCCATCGTTTCTGTGCGGGTGTACTACAAGAAGTGTCCTGCAATGGTGAGGAACTTGGCATCCTTCTCCGAGGCCGTCACTGGTGCTGACTCGTCCTCCTTGGTGGAAGTGAGAGGAGAGTGTGTAGGCCATTCGGAGGAGAGGGACACTCCCAAAATGTACTGCAGCGCCGAGGGGGAATGGTTGGTGCCCATTGGGAAGTGTGTGTGCAGTGCTGGCTACGAAGAGCGGCGGGATTCCTGCGTGGGTGAGTCCCTGCTTCTTGCTATGGGGCCTTGCAAGGGGAGGGCAGGATGCGGGGAGGTTCTTGGCTTTTTGCAGGAGGAAGGTGGGAGGATGGAGACCTCCTCGCAAGAACATGGAGAACCAGAATGAGTGGTAGGACCATGGCAGTGACCAGTACTCTTTCCTTGGCCTGTGGATGGTGTTTGCTTGCTCGTGTGTCTCCTGCTAGCAAAGAGGTCCACGACAGCATCTGAAGGCTCCTTGTGGACCTGAGTTTAGTTCACAGAGCATGGCACTGGAACGGGGGCCTGGCTTTGGGATGGGGACTGCCTTGGGTGCAAGAAAATATTTTACCCCACCAAGATGCTCACGGTCCTGCGGTGCCAACAGTGTCTCCCCCAGCTTTGATTCCTGCTTGTGTGCTCCAGAAAGGAAAAGAAAGGAAAGCAGTTGGGCTCTCTGATGTCCTCCATCACTCTTCTCTTTGGCAGCAAAAAAAAAAAAAAGGAAACAAAAAGAGAGGAACTGAGCTCTACAAAACAAGGTTATCGCATTCATCCATCACCCTCCCCTTCCCCGGGGTGGCTCCCGTGTGGAGGCGAGGAGAGCCTTCCCGGAGACCCTCTGTGCCGCGGGACGGGCTCCAGGCGCCGACTGTACAAACGGCGATAAGGAAGCGGGGTGACCAGGGTGAGCGCGTAGCGGGCGCCGCCGCTGGCTCGCGGTGCGCGGAGCTCGGAGCCGGGGAAGCCCCGCGAGAGCCCGCCACGCAGCCCTGTTTGCTTCTGGCGTCTTCGCGCGAGGCGTCCTGCCTCTGCAAACAAGCGTGCGGGGCCGCTGTTTGCATTCCGTTTGTCTTAGAGAGGCTTTGTGCAAGGTGATAATGTCCGACGGCAGGGCTGGAAGAGATCCAGGTGCCGCCGGGACCAGCGGCGGCCCCTGAGAGCCCCGAGCTGCACAGAGCTGGAAGGACGGGCAGAAAAACGGCTTCTCTCTCAAGGTCCTTCTGCTGGTGACCATCGATTTTAAAGTCATCCCGGTACAGATGCATATGGTGGGGAGGACATATCGTTCAACTGCATGGGGTGGACACAGGTCGAGGCTAGTCCTAGTGGTCCTTAATTATTTATTCTGGAGAAGAGGAAGCTCAGGGCAGACCTTATCGCTCTATACCACTACCCAAAAGGAGGTTGTAGGGAGGTGAGGGTCAAACCTTTCTCCAAAATAACTACCAATAGGACAAGAGGAAATGGCTTCAAGTTGCACTGAAGGAAGTTCAGGTTACATATTAGGAAAGATTTCTACACAGAGAGAGCGGTGAGGCATTGGAAGAGGCTGCCCAGGGAAGTGGTGGAGTCACTGTCCCTAGCAGTGTTCAAGAAACGTGTAGATGAGGCACTTAAGGACATGGTTTAGCAGGCAGGGGGGTGATGAGTTTATGCTTGGACTTGAGGATCTTGAAGGTCTTTTCCAAGCATAATATTCTATTTTAGTGCATGTAGATGGGCTCAGACCTGCCCTGTTCAGCCATCCATGCCCTTGGGTGAGGCTTCCCAAAGGTATTTGAGCCAGAAACCAAGCTTTCCCTTGTCCTCAGAGGGAAAGATTGAGGGTCATCTCTTCTTTGTGTCTGCCCCATCCCATTTATCCTCATGGAGGAGCAGGAGGAGTTTGATAGCCCAACATCAAGCAAGCAGGGGCAACACCTCCTCACCAGCATCTCCTTTGGCGAGTGGGTGTGGAGCCGGAGTATTCATATATATTTATATATAGAGATTTACACACAAAAGCAAACAGATACAAATCTCTGCTCTAAGTTTCTGGTGCTTGACTGGGGCAGAGTTCATTTTTCACGGTGAGAAGTGCCTTTCCGGGATGATTTATAACCCTGGCAAATCTGTCGGAATTGGAAATTAGCCGTTTTAATTGTCAGGCAGACAAAAGCGGGATTCCAATGGCTGTCGCCCCAGTAATTTTTCATTTTCCGTCACTGGGATGAGATGATATAAATCACCTCTTGTGGCCCTAATAATCTTTCTATAAATATCAGGGAAATTCTTTTTTTTTTTTCTTTTTTTTCTTTTTTTTTCTAGGGTGAAAAAAAAGTAAAGAGAAGACACTTTGCCTTTATGGCCATGTTTAAAATGTGATTCCAAATTAATTTCCTTTGCCTTTCACAGCCGGATGCCTTATTTGTCAAAGCTAAAGATGTTTGAACAGCGGAGGTTTCTCCCCCTCCTTTTTAACACTCATTTTTCTAAGGACCTGCCAGAGTGATGGAAGAGAGCCCAGGAAACCAGAGCACGGCCAAAGTTGTTCCAAACCCTCCAAAGGAGAAGGAAGGCTGTGCCATGGAGTTATGATGCTGGGATGAGTTTGGGTGTGATGAATGACATGTAGGTATCCAATGGACCGCATGGTCTGTCATCACCTCTACTCTCTGCAGTCACTTGGGCATCGCTGCTTGGGATGGATCTTGGTGCCCGGGGTCTCGAGCCCTTGCGTTAGCCCTGGTGGCATCCACGTGGTTTTCCTTGCTGTGATGTCCCCGTGCTTGCCATACGGGAAGTTTTCCAAGGGCTTCGAGGATGCCAGATCTCAGCCAACAAGCCCCACCAGAATTAGGACCACACTAAGGACGATGTCAGCAATTCTTGTTTGTATATAGCTGTAGCGCAGGTCAAAAAGAGACATATTTCCGTGTGATCAGAGCAATTAGCTTAATGAAAAAGGAGAGCATTTAACCCCAAGACAACTCCCCTGGTCCTGCTTCTGCCGGAGCAAAGAAACCCATAAATCATCTTCTCAAACGTCCTTCAAGTCTTTCCCTTGGCTGGGCTGCATCGTGGTTGTGGCTATCTCGGGTACTGGCCACCAGGGCTGTTTTTCTGCCGTATTTGTCACCAGCTATCAGCAAGCAACGCCGGACAGTTGGGTTAAAATCTGTTTGGCTGATAGTGAGTTATGTATGTGCAGATAGTCCTCCCGGGCCATCGGGAGTAGCGTCACGGCTGCGCATCACGAGTGCTGCTGTCGAGGAGCTGACACAAATCCATTCATCCAGGCAGCAGGGAGATGTCCAGGGCTGCAGAATCCCCCGGGAAAGATTTTATTTAATGAACAAATAATTTAAAAATATATAAAATGGGAGCGATAGCCTCACAATCAGAGGAAGAGGATCAACCTTTGGCACAAATGCCATTCCCAATGAGCTTAGCAAAATGCCTTCGCTCTATATCCATGACTTTTTGGAGCTGGACTTGCTTGTGGAGCTTTTCCTCCAAAGTTTGGGACCAAGCTCTTCACTGTCTGGGTGTCCTGATTGCGGCTTGCACTCCGTGGTGCTTGGGAGCTTCACAGGAGTGTCGATTTTGGCTGGAGAATGTTGGTGAGGGAGCAGCAATGAGCAGGTCCTGCTCCTTGGACACGACTGTGAGTGTTTTTGTAAGCGGAATTGAGGATCAGCAGTGGCTAAAAGGGCTTCCCTTAACCCCAAAACAGGTAGATAAATGCTTAAACTGGAAAAAAAGTGACTTGTGTAAGGCAGACCATGTCCTCTGGACAAGGAGAAGGGAGGGAGGTTGTGGTCTGCAGGACTCTTTCACCTCCAGATCCTCAAATTAAGGAGACACGGAGGAGTGGGACAGTTGGATCCTCCTCCCAGGCACCTCTGCTACTGGTTTCTCTCATGCCTCCTGTGACACACGGCTGGTGGAAACGGATCTGGGAAGTCTGGTGAGCAATCTGGAAGCCAGTTAATTTTTTCCAGTCGGTGGGCTTCATGCTGATGAACCAATCAGCAAATTTAATGTACCTTAAACCTTCCTTGTGGGCAACTTTAATTGCACAATTAAAGCACCGCAGCATTGCTAATTAAGAGGAGAAAATCCCCGGCTTGGTAATTATGTGCCTGTGAATACAGTTTTGCATCCGTAGACATTTAGGAAGACAGGAATCCTCGCCCTGTCCAAATGGCAGGGCAGCAGGGGAGCAGGGCTGGCAGCGAGCGTGGAGGTCCAGCTGCCCCAAAGGAGTCAGTCCTGTTTCCTTCAGCACAGGAGAGAGGGAGAAGAAGGGTACGAGGAGAAGAGACGTGCCAGGGGATTGAGGGAGCTGGTGAGAGCCGTGCACCATTCCCTTCCCTCCCCAAAGTCCTTATCTCCTTTCCTGTTTTTCCCCCTATACTTCTAAGAGCATCACAGCAGCAACTGCCGGCTCCTTATGTTGTGTTTTCACATGACCCATCTGGGCCACTCTGCTGGAAGCAGGACACTGGTCTTGGTAGGCTGATTCCAAGGAAAACCCCCTTTTCCTGAGAGTCATGGGTCCCCGCCATGCCTTTGAGTGGGATCCACGTGTGGATTCTTGTCCATCAGCAGGGCTCAGAGCTGGGATCTCAGGGCACCCATCCACAGCCTATTTTACAGAAGGCCCCCTCTCCCCCGTGTCCCATCTAGAAGCAGATGCACCAGCATACGTGCATGGAGGTACCTTGTCCTCATTGGTCCACATTGGTCCAATTGGAAAAGAAAACAATCCCCCCAAATTCAACAACATAATATTACATCTCCAATTCTCTGCTTAGGATCAAATGAAAGGGATAGAGATGATTGCAAAGCTGCTCTTTACCCACAAATAAAACAACTTATTTATTTGTCCCTAGCTGAATATGTTTTACTGTTTGCCACTTTTCATCTGGGCTTCTCATCTTTAACCACAGATCTTTAACCACAAACCTTTATGGAAAGGTCTCTGAGCTCCTCCTAAAAGAAAAGTACCAAAGAGCCATTGGGACATTGTAGATGGATCTATTCAAAGACCTTCACCAATTCTGAAATATCTTCTTTTTGTTTGAATCCTTCTTTTCTGCAGAATTTGACCATACTGAATTCGCAAACGCATTTGTGATGGAGAAGGCGCAGTGCAACGGGCGTTTGGGGGTCCTAACCTCACTCCTAACCTTGTTCAGAGCCTTCACACGGCCTCCCTGCCTGAGGAAGATGCTCCTCCTCCTCCTCATAGAGCAGCAGGACCATGCAGAAAACTTGTCTGGCACAAGATCCAGATGGTGCCAGGGCTTGCACCTCCCTCAAAGGGGCATGCTGATTCCAGCAGGACCCGGGATTAAGCCCTTGCTGTTTCCAACATCCGTTCTTCCCTTATATCTCATGCATCTTTGCTCTCCTAAGCCTTGCAGGAGGGATCTGGGTTTTCCTCCACCCATTACAGTAGCTGCATGGAGTCATTTGCAGCACGCTGGGGACACTGGGGTCCCTTTGGCACTCTATAGTCTCGCCTGGCGTTTTCCAGCTCCCAGCCTTTGAGGAACCGGGTCTCGAGGGCTGCATGCAAGCCGGGCTCCTGGTGGTTTTGCTGAGCTCCGAGCCTGCCTGGCTCGCTTCCATCTCCTCCTCGACGCTTCAATCTGACAGCGCAGGAGGAGAGGAGGGGCGCCGGCATCTGGGAATGAGCTCAGTGCTAGCTTTAGTCCCCAGTGCCCTGCTAATCCCTGGAAGCCCTGCCTCCGAGGATGGCTGCCCAGCCCGGCAGCTGGCCTGGACCTGCCGCTGCTAGAGCCGTGGCCGCTCTGCTGCTGGGAGCCGATACCCAGCGCTGGCTGCCCCATGGCAGAGAGGGCCGCGTGGCATCAGCTCTGCCCCACGGCGATGCCACCTGCAACCTCACGGCCGCGTCCTCCCCCTTGGTAGCTCCCTGCGGCACCTTTGGTGCAGCCCTTGGTGCTCCTGCCGGCTCTGCGTCGCTACTCGGATGCAGCAGCGCGGCTGCTTCCTGGCTCGCGTCCCCTCAACAGGTTCATCCATCACGTCCCCAGGCCTGCCAACTTGTCAGCAGATGTTGTCCTGTCCCCAGAGGACGGAGAAGGGAGGGAAACAAATGGACCGAGCTACAGATGGCTGGCAGAGCCCTCCCTGTGCTCGCTGAGTTTCGTGATCAACCTGCTGCTCCAGGACCTGCAAGGACCTGCAAGGAGGGGCTGCTTGAGCAGGACAGAGAGCCAAGGAGCATCAGCACCCAGGGGTGCTCTGCAACAGGTTCAAGGGATATTGTAGCCATGGCAGTAGAGCCCTGCAGCTTTCGGACCTGCTGTGTTTGCCTGGGTTCATCTTTTCAGCCAGTTCTCTGCTGGTTTTGCTCTTCCCAGAGGTAACCTAAGAGGTCCTGGTCTCTGCAAGCCAGCCAACTGTCCTGCTCCGACTCAGCTTATCTCCAGGCCGTCTTACCTGGCTCCAAACAGCTCTGCCCTGGTGCACAGGCTCACCCGTAATTCATCATTTAGCATAATTTTCCCCTTGACTGCATCTGAAATAATTGTGAATCATTGCTACAGGTAATTAACGCTTCTTTGCGACATTAAATGCTAAATGATTACAGCGACTTGCTGAAAATCTGCTGTGCTCCACGCACCCACCCTTCCTGCCAGCCGGTCCCTCTCCCAGGCGGATAAACTGGAGCCGTGTCTGGGATAGCACTGATTTCTCTGCCCTTAATTAAACCCCAGTGGGGGGATCAGCTCCGGTGTTTCTTGCATTAGAAGTTCCTAGTCCCTGCAGCGGTGACGATGATGAAGATTTGCAGGGCCCAAGGTGTTCCCAGTGGGGCTGAGCCAAAGGACACAAATCCTGGCATGCAAGGTGGGGAATAACCCAGTTTCAAAGGTCAGAACTGAACAGCTTGGAAGTCCGGGCTTTGAGGGACCTTGTGGAGGAGCAAAGAATTAGGGACAGGCTCCAAAGCCTGTTGCTTTTCGCTTGCTGCTACCGTGCAGCACATGCATCCTGCTGGAAATGGTACTGCATCCTGCTGGAAATGGTGCCCTGCTTTTAAATTTGTGCTCCATGCAAAAACACCTCAGAAACCAGTGCAGAAATCCCCAGAAACTGGCATGCAACACACCAAGTGCTTGTGCAGCAATCACTGGGGCCAGCCACAGTGAGGAAGAGAAGGCTGGTGTTAGGAAAACAAATCAGCACCTGGAAACCAAGCATGGAGGAACTTGGACCAACAGGGAAGCTGGATCTCAGGGAAAACAAACCTTCTGACACACTTGGAAGCAAAAATTAAGGCTGTTCACGGCACTGGCCCCTGGGGTGAAAGCGGGAACGTGAAGGTATTGCCAAGTCAATAGGGAAAAAGCAACAAGCCAGAGGTGGGAGCGGTGCTGGAGACACAGGAGCTGCTCCTGGAGCTGATGGATGAACGCGAGGCCCCAGGAAGCTGCAGCCAGTTCTCTCTGTTCTCTCTTACTTGCAGTCAAGATCCGGGGAGAGGAGAGACCCTGCCAGCCCTGGGCACATCCCTGCCCACCTTGCTCCGTCTGCGGGGAGCATCCAGGCCGGGGGCGCTGCCGGCTTGCAGCAAGGAAGCGCTAGATGGATGATGGGGATAGGGAGAGATGACGGGGAAATCGGGGTGCATCTCTGCGCTGGGAAGGGGATTGCATGGCCGCAGGATGACCCCGCCGGTGGCACATCCCTCTGACGTCTGCCCCTTGCCTTCTCCGCAGCCTGCGAGCTGGGCTTCTACAAGTCGGCCCCTGGGGATCAGCTGTGCGCCAAGTGCCCCTCGCACAGCCACTCGGAGGGCCGGGCGGCCCGCGTGTGCCGCTGCGACAGCCGCTTCTACCGGGCGCTGCAGGACCCCCCCTCGGCTGCCTGCACCCGTAAGTTCCTGCTCCCGCACCCTGCGGGGGGCCTGGGGAAGCCGCTGTGCCCCGTCCCGTTCTCGGTGGAGACGGGGCTTGGCATGCGGGACGTGGTTTGTCACCTCCCCTCGCCTGCACCGGGCTGCTTTGAGGGGGCCCGCGATGCTGCGGGGAGTAAAAGCGTCGCTGAAGGGGTTGTCCTCCCTGCAGCTGCTTCAGGAGGGCAGAGAGGGGCTGCTTGGACGTCAGGTCAGCAACATCCGGATTATATTTCTCTAAGGCACCCCAAAGTGTTTATCCTGCTGGGAAAGGCGTTTCTTCTTCCTTTGGTTGCTCTTGTTCTCCCTCCCTCAGCCTGTCCCAGCTTGGCTGTTCTCAGAGCTTCCTGCATCAGCTCTTCCCTGCCTGGCACCCACTGTCCCGCCCCAAAGCATCTTTCCAGGGAATCTGGTCTACCGTAGCATGGCACCCCAAGACCTCACTGTCTGTGAGGTCCCCCCTTCAACACCCTTCTCTCTCTGGGCAGCTTCTCCAGGCCCTGTTTGTCCATGCAGGGCTATCAGCTGTGGCTCTCCCACAGGAGAAGCTACCCAAGACTCCACCAGCCCCAACGCGTCGCAGCGTCTCCCGCTCCGCCTGAACCTCTGCTCCTTTTCCAGGGCCCCCCTCTGCTCCTGTGAACCTGATCTCCAGCGTGAACGGCACCTCGGTGGCCCTGGAGTGGGGCCCGCCGCTGGACACGGGCGGGCGCTTGGACGTCCTGTACAACGTGGTGTGCAGGCGCTGCGCGGGGGACGCCGGCCAGTGCGACGTGTGCGGCACTGGGGTCCGCTTCGTCCCCCAGCAGATGAGCTTGGCGCAGGGAGCGCTCACGGTCACCAACCTCCTGGCTCACACCAACTACTCCTTCTGGGTGGAGGCCGTCAACGGCGTGTCCGACCTCAGCCTGGAGCCCAGAAGAGCCGCAGTGGCCAACATCACGACGAACCAGGCAGGTAGGAGGAGCAGACGTCGTGCCCGAGGGTTTTGCCTGGCCGGGCTGGTGTTGGTGCTGCTCTAGGACAAGGCTTGAGCATCCTCTGGTGGAGCTCAAGCTAGTGGAAGCTCCTCTCCTCAAGGATCCGGGGGGCATGGAGAACACTAAGTGGAGCAGGAATCTTTCGGGTTGCTCCTCCAGTCTTCTCGGCCCATCCCGAAGGGCCAGGCAGAAGTTCAGGCGCGCTGTGGAGCAATGTTCTCAGCCTGCACCAGCACCAACCCCCTGGTTGGTGACAGGTTTTGCTGGGGAAAATCCCTCTCATGCATGTCTCGTCTTTGCAAAACTCCTCCTGTGAAATGTGCTTTCCTCCAGAAAGGTTTATGAGCAATCTTCTAGCTCAGACAAGCCAAGACTTGCTCCAGGGCCACCTGGGCCTCTCCGCAGGGCAGAGCCCAGCTAAGGGAGCAGGGAAGAGGACACTGGGCAGGGACTGACCCTCCTTTTTAATCCTCCCCATTGGAAATGAGCCCACAGGAGCCTGCTGTGATGCTGAGCCCCTTCTGCTCTTGTTGGGGCAGTGCCAGGTGCCCAGCGACCCTCATCTGGTTAGCAGAGCTTCATGGAAATGCCTCATTCCTGCAGGAGCATCCATGGGAAAGAGGCAGCTGGAGTGAACACAAGCCCTCCTGCTAGTCCATCTTCCATCTCCATCCACCAGAGCACTCATCTCCAAACGGCTTTTGCCAAAGCAACAACGTGGCTTAAACTGTTCCCATGGGCTCTAGGTCTACTACCTACTGGTGCCGCGTCATGTTCCCTCCATCCTAACCTGCACTTTGCTGCCTTGTCTCCAGCCCCATCCCAGGTGGTGGCAGTCCGGCAGGAGAGCGCGGGCCAGAACAGCGTCACTTTGCTGTGGCAAGAGCCGGATCAGCCCAACGGCATCATCCTGGAGTACGAGATCAAGTACTACGAGAAGGTAACGCCGCATTTGCTGCTATGGCTTAGACCGCACGTGTTGGATTAAGGGTTGTGCCAAGGACTAATTCTGGGAGGTTTTGTGCTTTTCCTTGGTTGTCGTGCCGGCTCAGTGAGGATTTTGATGTGGCTTTTTGGCAGGACAAAGAAATGCAGAGTTACTCCACTCTGAAAGCCAAAGGCACCACTGCCACCATCTCTGGGCTCAAGCCTGCGACCCGCTACATCTTCCAGGTCCGGGCCCGCACCTCTGCTGGGTGCGGGAGGTTCAGCCAGACGGTGGAGGTGGAGACGGGCAAGCCGGGTGAGTTCATGCGATATGGAGATGTGGGAAGTGTGCGTCAATGCACAGAAACGTGGATCGATGATTGCACTTTGCCCACACATCCGTGTAAGTGGGGCCAGAGGGGAGAAACGGTGCTGTTATTTATGAAGGTGTTGGCTCACCACGGAGTAGGTGAGTTTCCTTTCATCCCCACTCCAGCTCACCTCCGTCTTGCTCTGCCTCTTCCAGTGTCTCTCCGGTACGACACCATGACCATCGTCTGGATCTGCCTGATCCTCATCGCTGGTCTCGTCACGTTGCTGGTGGTCCTAATCTGCAAGAAGAGGTGGGTCCTTTCCCGGAGGCCAATGCATCTTGTCACGGGGTGGGGTGAGAGGGCTTGGGCACAACCGTTCTCCTGCCTGCTTAGACCCGAGCATCCATGGTTTAGGCAGCAGTGAGCAACCAAGAGGCTTCATATAGAGACAAGACCTCCACTCTCCTTGGAGAGCACGTGGCAAGAGCCCAGCTCCGGGCCAAAGTGTCTGGCAAGCAAGATGCAGTGATGCAGCAGGATGAGCTACTGCTCCTCTTGGGATGCCTGCAGCTCTGACACGCACCCCGTCCTCCCCTGCCTTTGTGGACCAAGGAGTGGGGCTGTATGTCTTCTGATCTGTAACATCTCCATGGCAGGCACTGTGGGTACAGCAAGGCTTTCCAGGACTCGGATGAGGAGAAGATGCATTATCAGAATGGGCAAGGTAGGAGTCTCCTCGCTCACGCTCGTGGATGGGTAGGGACCTCAGCCACCGCTACAGTTTCCAGGCTGAAGGATTTCAAACGCCACTTGCTCCCTGCTGATCCAGGGGCTGTGATCCCACAGGTGTAGTGACGATCAGATTGAAGGTCTGCACAACATCAAGTGGGGCTGCTGCAAGCACGTCTCACACAGCAATAGGCCAGAACGGGGTCAAATTCACCCTAAACCCAAAGGAATGGGGAGTTGGCGGAAGGGGGAGGAGAAATCCATGGAGGTGTGGTGGCCAGGTCTGTTCAGAGAGTATTGCCATGCCAAGGAACTCCCTAGGTTGTCTGGGCCTGCAAATCCCGTGTCTTCTCAGCTTGCTGTTCCAAGGAGTCCTGCCCCTGCCCATCCATGCCTTGGGCTCCTGGGTGCCTACCTTACGGCAGGGCTACTTGGAAGAGCTTCTCTCTTCTCTCCCTTTTGAAATCCACCAGTGAAGTTCCCCGAGTCCAAGTTCTACGTCGATCCCCACACATATGAGGACCCCTGCCAAGCCGTTCATGAGTTCACCCGTGAAATCGAGGCTTCCCGCATCAAGATTGAGAAGGTCATCGGGTCTGGTGAGTCCCTGGCCCTGGACTGCCGGTTTGCATCAAGTGTGCTCAGAGAATTTGGGATCCGAGACATGACCATTGGTGTGACCTACTGGGGCCAAGGCAGGCTGCGGGGCGCTATCACGGTGCTCCTGCAGAGCTTCACCGTCTCCTTGGTTTTCTAAGCTCAGAGCAGCAGGATTTGGTTTAATGCATGAGATGAGGTCCTCCGAGGCAGCGTAGAGCGGAGCTGCTCGGCTGCTGTGGCACTGGCTGCCATGGGCAGATGGCTCGGCCTGTCCTGCGTGGGTGCTTGGGCACAGCCACTCCGCTCTCAAACCCCGCCACGAGCATCTGAGTGAGAAAAAGAAAGCAAAATCACCAGTAAAAATGGTAAATTTTCAGTGCGGGGAAAAAAGGATATTTGTTTAGGAAAAGGGGCTTGTGGTCCTGCTGCAATCACTCCTCTTGGCCCATATCCTTGGATAAAAGGCGGCATCTGTTAGAAAGGTGTTTTTAGCTCTTCCTGCCCAGCTCCCAGAGGTATCACTAAGAGGCAGAGAGGCTCAGTCCTAACTTGGTGGTTGTGATGGGAAGTGGATGGAGGAGTCCTGGCTGGCTGCAGCACGGCCAGCATGCTCCTTAAACCAGGGTGCTGGTGGGTGCTGGGGAGCCCTGCGTGCCCTCACCTTGCCTTGCCTTGCAGGAGAGTCTGGAGAGGTGTGCTACGGCCGCCTGAAGCTGCCGGGGAAGAGGGAGATCCCGGTGGCCATCAAGGCGCTGAAAGCTGGCTACACAGACAAGCAGAGACGGGACTTCCTGAGCGAGGCCAGCATCATGGCCCAGTTCGACCACCCCAACGTCATCCACCTGGAGGGGGTGGTGACCAGGAGTACGTGGCCAGAGGGGATGGGGCGCTCCCGGGGGGGTCATCCTTGGAGGCTCCTACTCTGAGATTCGGCCTCTGGTTGCCATGAGCGTCTCGCTTGCTGCAACTTCATTTGTCCTGCGTTGTCTGCACCGGCAGCTGAAGCAAGATTCCCAGTGTGGGGCTTGGGCACGCGTTTCTTGCTGGGCAGCTTCTCCTCCTTGACATTCCCCATTAACATCTTCAAAGGGAGAGAGGTTGTCACCAGCAGCCCTGCCGCTTCCCTCCTTCCCCTTCCATTAGAGAAATGAGCTTCTTATCCCTGGCTGTAGCCCAAAGCCCTGGCAGCACCGTGGTTATCATGGGTGGGGAGGATTTAACCCTTCCCTGGGAGGAGATGAAATAAGATCATCCCTGTCACCTCTTGCTGCATGTGGCACTTGCCCACGTTGCTCCTCAATGTGCCCCGTGGCCCCCATTGGGGTCACAGCACTGGGAGAAGTCCTGCCCATTAGCGCTCCTTCTAAAGGCTGCCTGTATCGAATCCTAATTTGAAGTCTTCATTCTGGGAAAAAAAAAAAAAAAAAAAAGCCACATTGCGATGCAACACATTATGTTAATGACATGCAAATTTCAGTGGGATAACGAAGCTGACCTAGCCACATCAATAGCACCTGGAGGGAGGGGTAAGTGACAGGGTTATTGCTGCAGCCACGCTCCTGCGCAGCGCTGGGGCAGCACTCCACGGGGTTGCAGGAGATCCACAGTCCTGCATATGTTTATTTGCCCCCGGTGAAAACCTTGGCACTTCCTGGGGGAAGGTGACTTCTCTGTTAACTTGACCTCCCTTGTCTTCTGCAGGCAAATTGGTAATGATTGTTACAGAGTACATGGAGAACGGCTCACTAGACACCTTTCTCAGGGTAAGGAGCCCTTCCCGTATCTTTATTCATTGCACATTCCTGCGGGCTGGAGGAGAGGCGGATTCACGCTGCTCGGCCCCGTGACCGCAGCGACCTCCGTGTAGAGCGCTGCGGGCTCCGTGCTCTCATCTCTGCAGAAGACGTTGGGTCCCTGGAGGGGCAGCATTGCAGGAGACGGGTGCCCCTGCCAGAGGGGCTGGGAAGGTGCAGGATTCGGGTCCTCCTGCCTGGGGCCGAGGAATTGCACTGAGACACATCGGGGCCATAGGTGCATGGAAGGGAGATGCTAACTCAAAGATGAAAGCTAAGAGGGGTTCAGTGTAATGAGGACAAGTCAATGCTGGAAAACAACGTGGATAAGCTCTGGGTTATTTCCCCTGCAGAAACATGACGGGCAGTTCACCATCATCCAGCTGGTGGGCATGTTGCGGGGCATCGGTGCAGGCATGAGGTACCTTTCCGACCTGGGCTACGTGCACCGGGACCTGGCCGCCCGCAACATCCTGGTCAACAGCAACCTGGTCTGCAAAGTGTCCGACTTCGGCCTCTCTCGTATCCTGGAGGATGACCCCGATGCCGCGTACACCACCACGGTGCGTCGCGGGCTGGGGAGGCTCCTGCGGCTGCGCTTTTCCTGATCCTAACGGGCAGTCGTTGCTCTGGGAAGGTCAAGACGACCTGAAGTCGGTATCAGTGGGGCAGGAATGGAGATAGCCCCCTCAGATTTGCTTCCTGGATCAGGGGCATGAACCCAAAATGCATCTAGCCCTTAATGCATTGCGTGAGAAAAGCCTCCTTCAGGCAGAGCCATCCCAGGAGTGAGGTCTGCAGCGCACAAAGAGAAGTGGTGCAGGAGAGCAGGCAGCTGATCAAACCTCCCCAGCCAGCTGCTTCTTTAGATCCTGGTCCTTTCCCATTATCGAGGTGGAATAATAGATGCCTCTTCCTCTGTGCTTAGCCCAATGCTAATTTAGCTCCTGCTGTTTGGCTGCACGGGTCTTTGCAAGAGCACTTGCTGTCTCAATTCTGTATGCACGGCCTGCTGCACAGGAATACGCCCGTGTCCCCTACCGGGTCCTTCCTTAGACCGTATAGCTCCATCCTCGCCTTCAGCCTGTCCTGGAGTCATAGGTCAGTTGGTATGTCTTATGGTGCACTCTTTAGTAACATGGTCACATACTTGCTTTTCCATGTGACCCTGCCTCGTTCAAGGGTGCAGAGAGGATGAGAATTAAAGATTCTGATGTTCTTGCTGGCACTTGGCTTTGCAACCCAGATAATTTTGTTTTAATGTAGGATACTTTTGTCTGTGATTCTATTTTGAGATCCTCTGGGTAACCTGACAGCTCTGGAGCTTTATATGCTCCTCTACCAGAGGTCATCAGAAGGGAAATAAAATGAATATGCTGTTTCTGCTTTTGTCTGTCCATGAAAGGGATTAGTGTGCCCCTGGGGCTCAGCTCTGGTTGGGCAAATGTAGTGGTGAGACAGTTTTTCCTCCATTTGGGCTTGATATGGACCAGCAGAGTGGCTCCAGCTAGGACTCTGAGCAGCCCTTTTGGGGGAGAACCATGACTAGAGAGGCAGAATGAGCTTCAGGTTAGTTTGAGGTAACTCAGGGCACTGCTGAACGTGACCAAAACCAGTTGTAACTCTGAAGAGTGAGTGAACAGAGACCCAGCCTTGTGAAGGTGGTATCTCAAGGGGAAATCTGATATCTGAATCCTTTGATTTTGGGGTCTATTTCCGCTGCTTTACTCAAGTTTGCACCTTCCTTTGCAACTTAGCTTTGGGACACACCAAGAAGGAGCTAGAAGGGGCACCGAATCACCTGGAGCTTCCTGCTATCTGAGCAGCCCCTCTAGCTTTCCAATGGGGCCGCTCCTTGCAAGCCTTTAGGATTGATGTCCTGGGTTTTGCTCTTTCAGGGTGGGAAGATTCCCATCCGCTGGACAGCCCCGGAGGCCATCACGTACCGCAAGTTCTCCTCGGCCAGTGACGTGTGGAGCTACGGCATCGTCATGTGGGAGGTGCTGGCCTTCGGTGAGCGGCCCTACTGGAACATGACCAACCGAGATGTAAGTGCCTACAGGTTGACGTGAACCCGCTTTGCCCAAGTCAGCTGCTAGATTCTTTATTTTTACCTATCAGGGCCAAGAGAGATTGTGGAATCCCCTTCTCTGGAGATCTTCAAAACCCGCTTGGACTCAATCCTGTCCCATGTGCTCTAGGTGACCCTGCATGTGCAGGGGCTTGGACTAGATGATCTCTAAAGGTCCCTTCCAACCTTAAGAATTCTATGATTCTATAATAACCCCTGCGTTAGCTCCCTGTTCTTTCATCTAGCAAATCCTTTCTGTCCCTAATGTTTTTATCACATTGGAAAGCAGCTTTGGTCCAGCATGCTTTAAGCTGCTTGCAACTTGCTGGCAATAAACTTCTCATCCAGCATGAACCTTTTGCACAACCCTCTCCCATTCTGATGGCCATGACAGCTCAAGGGGTGCTCAAATCCAACTGGGAGAGCAGGTCTACCTTCAATATATAACTTTTCTTTAGGTCATTAACTCGGTGGAGGAAGGCTACCGGCTGCCCGCTCCTATGGGCTGCCCCACCGCCCTGCACCAGCTCATGCTGGATTGCTGGCAGAAGGACCGTAATGAGAGGCCTCGCTTCGCTCAGATCGTCAGCATCCTGGACAAGCTCATCCGCAACCCTGAGAACCTGAAGTGCACTGCCACTGTGAATCGGTAAGGGTCCTCTTGGCCACCTGTGGCGGACAGCCACCAAGCTAGAGTCAGTGCTGGACAGAACATATTGGACACGATGTGTAAGGGAGATCCCCAAATAGCTCTAGCAGCTTTCCCTCATCTAGAGGTGGCCACCCTGAGGGCATACACAGAGCTCATGAGCACAGGCTCATTGCGGTGGGTAACAGCAGAGAGACAACAGCACTGTGCTTTGCTGTCCCATGCTAAGACCCACGCAAGTATGGGCAGCACTACCAATGCAACACCTGGTCTCCCTCTACCAGCCTCTTGGGCCATGCTCTGTCCTTCCCTCACCTCAAAGGTCTCAGGCTTGTGCAGGTGGATGTCACAGCCTCGCCACGTAGGATGTTGTCCCCTCTCAGCTGCTGGACTAACCTCCTTCCTCCATCCTCCCAGGTTCACTCAGACGCCCTTCGACAGGGGTGCCTTCGACTTCAGCAGCTGTCTCACAGTAGAGGACTGGCTGGATGCTATCAGGCTGGGGCACTACCGGGACAACTTCTCCATGGCAGGGTACTCCTCCCTGGGCATGGTGATGCGAATGAACATCGAGTGAGTACCAGAGCAAATACAACTCTGCCGTCACCATAGGATCATAGGCTAACTGGGGTTGTAAGAGACCTCAGGAGGTCATTTAGTCCAGCTGCTTGCTCAAGCAGAGTCAAATCTAATGTCGCTGTCTCCCTGCGTTTCCAACCTTTCCTCTCCAAAATGTATGTCCAGAGCAGAGTGTGGTTGGGTCCCACTGAACAGCTTTTCTGTTTCAAGGATGCTGCCAAGCAGTAGGAATTGTGACTCCAAAGAGATGTGACAGTGCAAGTCTTGGTGAAGGTGGGACTGGTAGATGAGGAGGTATTGAGAAGGAAGATGGAGACAAGCAGGGAGAGGGCTGACAGGTCTGTGTCAATCTGAGCCTGTATCAGGGAGATGGGGGGGAACCTTGTTGTGGGACTGAGTTGATAGTTACCCATTTTCCTGAGATATATTGAAGAAGCTTCTAAGTGGGAGAGGTTCATCGTCCGCCTGTCTGTGTGTATGAGTTATCGGAAGGCATCTTGCTGAAACTGAATCCAGTTTCAGAGTATTGACCTTGTCAGTTATTAGCATGTCAGGAGTGATCCCCCCCTCTACTCCTGCTCCCTGTCACAAGGATGTGCCGTGGAGAATGACAGCCTGCCCTTTCCGGGAAGGATGCCCATGGCTCCTCAGGTCAGAGCATCCTTGCACTGATGAGTGAGAAGAGCTGGCCCCATGGGGTGTGTGCATGAGGATGAGCAGTGCATATTCAGGGCCTGACATGAGGGGCCAAGTTGCAGGGTCTCTGACAGGGTTTTTGTTCTCCAGGGATGTTCGGAGCCTGGGCATCACCATGATGGGTCACCAGAAGAAGATCTTGAACAGCATCCAGGTCATGCGGTCCCAGCTGCTGAACACGAATGGTCCCAGGAGGCATCTCTGATCACCATCTTTGCAGACCCTCATCGGGCATTCCTTAACACCCTGGCAAAGGGGCAGCAGGGTGGTGAGCAGGGAGAGGAGTGCCATAACAAGGCCTGGAGTCCCTCCAGCATCTCTTTGGTTTGAGCTCCAGTGGAAACACGGCTTTCCAGATACCTCGACAATCCTTCTGTCTCCTTCCCTTGTCTGAAGGGGAGAGCAGCCTTCCAAACAGTCTGGGGACAAGCCACTCCTCTCTCCATATCCTACCATGTCCCCTTGGGAACCAGGGGTCCTCAGAAAACTATGCAGAACAAGCGGTTACCTCCTCACTTGGGGGGATGCCTCCAGCTGCATCTGCAGATGGAGGGGTGGCCAACGCAACAGCAATATCAGGAGCGGTAGGACTTGCTTTGTCATGCCCTTCAGCTCCTTTGAATCAGACAGTTGATCCTGCCTTGTTTCCAGTGAGTTTGCTGGATGTCCAAACTGAAGATGCCCCAACACGATGCCACATGGCAGAGAGAACCTTGCTTCTAGTAGCTTGCAATGTGATGTACTCCAACCTGGACCTCCAGAGCTGCCCTGGCCTGCAAATAACTTCATGGTCCAACTCCACCAAGCCCATGAGGGCAGCTGATGGAATATTGGGCAAGCCAGCAACAATAGGAGCAGCTGGCAGGTTTGCAGGCTGGCCCTGCATGCAAAGGAGGCTTCCTCAACATGGAGAGTCCCCACTTCTTGAAACCAGCAGCATTGCTCCTCTGCAGATCCAGCCCGGGGCAGCCCAGGAGCATTTTCTAGGGCACCAAGCTCAGGTTTCTCACATGGCAGAACTATCCCTCCTGTCCCGTGGCCTCCTCCAGAGCTATACTGGAGCAAGAGGAGTGGGAGAATTTGATCACCTCTCACATGATTTGGGGCCAGAGAGATTTCTGCCAAGTTCTGATTTGTTTTCTTATTGCCCTAGAGAAACCCAAGAACTTCCTATTACCAAGTTGCCTGCCTGGGCCCGGGGCTGCCATGCCGTCTACATGAGAGGGATCTGGAGCAACGTTTCCAGCTGTGACCACACATTCCCTTGGCTGGGGAAAGGGGCTCTGCTCGGGTGATGCTGCAAGGCTCACGGGATCCTCAGCATCATCCAGCTGGTGAGCCCAATGACTCACTAAGAGGAAGCCTGGCCTTTCTGCCATGACTCTCCTCTTTCCTCCACTGGGAGCATCTCTTTTAATGAGCTGGCCTGGTGTGGAGTAGTGGCCTCCAGAGACAAGTGGGGATGGTCTGAGCAGGCTGCAGAGATGGGGATGTGCTGGAGAAGGTGAGCAGGCCATGAGCTGGGGAGGCTTTTCTGGGGTGTAAATACAATTTTCCATGGGGTTGGGGGCTGTTTTACTAATGTCTAATGTTAAGTACGCAAAAATGGTCTCAAAGCACAGAAGCTTCAGTTACGAGGCTGAACTCACTGAAACAAACAAACAAAAAAAAAACAAAACAAAACAAAAAAACACCTATGCTGGAAGGTGGGCTGGGCAGATGTTGCTCTCTGGACACGGGAGAGGAACCACGCTGACTCTTGGGAACCAGCACAACCCATAGGATCCTGCCCTTAGCACTGCAATATCGCCTTCACTCCAATGCAAGTCCTGGCAGGAGCTGGCCTGAGGTCTCCTTCTCCCAGTGCTGTCTGGGCACAAGGCAGGAGGGCTAAAGCCATTTTCCAGCTGCAATAATCCAGGCTAACCTGGCCTTTCTAAGGCTGGCTTAGCTTCCTCTCCAGGGCACCTACATCCTGATGGATTTTGTGACTTTGGCGGGCACTCTACTTCTTCCTATGGAAGCTCTTTGTAATGGGGGACAGATGCAATGTGTTGTTTAATTTAATGTTCCACCCTGCGCCCTGCACTCAGTCCTGCCACAGACCCGCCCTGCGCTGAGTGTAATGACTGGGGTCAATCCAAGCTCTGCAGCATGGGACGGTGGGCGCTGACTGTGTCCTCTCAGTATGTGGGACTCCTTGATGGGCAAGTTCTGCCTGAACAAGCTCTCCCTGCACCCAATGGAGAGCTGAGGTCAGGCCGGTGCCAGATAGACCTGTCCCACTGGGGTCATGGAACCTGGACCATCACAGTCCCAAGGGCTTTGGGGTTTTCTGGGCAGTCCTGGGCACCTATCATGATTCATGGGACTGATTCCGCAGGTTGGGGTGGTTGCACCATTCCTTGAATGAACTTTAGTCCCTTGGCCACATGGGCTCTGGCCATGGGAACTGCTGGGCAGGGTTTGTCTTTTATATTCAGAGCCTGAGCATCTTCCTGGGCAATAAAACTCTTCCCTCCCACAGGGCATCTCATGGCCTATTACTAGCTCTGTGGCTCACACAGCTGCTTCGCAGCTGATGGGATCCATCCAGGCTTTCACAGCTGCTTCACAGGCATGGAAATGCCCAGGTAGTCACCTGCATCTGCTCCAGAAAACCTCTTCCATGTGATGGATGCTATGGATGCTTCCTTGGGGAGCAGGAGCATCTGTAGGATGAGTGCTTATGCCTGGAGCTACATGCACAGGGGATGTCCAAGTCACTAATCTCTTGCAGACTTGTGTGGGTGTTGCTGTGTTATGTGTTGGGAGAAGGTCCCCCCTCAAACACAAGGCCATTCCTACAGAGGGTCACGTCATCACGTGAGATCACGTGTGGAGATGGTCTTCTGAGCTCCACCAATGGCTCCCCTGTGGACTTGTTGTAAGCTGTGACCAAAGCACACTGGAGATGGAAAACGGTGAGGACACAGGTTTTGGCCATAGCACAAACCGATATTGCCTGGAACAGCCCCAACAACAGACACAGAAGCAGAAACCTGAAATTCTTCCTGTACCCCCTAGTCCAACTTTAAGTAGTGGCCATCATAGATCCCTTGCAGATTTTTCCAGATCCAAAGTTACCCTCTCCTGGAAGGTCAGGAATTGTTTTTTTAAAAAAAAAACTTCCCCTGCCAGCCTGAGCTAAAGTATCACGTAGGCGTTTGGCTTTGATCCCAGCTATGCTCCAGTGAAGGATTTGCCAGCATCTGAACTGAAGGGAGGAAAGCATTGACAGAAAATAAGAATATTTCTCTTGCTAGAAAATAAAAGAAAAGGAAAGGGATTGGAAAACCTTTCTGAGGCTGGATGTACCCCAGTGCAAGGTAGGATTGGCCCTATGTCCTGCACAAGCACATCTTTCACACACAGTTGCTTGGGTTCTGCTTAGACCTTCTCTTCAACTGGGAGATCCATTGAGGACCTGTAGTTTTTTGACTTATTAAAGGCGCTATTCACCTGTATGAACCACTTCCAAAGCAAACACTCAATCCAGGGAAGGATGAATGATAAGGCAGGAACAGATATGCAGGTGGCTCTGCATGGTTAGGGGCCCATTCTCAGAGCTTCACAGACACTAGAGTATCAGCTTATAAATGAAGGTGAGGAATACACCCAGGACATCATCCCTCTGGGAGCTGGATCCCTATATCCAAAACCCTGCAGACCCAAGCAGGAATATTTTGCAAGGTTCCTGAGGGAAAAGAACCAGCTTGGGAGCCAACCCTTTACGGAGGCACATGGGGAACATGTCCAAGGGACGGAGTTGATCAAATGGACGGACTCTCCCACCTCAGGAAAGGCAATGGAAACTCCAGCCTATGCACAGCAGCAAATAAAACCCCTCCTGTGTGAAGATATCCAGCAGAACTTTCACACTTTCTTATCTGTCCCCTGAGAGACTTTGATTTCTGCAGCTTGCACCACTGAGAGCTGATCTCTGATAAAACTTCTTCCTCCAGCCTGCTTTCTTCAACCACATCTGATTCACAGCTATCGGGAGTCATCTCCAAAGCGTTCCGTTCATAGCTGTATAAGTCAGAAATGATTAATAAGCGAAGGTGTGCTGGATGTGAGTGCGTGGAGGTAGCAGTCTGGGCTTGCAGAGTACCTGCAGAGCCCCAGGCCAAGGAACCCATCTCAGGTTCACACCCACACTCATTTATGTCAGCTTTATGCGAGCTCGCAGTGGTCAAATACACTCCATGGATGGTCTTAACAGATGGTGAATTCTGCTTCATATTTACTGATATGATTCCTGTCTGATCACATACCAGCTTAGTCTGCCAAGGAATGCTCTATTCCCAAATCACCTTCTCTCTTTGCTTTTAGCACAGTCACTTACCATCATGCCCAAGTAAATAACTCAGGATAACCCGGTGTAGAATAGAAGCATCCTCCAAGGCTGAAAGGGTTAAGAGTAGGTTCTACCAAGGTTTAGAAATATCCACATCTGGGTTGAAAAATGACCCTTGCAAGGTGAGTTTGCTGCACTTTTCCTCCCAGGATGGATCCATCCAGCTCTTCACAGGCTCTGTCCAGCCTGGAGCGAGCTGGGGATGAGTCAGGATTGCAGCAGCCCCAACTTGTCTTGCAGCGCTGGGGAATGCGGAATGGGATTCGATGCACAAAATTAAGTCTGAGAGCTAAGAGGTCTTCATGTGAAGATGAAGATACTGGGCAGGAACCCAGTGCTAGCATCATGTGTGTGTCCTGGGATGTGCAGTCCATTCCGGATGGAACTGCAGGTCACCTGCAGATGCCAAGGAGATTTCTGTATGCAAAGCTGGCAACACCTCCCTTACACAATGTACTGTTAATGCTTGAATGTAAAAAATAAGACACTTATTCACTGAGATAAAAAAGACTATGGGGCTACAAAACACACATAAAACTTGCGAAAAGGCCTAGAAACCTCTAGGCCTCCAGGCAAGTCACACTAGAGCAGTTCACTCTGCTAATGTTGAAGAAGGTTAATTATTGCCAAGAATTCACTGATACACTTCTGAGCCCAGAGTATTTAGCTCGTGGGTTTATTATTACTTATCACTGATTTCTTCCACGCCTTCCCGTTTTCACCTCATAAAGTTGTCTGTAAAGTGGCTTTCGTAAGGAGCGGACAGCAGGATGGGGCAGGACGCAGCGTTCGGAGATGACCATGGAGCCATTTGTGTCCTTCTCGAGCGGAGAAGGGTGAAGATGAAGTGGTTGCACTTGGAGAGGGTGCGGGGTGAGGGAGGTAGTGAGCGGTGGTGCTTCTGTGTGGGCAGGAGTGTGGGGTGGTGGTGGTGGTGGTGTGGGCCAGCTCGGGGGCGCTCACGCTAAGCGTGTGCTCGAGGATGGAGCGCGTCGCAACGCTCACACAGGTTGGGCTCGACAGAGCGGGCAAGCTTGCAGGTCTCCGTGTAGTTCTGAACGTGGGAGCAAGAGCTTGCAGCGTGCGAGAGCTTGCACAGACGTAAGTGCATCCAACGCATGCGAGCAAGCAGCGTCCCAGTGCAAATCCCTCTGGGAAAGAACGGGATTGGGCACTCATGCTCCATGCAAGCATGCGCCTCGGGAGTGGCAGACACGCATCTCCATCCCGATGGGACTCCATGCCACACGAGCTGCATCCCGCATGGATACAGAGGAGGGAGGGGCGAAGTCCCTTTTAGTGCCAGGCTCCTCTAAATCCATTATCAAAAGATGAGGTTCCTCATTATAATTCTTTTATTTCTCTCTCATTCAGAGCTGCCAGGGAAGGGTCAGCAGCACTTATGAAATTTTCAATTCTCATAGGTTTTGAATTTACATGTTTTTTTTCTATGTCTGAGCTGGAAGAAGATTATGAATAAAAGATTAAAATCGGAGGTCTCTCCAATCATTTAAGAGCAACGCAACGAGCGTTTATTCTGGGAATGAGTGCCAGCTGAACACCACTGCCTGAATACCAAGAATTAAGAGCACGCTTCGAGCGGGGCCCGGAGCTGTGCGGTTTGGTGTGACTCTCCGCCGGGGCGCAGGGAGGAGCGGCCTGGGCGAGCTGGCAAGCTCCGAGGCCTCAGCAAGCCGAGCTGCAGCCTCCTGGAGCTCTGCGCTTGCCTCCGGATGCTCCCGGTCCTGGAGCACCCCGGAGCGCCCCTTGCTCTTCCTCCGCTTCTTCTCCAGCTTTGCCAAGATAGGGGGTCTCTAGCAATGTTAGTCTCCTCAGATCTCTTCCATGACTCAGTTTCCCTTGTCCTTTGGGAGTCTCGGTCCTGCTCCTGGAGCCAGGGGTTCAGATCCTCACCCCTACAGCCAAAGGTCCCTTTCCACGCCATGTTTGGGTCTGGACCGCTCCACATCTGTGCTCTACATCTGGCCTGGCAGTTACTTGTTCACAGAGCCGCTGTGGGCAGCGGGAGGGCCTGGCGATGCTTGTGGCATCTCCATCCATGGGGACATGGACAGATCCGCGTCCCAGGAGGGATCTGAAGGCAATATGGTGCTGCTGGACAACCTGTGATCCAGCGCGATCAGAAAACCCAAAGGTCTTTTCCAGCAGCCCAGCTGCATCCTGAGAAACATCCCTACACAAAAGATCTTAGCAATAAAAACTGCACATAAAATATTAAAATAATTTGTTCTTGCTCTCTGCGATATTTCGGTGTTTTCCACCCCAGCCCTGGGCTTTTGGGGGCTAGTGAGCGTTTGCTGATGAAGCAGTGGGTGGCATTGCCCCACTGCTTGTCCTGCTGCCCCTTCCCTCTCGCAAGCAAGGCAGGGCACAGCAAGCACAGAGGGGCACGTGTTCCCGCACAGGAACAAATGACATTGAGAGAGCGAGCGTGCGAGGCGGCAGTGCCCCCGCAGACAAGACGGTGGCAGCCTCAGCTCACATCCACATAGGTGCAGGAAGAGGCAGGGGACGGGGGCGTGCGGCGGTGCTCTGCGGGCAGAGCTCGGCTCCGCCGGGGGCTCTGCGAGCAGCTCCCCGCGAGGACGGCGAGGCCGAGCTCCTTCCTTGCCCGCGCGCAGAGCTGTGCGGCTCGCCAGCCGCTGCACGCTCAGCACGGGCTGGCGGGAGGGGACGAGAGCAGCGGAGCCGGCGGGAGCTTCCCCTGCCTCCGCAGAGCCCGTCAGAGATGCCAGTCCCTGGGGGATGGGGTGGACGGATGGACACGGCTGCACCGGGAGATCCTCGCTGTGCATTGCACTGAGCTCCCTGCGTTTGAGTCCGTCGGCCCCGGTGCCAGCAGACGCTGCTGCTGACTCCTCATCCTCGCGAAGCAGCCCCTTTGCTCTGATCTTCTCCCAGGACCGCTCCCATCGCTGACAAAACCCCTGACTCAGCTCTTCTCCTCCTCTGCGTCTTCCTTCCAGCATCCGTGCCCCAGACACGGCTCCTCTGGCCTTGGGACTCTCACCTCCCTTTGGAGCAGAGCCCTTTTCTGCAACAGAATAACAAAGACCAGGGCCTGGCAAGACAAGAGGCTGCTGGCTTTGCTCTTCACTTGTCCCCATCCCCTGCAACCCAAACTTTGTCCCCTTGGCAAACCTGCAGGGACGAGACGATGCACTGTGAGGACCAAGTCCTCCTTGTCCCCCACTTTGGAGAACAAGTTGGCCCAGACCAGCTGGCTCTCTTCTTTTCCTATGCTATTTGCCAACTTTCTGAACAAACAAACAAAGAAAACACTTCATCTATATTCCTTTTTCCCTTTTCAAACCTCTATAAATCCACGTGTGTTGCACAAACCAAATGGAGCATTGCAAAGTATTTGATAACAGAAGGGCAAGGGGATGCAGGCCACTTCG
Source organism: Eudromia elegans (assembly GCA_003342815.1). Classification (NCBI taxonomy): domain Eukaryota; kingdom Metazoa; phylum Chordata; class Aves; order Tinamiformes; family Tinamidae; genus Eudromia; species Eudromia elegans. The sequence continues at coordinate 858,927 of PTEX01000169.1, read as the reverse complement.
GGTACACAGGGTTGGCATCTGGGATTCGTGTTTTAGGCCAGCATTGCAGCTGGGATGGGAGTCCCCACATTTTTAAAAGCATTTGGTGTCTCTTCAATGAAGGGACTCCCCAGAGCTCTTGCTTCTACCAGGCGTCTCTCTGGTCTCTCCTTGTGACTGTATTTTTCTCCGTAGGTGCTGGGAGCCAAAGCAGATGCAGTGCGCCCATGGACCTGTCTGCAAGCGGGTGGGTGGCTTCCTGCGGTCCCGGGCTGCCTGTGGGGAGGCTGGTCCCTGGGTGTCCGCCTCCCTCCCATGCCCTGACCCGCTGCGCAGGTCGAGTGCTGCAGGATGCAAGCCCAGCCCTGCAGGAGACCTGCAGCCTGTCAGGTTCAATCAGTGTTTCCTCCTCTCAGTCATTAGCCCAGAGCATCCAAGCATCGTCTGCGGTGCTGGGAGGACTGCAAGAGATGCCACAGCTCCGGCGCAATGCCCTGTTGCCCCCCATCGTGGCAATGGTGATGGGCACCAGTAACGGAGCTCCGAGGGGTGTGGAGATGACTGTCTACCAGCCTGATTCCCAGCTGTCCGAGCTGGGATGCTCCCGCGATGCTCCTGTTGACCAGCCTCGATTCTGGTGCAGTCCCTGGGCACCATCAACCCCCCTCCTCTGCACACCTTCCTCCCACCGTGCCCAGTTGGAGCTTGGTGGCATGCAACAAGCCACCCACACGCAGCTGCTCCTGTATTTTTGGCTATTACTGCAGAAGGTTTGGTTCAAACTCCTCCATGGCTGAGACGTCCATCTGCTGTCAGTCTCTCCTGCACTGACAGAAGCTCTGGGGATCCCACTGTGCACACATCCTCATCCCGAAGCATCTTTGTGGAGACTCTGGACAACTAGAAGCCTCTGGAGGCCTCCTTTCCAGGAGCAAACAGAGCCTAATCAGGGTTTGCTGTGGCTTCTGACATGCCTTCTCCTCACCTTGCTGGCTGTGACAAATTTGGACTTCCCTGAGCTCCATCCTTCACCATCCAGCACCCGGGGAAGAGACTGAACAAAGTCCTGTGAGCTCCCGGAGACCAGGAGCCAAACGTGGGTGAGATCCAGCCCAAAGATGACCTACTGGCAAAGCTAAATCTCCTCCTCCAATGGGGAAACTGAGGCACGGAGCAACATGGGCTTTGGGGAACCACTGACCACCAGCACATGCATGTCCTGCTCATGTGCAGGAGCCTGGGCTGGCTATAGGAATCTGGAGATCGCTGGTAGGATAGCCCAGAGCATCGCGGTTCCTCAGGATCCATCTGAGAAACCTTTCTAGAGGCATCACCCCAAAGGTTGAGAGCAGATCGAGCCAGACGGGTACAGCCACGTTCCGGCTTGCCCGAGCTCCCGCTCCTCTGCCTTGGCCAATGCTTGCCCCTCACCCCGTCCCCCACCTTGGGCACCACCCGGGCTTCATCTCCTCCAAGCGGAGCAAAGCATGAAATATGGATGAGCCGCTGTGGCCTGTCGCGTGCTGCCGGGCTGGATCCTGATTCGATTAGCACTGATGTTTCTTTCATGAGCGAGAGGCTTTTCTCCTCTCCGGAGCTCTTTGCTGCGAACTCCGAGCTCAGTCACGGAAGCTGAGAGCTGATGAACCACCATCCGCCCCCTTCCTCCCGTCCTCGTGCACCCACGTCCTCTCCTGGTGCACCCATATCCTCTGCTGGCTCTTTCCTTGGGGACACGGGGTGGATTCCCAACGTGTGATCTGGCTGTGATACGTGTTCTCCCTCCGGTGAGGTTTTGGTGATTTTTCCCAATGACCAGGCCTGAAAAAATAAGCTTAACACCTAGGAATCCAGCTGGATTATTGCAGGCAGGTAGTTGTATCTAGCCAAGGTGTAATTCCTGGAGTGGTTCCATGGGGCAGGGAAGAGTCACGGTACTCCTCTTTCCCCTTGTCCTTTGTTTTTTCCAAAGATGATCCCAAAGCTGGTATATATCTATATATAAGCTATAAAACTTGGTGCATCTCAGCCCAATTCCGCTTTCTTGGTGGAAGGAATGACATTCTTTCCCAGCTCCATCTCTACCTGTGAGCACGCGTGGTGGACGCTGGCTGGTGACTTGGTTGCCACCACACATGCAGGTGCAGAAGGCATCACAACCTCACACCATTAAATGCACAGGTAACATTGCAGCTGAGGATCTTCTCTCTGCCCCTTTTTGCCTGCCTGAACCTGCACCATTAAGTATGTGCCGGCACAAATATCCCAAAGCAAAGGAACATGTGCCAGTGGGGCCCAAAACCTCCATCCATGGAGATTCCTGACCCTCATTTGGATGAGGGCAACCTGAACTCATGTTGGCATCAGCCCTGCTTGGAGCTGGAGACCTCCAGAGGGTCTCCCTCCACCAACGCCAATGCGTTGGCCTCCCGGAAGCATCCCCAGCCACGCTGTCCCCCATCCCCTCGTTCCCCGGCCCTTCTTCGGGAGCGTGCTCCAGAGCAGGCTGCATGCTGGGCTGCCACTTCCAGCTCCTTTCCGCTGCTCTGCCTTCACCTCCAGCGCGGGCTGGGGAAGGGGAGGGAGGCGGGCGGAGGCGAGCAGCGATCCGCGGGCCCTGGGGAACACTTGACACGCTATTCCTCTCGCGCAGACAGCGCTTTACACGCTACTGTTGGCACAACACAGCAAGCAGCCGGGGGTTTCTCTGACATACACGCTCCCCCGGCTCATCCTTCCCCGAGACGTCACGCCGAAGCCGACGGCTGCTGTTCCGGCGCCGCGAGGAGTCTGTGCTCCATGGAGAGGGGGAAGGATGCTTCTGCCGCCTCCTCTGCCGTTGCTTTCCCTTCCATCTCCTTGCTGTACCTGCATTGCAAGCCCCTCTGCAGATGGGTCACTGCTCATGTAGCACCCATCGTCCTGGAGTCAGTGGGGAGCAATGCAAACCAAGCAACCCAACCTCAGCAGGTAGATCGCTGCCCCCAGCCTCAGCGTGTTTAACAGCTTCATTTAAAATGTATTTATTGTTCTAGGCTTTTTTATACATCCCACTCTTATCCCAGCTACATGAGATGCGAGCTCCACGCCCTTTCCAACGAGGCAATGATCCAATACCTAGCACCAAGCCTGGGGGCTCTGCCTGTGCCACCAGAGTGGGAGAGCTCATCCAATGAGACCTGGACCAAAAAAAAGTCCTGTCCGGATGAGAAATCCAGAATTTTAGGGACTAGGAAAGCCTTCTGCAAAGTCTTCTGAGTGTGTCTCGTCCTGGACCTTGGACGTCAGACTCCATCTGCTGTAGTAAAAGTGGAATTTCCCCAGCTCGCCACGAGCTCTCCATGCCTGGGGACTGCCATCATCGCTGGGGCTTCGCCAGGAGCAGAACAAAACTAGGGCACGCAGGGATGAACCCAACCACAGAGGCAGCTCTTGGGAAGCCCTTGGGAAGCCCAAGAGCTTGGGAAGCTCTTGGGTGAGCAAAGGAGTCCAGAGCAGCTAACTTGGAGTCAGGAGGGTGGAGGCCACCCCATATGGTCATTGCATCACGACCCACACATGGCAGGGCGTTTTGGTGACATCCTTGCAGTACATGGAGGTTACCTGTGCATCCATGTGCCCAAATGCCTAATGCCAGGGAGTCCAAGCGCCCAGGGCAGGATGTCCAGCTCCCATGCCCATAGTGCGCCCAGCAGGATAGGAGTCTGCAGCTAGCCACGTTTGGGGCCTTTCCTTTAGGACCCGAGGAGGGAGTGATGTTAAATGTGATGGGTTCTCTGGTGCCTCATGTAGGACTGTGAGGCATCGCACGGCCCCATGGGCTGTTCCTGCCTCGCCTCTCCATCACGCTGGAAGTGCCAGCTCTGACGGCTCCTGATGGGGAAGGAGTGGGTAGCTCCTGCCCATTTACGTGTAAGGAAAGAAAAAATACAGACTGGTGATTTTCTCTGGGGGGCCGAACACAGATCAATCTCACTGTGTGCTGTGAAGCCTAAAGGACACCTTGAAAAGTTCTTTGCTTTTGTTAGGAAAGAAGCTGATTTCTCTCTTCTCGGGGGCTCCCTGGGGACTTTCCTGCGGATTTCTGCCATCAAAGAGAGCATTTCCCAGCGCCTGCCTCAGCCTCCTCCTTCCCTTCGCCCCCGACGCCCACTCACGGAGGATGCCCATGGGCCAGCACACAGCCCTGGGTGGCACAGGGGACACCCCTGGCTCCCTTTTCATGGAGATGCATTTTCCGCCAGGTTTGTGGCAGTCTCTGCTCTCCAAAACTCTGTGGTCTTGACCCATAAGGCCTCAGCTCCCTTGAAGGAGGCCTTGGTCCCCATCTCCAACCTGTCACCTGTAGACAGAGCTTCATCCCAAGCAAGTCCCAGTCCTGCAGGTCCCGGTATAGGGGCACAATGGACCCTCTGGTGCTCGCTTGCTCTTCAGCTGGGCTGCACCCATTGCTTTTGGACGGGTACCAGCCTTGGGACGTGTCTGCAGGGCCACCATCAACCTCACAGCCCCGAGAGGACCTGAGGTGTCCTCCGGTCTTCACCTCGCTCCAGGGAAGGGGGAAGATCCCACCGCATGTGCAGAAATGTCCCGGTGTCCTGTAAACTCCAGTCAGGGCCCCTCTCTTTGATACTGTAATTTAGCACCAGGAAAACAGTTGCATTCTGAAATTAAGCGTACGAGGAGCTTTCCTTAAGCTGGGGGGAATTATTTCCACATCATTTCAAATTTTCTGCTCTATTAATTCCCTTCTAGCCTGTCATTTTCTTCATTTGTCCCAAGACTCCTGGGGTTCGGCGTGGACACCGGGCAGGACGCACCATCCCTTCCCCGCGGGCTGAGTCCCGGTGGCCCCTGGCCATGCCAAGGAGGGGCTCCCATGGGTGCTCCTGCAGCTCCGGGACCAAGGGGTGCTTTGCCTTTTTGCAGGGGTGCTGGCAGAGCTGGGGGCTGTTACCACCTCTTGTCCTCTCCTAGCACTACCTGCCACGTGCTGGAACAGGGAGAGCCCCCAGCGCTGGCACGTGGATTAATCCCCCTCCTCTGCATCCCCTGCGCATTTACTTCCCCATGGTGGTCCCTCATTAGCATCCCACCATCCAGCTCCTCTCTCCACTTGCACTGTTTCCAAGGATGAGGTAGGACTTCATCTATCATTTATCTTTAGCATCTTTAGCAGGATGATCATGCAAACAACTTATTAATACGATGGATAGCAGCTTTCTCCAACCATCAGAGACAAAGTGGGAGTCATAAACACAGCCCAAGATGAGAGAAGGACCTTCAGCTTGAGCCTTGTCATCCTCTCTGCCCTCACAAAGGCAATTTTAGGGACTCCTACAGGATCCCCTTTTTGGGCAAAGGCTGAAAGCAGGAGGAGCCTCCCCAAATCCCAGGCAGGAATGCATGGACAAGGCCACCAGGTTGTGGGCCAAGGCATGCAGCTGGACACGGTGTTGCCCCCACTTTGGAAAGCAGGATCCATTTGCACAGATGTCTGCAGGAAAAATGGTCCAGGAGGTGCCCCATGGGTGTCAATGTCCCTGTGTCCACACGGCTGGCCCGAGACCATGCATAGTGCTGAGCAAGGAGCTTTGGAAGACACGGGATTGGGTGGTTCAAAAGCACCAGAGGAAAAGGGAAGTCAGGATCCATGCAGGAATCCGGGCCTGCAGGGTTATCCCCATCTCCATCTCCACCCAAGGAGACAAGAGGGGTTTGTGTAGGAGATATTGAGCAAGCACTTCGTAGCTGGGAGCCCTGAGGAGTCCATGTGGTTCATCCAGCCTGAAGGCTCCCTCTGATGTCCCCTGGATCTCCTCGGATGGCAGCAGCCTTTCCCGGTCCTGGCACATGGTACCCTCTCCCTGAAGGCCCCTGCGGGAGCATCCTCCACGGATCAGACCCTCGCCGTGGCGTCGGGGCTGTGCTCGAGGTGTGGTTTGCAGCTCCAAGCCGCTTCAACAGCCCCTTCAAAGGCAGCGGGGCCGGGAGCTTTCCCTCCCCGCCACCGCCAAACACACAAAGTTGTTTTCAAACGGATGAAAATGGATCACCTTTAATCCCCAGACAAACTTTTCTCCCCCTTCCTCCTCGCTCCGCTTTGAAGGCGCTTGCAACATGTTGGACTTATCAAGAGTCATTTTAAGGAAGAAAAACAAAAACGGGGAAAAAAAAAATAAATTATGCAAAGTACCGACTCAGGCCCCCAAAGACTGAAGCACCGTCTAAGAGTCCTTCTAAAGTGTGGGGATGCAGTAGCATCGGAACCGGCGCCGGAGCGGAGAGCCACGTAACGAGGGACCATTTCCCATCTGCTGCATAAATCTGAAGTTACTTCAGGCGGAATGAGGAATCAGAAGATACTTCAAAGGCTCCAGAGCTCTGTATCTGTGTCAAGCCGCAGCTCGAAGCTCTCTGTGTCGCCCTCCTATTAAAGATGAACTTTTGTGCTCTGTTAGACGTCTTAAAAAAAGCAGAAAACATAAGTTCATTTGCTTTTCAAGTGCTTTCCCCCCGCCACTCTGTTCCTTTGCAAAACGTGAAGCTATTAGGGTATTTGCGAGCAAACAGCCCCGCTTTTGCTGATGAGGTTTTGCTTGCCTGCTGATGCGCAGCGGGCTCGGTGAGCGGCTCCGGGTGCGACCGGAGCTTCTCCGGGCAGGCTGAAGGGAGATGTCCTCATGGTGCTGGCACTGGGGTGGGAAGGGCTGTCCCCAAAGCGTGTGTCACCACTGTGAGGACGCTGGGTGTCCTTTGGCTTCGATCAGGTTGATGTGGCTCTGGCCTGCTGGAGATTTGGGGGAGTTTGGTTTGGGAAGAGGATGGTCAAATTGAGCCTTCTCCTGCTGGAGAAGGACTCCGTGGTCTGAAGCCCTCCTGTGCTCGCATCTCCCTGGGATTGACCCCAGGGAAGATGCTGAAGGTGCTCTGGGGTTTCCAGCCTGCGAGAAGCCGCCCCGTGACATCTCAGAGCGGCACCATGCAGGATGGCCCCGATGGAGACAGGTTGAATTCAACCTCCAGGGACACAGCAGGGAGCAGTACATGGAGTGGCAGCCTTCGGACTCGCTGCTAACGACCCAGATAAGGACACCCAGTGTGCCAAGGGACCTACGCACCTCCAGAAGTGCCCAGGGAGGAGCGGTGCAGAGTAAGCACAGCCCCATGAGAGCATGGGACCTTCTCTCCTGGTCTGCAGCAGCCTCTCTCCCTCTGCTCATTGCTCTTGCTCTTCCCAGACACGGTGACCGTATAGATCCCTATCGCACCCTTCTGCCTCTTATCTCTCCAAGCTGACACTCCTAATCCATTTAGTCTCTCTTTATGGCACTCCTCTGTCTCCCCGTCATCCTTTTTCTCCTTTGTCCTCTTTTTCCAGCTCTAAGGTGTCACTTTTGGAACGCCGCACATGCAGTTCAGCCTGGGGGAGCTGCACTGCTTTCTCTGCTTTGCTCGCAGCTCTTTCCTTAATAAACTTGTCTCTCTCTGCTGCTGGCAGTTGCTTCATGGGATTTTCGGGTGAGATCCATCCTGTGTGGTCGCTGATAATTTGGAGCCCACGAGCACAGTACAGCTGAGGTTTCTTTTACCATCTGAACTATCTTGCCGTTCTTCTGCCCTTCCCTGGGCTCGTGTGCGTGTCTGAGCATTTTTAACTAGTTTTGCATTGCTGCATCATCTTTCACCATCTCTTCTGGATGTTTCACGCACACAGAGATGTTCAGGCCTCTGTGTAAATCCCTGGGCCTCCCATGATGATCTCTTCCATTAAGAAAGCCTTCTTTCTGTTGCTAGCTCCTGTTTTCTCTCCTTTTCATCAGCACACGAGAGGACCACCCCTTCAATGCCATGACAGGTTAGTGTCTACGACAGCCTTTGCTGAGGGACCTTGGCATCGACTCTTAGAAATCCAAGCACATTATGCTGAACAGGATCATCCTCCTCCACGTCTTCATTGACTTCTTCACAGATCTTCCTGTGGTCTGTGCGTCCTGCTTCCCCTCTATAGAAACTCTCATGGCGTTTCCTTAATGAATGTTGTTTATCTAGGTGTCCAAATCTACATTTCACTGGAGTTTCTGGCAATTGTTTGCTGCTACATTCATAAATAAACAAGTCCGAGCCCCGCCAGCTCCCAGGCAAGCTTCTGCACTACGGGAAAAGTTGTGGTTTTAGTTTTTAAGCTGCTATCAAGTTACTCTTAAAGATATTTCGTTTTGATTCCTTATGGTTCGGTGCTTCCTTTGCCAAGATCCTCTTTCTTTTTTCTTATTCAGACAATATTGTTTGTTTGTTTGCTTTGCCTCTAATAGATTGCCTTACTTTGCATTGAACTGTGCCAGCCTCTAAAGAAGAGCAGTTCTGCTGCATCCTATTCAAGAGAGCATTTCTCCACTTTAGTCTGCATCCAATGCCAATGCCGAGACCTTAAGACGCTTTAAATACTACTTATGTTTTAGATGTTTTGCAAAGTAATCTGCTGCTGCCCTAAAAGTGTAGTTTATCCTGCTGGAAGACAGCAGAGGCAGTTATGGACTAACAAGCATGACAAAGGGCCCAAAATGGATTTGCCTCATTTGAGAGGCTTTTCCATTAATTTGTCTCACTCCAGGCAAATTATATGTGCCTCTCAAATCAGGCTTAGTGAAGATCTTAGTCACAAACAATTGGCCTCAAAACTCAGAGATCAAGGGTAGTTGATATCTCTTCTTTCCTGTAATCTAATTTGATTCCCAATAATCTGTGGCTAATGCGGGCTTACAATGCATCAGATGAAGTATTTGCAGCAGAGACAGGGACATACAGGGCGGTGTTGAGATCTTACTTATATTTTTGTCTGCAGCTCGGCTAAGCAGAGTCAAGGGAAGAATGGGAGTTGTCACCAGCGCTGAGGGTGACTGCTGGGAGGATTTGGGAAGGGGAGGTATTATTTTGCAAAGCGAGCTTGGTCTGGCGTAACCAGGGCCGAGAAAGGAGAGGGGCGTCTTTTAAGCGGGCTCTGTGTGATAAATATGAAGAGGGAGGAATTATCTGGGATGATTCTGGTATCATATAAGATCTGCATAAACTGCTTGTGGCCACGGTGCCACGGAGAAGGAGCAGGTTTGCAAGCACGCAGGAAGGAAGGGGTTCCCAAGCAGGGAGAAGGGGACAAAGCGCCTTGGAGATTAATGCCATTAGGAAAGATCAAGGCAGAAGTGACCCCAGCGTTGTATCTGCCCATGCAAAATGCAGAGCCCGAAGGCTGGAGATGGGGCCACCAGGCTGGGAGAGCTTAGAGTCCAGCTTGGACCATCTACAGAGGCAAAACAGGTGGTATCCTTCTGGGAAACAAGTCCAAAGGGAATGCTCATCCCTCTGTGCTCTGCTGAATTCCCACGAGCGTGGGGTGCATGGGGAGACCAGCCTGTCCTGCTTGTTTTCCAGCAGACAGAGGATGCACATGGGAGAGAGATAATTAATTAATTGTGACTTTCCCAACCTCCAGACTTTGCTTGTTATTGATCTCGGGCTTTATCTGGAGTAATAGAGACAATTAGGAGGGAACACAGCAGCAGAAGTTAATTACCAATGGAATGGAGAATGTGCCTTCAATTTATTCAACTTTTATCGCAAAGCAGCATGGCTATGGAAGATCCCACGCCTCCTCCTCACCCTGCCCAGCATGTCGAGAGCATGCAGGACTTCTTTTATGACAAAACATGACTTTTTATTCACATTTATGGAAGATAGACCAGTTTCTTTAGGAACCTTTGTTGAGAGAACATGCCAGAAGATGGCCATGATGTCCTCTTGGTCCATGGCATCACTGATCCCTCCACAAGGTCATGGCTTTAGGACTCATTCGTGCTGCAAGTCAATGTGGCTCTGCATTGCTAAGGAGAAGGTGCCTCCATATATCCCCCTTGCTCGTGGCTGCGCACGCTCTTAGGAATTAAGCAACCCAGGGCCTGCTCAGGATTTGAGTAGGATGCAGATATTAAATCCCTGGTACAATACGCACAAGCCAATTAGTCATGCTTTAATACTTGGGAGATTGCTGGGAGGCCTGAGCCTGAATGAGCTGTGAGACTTGGTCCTGTCCTGCTAGTAAACTGCAGATAAACAGGGCAGGGGGTGAAATTTATTTCTCAAGGTGAAACAATTGTCCTCGGAGCATATGAGGGTTTAATATCTTTGATTAGATACACGTCAAATTAATCCCCACGGCCCTGATTAGCTACCTCTGGGGTTCACAGGGGAAGCAAATTTGAAAAACACAAAGAAAAAAACATAATCCTGGCCCCTCTCTCCCTTCCTTCTTCCCTCCTTCTTTCCTTCCTTCCATCCATCCATCCATCCATCCATCCATCCATCCATCCATCCATCCATCCTCCGTAGGGAACCGGCTGGGAAGCCATGTCCCTCCATCTCCAACCAGAGCTAGGGGCATCTCTCATTCCCGTGTGGCCCAACTAAACCTTGTGTTGGCCAGTGAGTCCCAAATTCCCTCGGATTTCACTCTGATTCTTTCCCTTCCACTTGAGAGAATTAATCTCCAGCTCTGCTCCATTTTTGCTTGTTTGTTTTTGGTTTGTTTCGTTTTGTTTCCTCTGATAAATAGAAGGAGGAAGGGGAAGCTGGTGGGCCTGTCGTTAACCGTTGGTGGTTCCAAACACCAGCTGAATTTGCCGTGATTTGGGGTGCAACGACACCCAATGAGAAGGTGAGTGAAGAGCAGCCCCGCACGCTCGCCTGCCTCCCTCCTGCTGCACGACTGGCTCTGTGCGACGGAGGAGCCGCGTGCACTCTGCTTCATTTTGCAATAATAACAGCCTTCCCCTAAAAGAGAGGAATAGTGCATGGAGGCTTTGCTGACAAAACATGGCCCTGAATGTATTCCTTAAGAAAATGGCTCAGAAAAGGCTTTTTCCAGCACCCCCACCCTGCTGGAATGGGCTCCCGTTCCTGGAAAGAGAAGGCTGTTCCCATCCCGGAGGATGCCTCCTCATCTGTCATGGGAGGGTTACTACACATGAATAGAAAAGGAAACGGAGGAATGCAAGCAGGAGCTCAGTGAGAAGCTCGAGAGGAGACAGAAAATGGGCTGCAGATGGATGCCTAGGACCAGGAAGGTGCCATGGCCATGCATAGCCCATGTATCCCCAGCATAGAACATACAGACTCCCTGTATCAGAAAGGGTGTCAGGATTGGGACACCGCCCATGTTCCTGTGACCCTGAACCCTCCTCTGTCACTAAACAAGGCGCTGGGTTGACCTGTTATTGCTTCTGGGGTCTACAGAGAGAGCAGGCTGTCGCAGACCGTTTCCTGGCTGCTCCCTCGCACAGGGATCTCATCAACATGCAGAGCATCCTTTACCTCTGGCCGGCTTAGAGTAAGCAGTTGTCAGACACTTCCCTAATCCCAGGTATAATAAACCTTTCCCGGCTCCCTGATTCCTGTTTCTGTCATGTGAGCCAACTGCGTACAAGGGAAGCGCTTTGCATGCAGATTATTTACTTGCCCTTGCTCTGATCCAAACAAATCCCCCCCTTAAAACAACCTGCAACGAAGCCTTGTTCCAAAGCCTGGTTTTAGCCTCGTGGTGGAGAAATTGCATTTCCCAGGGTTTTCTCATGCAGGACCAGGAGCATTCAGCAGCAAACCCATGCATGCACGTGCAGGACGACCACAAAGCTGGGCTCTCTCAGACCCACATCTCTGAGCCCCTTAAGAGCTGGATCTTGCTTTGCACAAGTTAAAAGTCCAGCATGGGCACCAGTGACTCCAGGAGCAGTTCTTGTTTACATGAACAATTGCGTGCATGAGCTGCATGCATGCATCTAATGGATGATCTTTCCACAGTGTCAAAGTACTGAGAAATGCTCTGGGTGCCCCTTCAGACGCTGCAAAACTCCCCGCAGGGGTGGGCGAGCTTGCAGGGAAGGGAAGATCCTTGCCCAATTTATGCAGTCCTCCCCTTCTGCTGCTTGCAAAGCCTCTTTTCTCACTTCTGTGACTGCAGGCACAGAGACACCCAGAGTTCAAAGCCAGCCAAGACACCCTGTCTAGCCCAAGGTACGAGTTGTCACTCATTTTTTTGATCAAACATCTAGCTAAAACTCTCCAGGAAGGTGCACGGCCCGGGTATGAGCGCAGTGGGCAAGGGGTAGGCAAGGAGGGTCAGTGCCACGTGCCCGCTGCACAGGCCGTGATGCCGAGGGACCCAAGCGCAGTGATACAGTCAGGCAACTGCCATCAATCACGGGGTCTTAGCGGAGGCTTCTGAGTGTTTAAATCACTAATTAAGATTAATGAAATGCGCTTACGCAGTTTATCTAAGTGCATGTTCCGAAACTGAAACCCCGTCATTAATTAGTGAGTGAGACAATTTAAAGGGCTCAGTAAAATCCTCTCCTAAGCTCCAGTGAAGCACATCAGAGTGACTCCAGGTGCCAGGATATGGCCTTAGTCCGGGGACAGCATGGCAGAGCAATGCAGGAGACGCTTAAGAAGAAACATAGGGGTGTGTGGTCCCACCAAGATGGGCTTTTAATGGATTAGGGAGCTCCACCCAGCCCCAAGAAGAGAGAAGGGGGGACACAACCTACTAATCTCCTTGTGCGTTTGCAACAAATGTGAGGCTCCATTTGGCATCCTCAAATAAACTAATTTGAAAAAAAAACCCCACTGGGATTACCAGACAGATTAGACCTCCCTAGCAATCCCACCACGCGAGTGGCCCCTTGCTGAGGTTGTCAAACTAAAGCAAGAGCCAGGTTGCCACATCGCTGTGGGTCACACCGAGGCTGGGCACAGCCACGATGAAGCAGGGTGGCTTCCAGCCTTGCACAGGTGGAAGCAGCCCTGAAACACCCAACCTCGCCTCGCCTGGCGTTGCCGTAGCCTGACTTGGGTATTGATAGGCACAACGGCAACGTCGGAGCTTCGCTAACGGTGCCTCCAAGGCACCAGCCGGGGTCCTGGCTGGCGAGAAGCAAAGGCAATCAAAGGCTCCGGCGCAGCAATCAGATGCCTTCCAAATTGAGCAGACGTGAGAAGTGAATTTTCAACTCCAGATCGATCCAGCAGCCAAGGTCACTTAGAGGGAAGTCAAGTTCCTGGAGCAGCCACTGTTGTGAGTCGTAATAGAAATAAGTTGTAATAGTCTCCAGCTGGTGTGGAGCTCCAGCTGCCACTGACCCAGTTAACGCTAACGCTTGGCTGCGGGAAACTTCCACTCCATTTTCTCTCATAGGGAAACCGGACCATGGCACTGAAGATGCTTCCAGGCTTTGCCAAGGTGTTACCTTCCTCTTTACCTCCTTCAGAGGGAGGGTTCTGCACATTGGTCCGCAGGAGAGGCAGGTGAGGAGCAGACAGATCTTCATCTATCTACTACAGGCGATGGCAGGAGATGTGCTGGTCCTCACAGCCCATGCTTCAACCCCCTCTTATCTTGAGGCGGGGAGAATATGCCCATATCCATTCCAGATATGCCCATTTTTCCTCCATGGCTTTTGACAGAGTTTTGAGTGGAACCTCCTCCACAGTGACAAGGAAGCAGTCACCACCTACCACAGTAGGACACGGTAGGACCTTGGGCAGGGCTCTCCCAGAGCTTTCTGCCATGCTGATCCCATCAACCCCCTCCAGCTACGCATGGAAACAGACTGTCGCCTTGGGCCAAGTCCCATTGATCCCAAAGGGCTTTAGCGTTCCCCCTCAGCCCCGGGGGAAGCTTGCCGGGCACAGCCGAGCAGGCGCTTGCAGGCAGGTATTCCCACTGCATGCCCCAGGGCTCCTGGCGTGTTGTCAGCATAGCTCTAGGCACCCTGCTCTCATCCCGTCTTATTTACGGCACCTACGCCGTGGCTTATCCCAGCCACCGTTGCCTGAAACGTTGCAATTTAGATTCCGGCTGTGCTGGATTACAAACTCGTCAAATCCACCAGTTTCAGTGACGAGCATTAGAGCAGCTCATTTACATGCCAAAGTGATCAATCTGGAGCTGCTTGTTGCACTAGCGAATAAATAAATAAGGGATACATTAAAGGAGAGGGAACAATCAGCTAAATTAAGCGATAGATGTCAAGTAATGACAAGCTCTGACATCCGTAGCAGAGAAGAGGAGGAGGAGGAGGGATGGGACAAGCTTTCCCAGCGTTGTCCAGGGCTGCTCAGCGCTCTTCTCTCCACTCTCATCCCATGAGCCAGCACAGATGGGCATCGATGCCAGCAGGCATCAAGCAAGGACTGGAATGTGAAATCCTGGCTTTAAATCCTATCCTTCCCTGTTACACCTGCTCCGAGAAGCATCACTATAACTCCACTAAAGAAATCACCATTTTCCAGCAAAGCGGGCTTGATAATTTGGGTAACTTTTAGATGCTGGATGCTCTAAACTTGAGCTGTCACTGTTAGCTGCCCCATGCTCCGATGTGACATCGGTGGCCACTGGGAGCCTCAGAAGGTCCCTCCACCCAAGGAGAAGGGCGAGGAGCTTTGATGGGCAGGTGACACCAAGCGTGGCCAAGACAGCACTGCCACCTCGTGGCATACGAGCCCCTTGCTTGTGCCACATCCACAGGGTCACTGTGTCTTTTGGTCATCTCCCTGCTTCTAGAGATACCCTACGGCAGTTTTAAAAAACATTTTATTTCTTGCTTTTTAGTGTAGATGGGGACCCTATAGAAGCGTTAGCTTGGAGAGCGACTGGACAGAGACATATGGGAAGAGGAAAGGATATCCCGGAGTTTCAGATGTCCAAGCTGCAAGAGGAAGAGGAGAAAGGCTCAGGAGTGGGGAGAGAAAAGCCTGGCTTGAAATCAGCCTCCTCCAAAGTCAAGTGAATGAGACTAAGCATCACTCAAGAGTCTCAAGGACCTGGAAGCAGCATAGTCAGGCCCATCACAACTCTCATGAGAAGCCGGAAACCTATGGCCTGCTCCCTGAAATTCAGCATTTAAATGGCATGAAGGGGACACACAGGGCATGGAGACGTTGGCAAACAAACATCCATCAACTCTGGATGAAATGATGGAGCGGGCTCATTTGGGCAGTACATTAGCAAAGGGCAATAGGGCAGAAATACAATTACTGTTCAAAACCAGTCTTATGTGGAAGGTAGGTGTTTTCAAACTAACCTGTCATCTTTTCTTGACACGATAACAGGTCTAGTTGATAAAGGAACTGTGTTGATAGAATAAAATCGCATTTCTTCTGGGCATCTGATTTATTACAGGGTGACATTTTGATTAAAAATGGGTATTATATTGCATTAGAAGGGCATATATTCAATGAATTAAAGACCATCTCACTGACAGATCTCCAAAGCTAAGTATTATCGGAAATAGACTGTTGAGCTAAGTTTTGTCTGATCACAAAAGCCCTCTCCTTTCTGCTGTGACAGGGCCACTTTGACCCCTATTGGTGTCATTTTGGTCTTTTCTGGCAGAGCTTTAGGTTCAATGAGAGTCCCCGGGTGACCCTCCTTAGGCTTGTTGGTGCAAGGCGTGATTTTTGAGCGGGTTTGCCGATCTGAATCAGATCACATATAGCTAACGCTGGTTTGGTGGCACAGTCACACTCCCTTCAGGGGACCTTGTGGACAAACCTATCGACCAGGAGACCACCACCGTATCCCACGAGGTCCTGACGAACTTCTGAGGTACCAAGGTCTCTGCTGGACCTTCCACGATGCCCTTCACGAGGAGGACTCAGGCCGTTTTTCTGGGCATGCTGAAGGATGCCAAAGAAGATGCTTAATCACATGCGAGTCTCTGATGCCACCACAGCAAGGGACAAAGCCAGGAGAGGGAGGGGGAGCCCGCGGAAAAACACTGGCAGCAGCAGAAGTGACAATCAGAGGTGACAGAGGAGGGGCTGCATATCCCTGATAGTCCCGCTCCGCTCATCGTCCCGCTGACAAGCTGTCAAGGAAAGCTCTGGAGGAGCCCGAGCCACCCAAGTGGAGCATCGCTTGTATGGTAGTGCCACCTAGTGCCCACATCCCCTGTCACCTCCAGTCACGGCAGAGCCATCTGCCTTTGGGCATCTTCAACACGTTTGTGCTTCCTTGTGCCCATTACACGGCCCTGGTCCAGCCTGCTGTTGGGCTGGTGGAAAGAGGAGAAGAGCAGACCCGGGTGACAGTCTCCCAGGTTGGGCTGGAGATGCAATGGAAGAGCCTCCCAAAGAGCCTCCCTTTGCTTGGCTTTTTTTCCCCCAACCAAGGCTGAAAATGTTCTTTGTGTTCCACCCAAAGGGGCGAGTTGTTCAAACAGGGAGTGGGGCGGCTGGGAGCTGGGCTCCAGGGGATGGACACACCAAGGTCTGCTCCGTCTTGCCTGCAGCTCTCTGCACCCAGGGCCTGTGGAAGCACAAGGTCGTGGCTACCCTGGAGGACACCACGGTGCTGGGCTGCGTGGGACCGTCCTCCATAAGGGTCTGCAAGAGGCTGAGCATTTCTGCTGAGCAAGCCATTCCCCACCGATGCCCGGCAGCACCAGGGCTTAGGCACGAGCCAAGCACCAAAAGGGGAACTGCGCAAAGAAGTGAAACTCGGCACTTCTGTCCCCAAGTCAGGCGAAGGGCCGTGCACGCAAGTGCATCCCCCCCACCCTGCTCCTCTTCCTCCCCAATTCCGGCAAAGAGCTGGAAGAAAATAGAGCTGCTTGCTCAGACTACTCTGTCCTCGGCCTGACGAGAAGGTAAGTCACCCTGAAGGGCCATGGCGTGTCCCCCTGCCACTCCAGTCCTGGTCCCTTCTTCCCCCTGTAGGAAGGAGGAGAGAAGCCGGTATGGGAGGGAAGTCTGTCCTGTCTTCGTGGCACCTCTGTGGGCACCTGCGGGCTCCGCAGGGCTGAGCACTCTGGGCTTTGGGGTCTCAGCAGGTCCCTCATCTCTCCCACGTCTGAATTCCCCCTGCTTGGGTCTGCCTTGCACTGGCTCTGCAGGGGTTGGGATGGTGGGGTGGTCCTGGGGCTCATGTCCTGCCTGGATCGCTCCTGCACATTTTCTTTGATGTCCCAGGGCTTGAGCCTTCTCTGATAGCAGCTCTTGGCACTGCGTGGGTGCCTAGGGCTGGAGAAACATCCCTGGGGAGGCAAATTTCCACTGCAGCTTGTTAAACCATTGGCACAGAGAAGGACATGGGGAGAGCTTGGTGCAAGGGTAAAGCCTTTTGTTGCTCTTTTACTCACCCATGCCTGACAAACTTTGCGAGAAGACACCCTTAGGGCCAACTCTTGTCTTCACAATGCAGGGATTTGGTCACAGGTTGGTGTATGCATGTGTGTTGTGTGCCTCCATCCCCAATCCTCCCCGTTCCTGTGTTCGCAGAGAGAGGCAGGATGCGGCTCAGGTTGTGGCTGGTGCCCGCTGTGCTGTCGGCCGTGCTGGGCACTGCCTGGCTGCAGGAGAGCGTGTGTCGGGCACCGGATGGCAAGGACGGCCTCCCCGGGGTGCCTGGCCTTGACGGGAGGCCAGGGCAGAAAGGTGACACGGGAGAGCCAGGTAAGGGAGTGCTGGGAACCTCTGGCATCCTGGCAGGAGCATCATGGGCTTTTGGAGATCTCACGGGGTGCCAGATGAGCCGGCCGTGGTACCAGCTGAGCTTCTTCATTGCGTCTCTCCAGGGAAACCGTCACGAAGAACTGGCATCCGTGGGCTCAAGGGGGATGAAGGTGAGCCAGGGATTCCTGGCACTCCAGGAAATCAAGGCTACCTTGGTCTAAGTGGACCCCCCGGGCTCCCGGGGGAGCCAGGGCCGAAGGGGGCCAAGGGCAAGGTCGGCAACGTCAAGGAGCAGCCGCATCCGGCCTTCTCGGCCTCGAGGCGATCCCCGCCTCGCCGGGGCAACACCGTCGTGTTTGACAACATCATCACCAACCAGGAGAACTCCTACAGTGCCCAGACCGGGGAGTTCACCTGCAGAGTCCCCGGCATCTACTACTTCGCCTACCAGGTCATCTCCAGCGGAGACCTCTGCCTGAGCATCACCAAGAACAGGGAGAGCGTGGTCAGCTTCTGCGACAACAACGCTCGCAACATCCTGCAAGTGAACTCAGGCAGCAGCGTGCTCAGCCTGGCCGTGGGCGACAAGGTCTCCGTGACCACCGACCCGCCGAAGATCAGCGCGATTTACAG
Source organism: Eudromia elegans (assembly GCA_003342815.1). Lineage (NCBI taxonomy): Eukaryota > Metazoa > Chordata > Aves > Tinamiformes > Tinamidae > Eudromia > Eudromia elegans. Next base: position 840,813 of record PTEX01000169.1, on the reverse strand, counting down.
CGGCTCCGAGGCAGACAGTGTCTTCAGCGGCTTCATGCTCTTCCCACAAATGGGCTGAGGGACCATCAGCTCCCTACTGGCCAGTCTAGACTTGTCCTGCTTAGCATCGTGTGCATGGGTGCGTGTTCTCATGCTCCACAAGTGCATGTGGTGGCTTTACATTGTGGCTCTTGGGGCTGTCCTAGCACTGAGGACAGCTGTGAACTCTGCTGCTGCCTCAAGGCTTTGCTTCCATCATCATCACGAGGTGACCACACTGAGACCTTGGCCTCCAGGCTGAGGCTGCCTTTCTGCTGGAGCTGGTCAAGAGGACTCTTGGCTCCAGCAGCCCTTTTGGCTCCTGTAAGTTGGGATCCTGTGCCAGAAGGGATCAGTTGCCACCAGGGCCATTCCCCAGCTGCGTCTCTTTGCTTCTGAATGGGAAGAAACCTCATGCCACCACTTTTGCTGTGCTAACCACTGCAAAGGTCTTTCTGGCACGAGGCCACCATTGCCTTTGACATGTGCCTGCCAGCACAAATAAACCCCTTCTTTCCTGACAGCCGCTTGGGTTTTCTTTTCTATCCATACACCTTCCCCAAACCACTGATGTCCTGGCCACTTCCCAAGAGTGACAGCAGGGAGCTGAGAACACCGGTCGAGTCAGCACCTATGGGGAGGAGAAGGGGAGATATCCAGGTCTAACCTAGATGTGGTTTTCCCCAGTGAGACCAAGATAGGTGCCCTGTGCAGGAGTGAATGCAGGTAGCAGAACGTGGACTTCACCCATTTGAACTTTTCTTGGCCATCCAGTCATGGGAAATACATTTTGTACACTCATGGTCCTCCAGTGTGTCTCCAATGGGGTGCCGGGGGATTAGGGTGGCTCGTGGTCTACAAGGGCTCTTCTTCTTCCAGCTCAAGGTGAGTCTGGTGGGCACCCCAGAGAGCTAAAACCCTGGAGGAGAAACACCCTTGGTCACCATCCCCCATCATCCCCAAATCCCCCATCCAGGCTGACCTTGTCTAGGTCTTGCCTGAGCCCTTCTCCCTGCATCCAGAGCTGGTACCAGGGTGTGTTCTCCCATTGATCCCTGCCCTTCTCTTGGAAAAAGAGCTATGGAAGGGGTGGAGGAGCCCAGACAGAGCAGAACGCGCTTGCTCAGGGGAAGCACCGAGGCAGAAGGATGTGAAACTTGGGTGGGATCCAGCCACCCAAGGGCCATCTCCCAACTCAGAACCTTCCCGCTAAAGGGTGTTGCAGAGGCAGCAGGGCTGGGAGGCAGCGCTCGCAGCAGCCGGAGCTCTTGACCGTGCAGGACCCTGTGCCCGGTGTCCTCCTCCCACTAGAGGTAAGAGATACAGTGGGGGGCATCACCCTGGGGTGAGCAGCATAGAGAGAGGGGGACGAGGAGCATAGTGCAAGGCTGTGAGGTGTGGGAGGAGGAGGCACTGCTGGGCACCCTGGTTGCACTTCTACCGTGGGGATGACCTGTTCTCCAGGGACAGACCCAGTGCTAGGACATCCCTGGTGGACAGGGACTTGCAAGAGGGACCATGAGCAAAGTCAGAAGGGTGAGACCAGTCTAGTCTGGGAAGCAAATGCCCCCTGAGCACCTCTCTGCAACAGGGTGCACCTCATAAGGAGGTCACTGGAAGTTCAGAGCATGGAGATCTCTAGAGGATGCAGATGACTCTGCTGCTCTGAGCTTTGTTCCCTGGCTGCCCTGAGCACCTCATTGCACGGTGCGTCACTAACTGCGTGGTCTCCAAGCCCCATGCTCTCTTTCCCTTTCCAGGTTCCAGAGCACCTAGATGGGGCAGAGTTTACAGGAGCACCTTGCTGTGGCCCTCACGCTCCTCCTCCTGCCTCTGGGGGCTGCAGCAACCAGAGAAGATAATCACAACTGCTATGGGGCTCCAGGTCTACCAGGCATGCCGGGTATGCCGGGCAAGGATGGCCGGGATGGGCTGAAGGGAGCCAAAGGCGAGCCAGGTGAGTGAGTGAGGAGGGGAATTGTGTTAATACGGGTACTGCTCGTCTGCTGGGATGTGTGGGACCCCAACACGGGCCATGGAGAGCAGTGTCCAGCAGCTGGATCTATGCTGTGGAGAACCTCTGCCCAGAGCAGTTTGGACAGGGCAGCCAGAAATGCTGTGCTGCTCTGCTGGTTCCCAAGCATAGCTACCTTCCTGGGGCTCGAGAGCAGGCAGGAGAGAGGAACAACTCCTCCTCTCAGAGAAGGGGGTGCAGGGGCCTCTCCCCACATGCTCTCTGACTCCTCTCCACCCCACAGGCATCCCAGCCGTCCCTCGTACCACTGGGCCCAAGGGTATGAAAGGGGAACCAGGCAGTCCTGGTTTGCCAGGCAAGACCGGCCCCGCCGGTCCACCTGGTCCTCGTGGAGACATGGGAGAGATGGGCCCTCCTGGAGAGCCGGGTGTGCCCGGCAGCTACAAGCAGAAGCACCAGTCGGCGTTCTCAGTGACCAGGCAGACTAGGGAGCACCCCCTGAAGAACGTCCCCGTGGTGTTCAACCATGCCATCACCAACACGAACAACGACTACGACACCACCACGGGCAAGTTCACTTGCAAGCTGCCTGGCCTCTACTACTTCGTCTTCCACACTTCTCTGACAGCCAACCTCTGCGTCTTGCTGTACAAGAACACGGTGAAGGTGGCCAGCTTCTGTGACCACAAGACCAACACCGTGCAGGTCAGCTCAGGGGGGATCCTCGTCCACTTGGTAGCTGGGGACCAGGCCTGGCTGGAGGTGAATGATTACAACGGCATGGTGGGCATCAGTGGCTCCGACAGCATCTTCTCAGGGTTCTTGCTCTTCCCGGACTAGAGGACAGCTGGATCCCACCGTAGCGTGCTGAGCTCCTCTCCTTGCCATGCAAACACTGTCACCCACCGCCTGGTCCCTGCTAACGTCCCAGCACTGCAAAGTTTGCCTGCTAGACTGGAAGACCCAACGAGGGTGTGGGGCCCAGCGGTCGGCCACAATAACGAGGCTGGGAACAGAGGGCCTGGATACTGAGAACATTTGGCTACATCATTGTCCATGGGGACACTGCCAAACTCCTGAGGACCTGCTGGCCCTGCCAAGTGACCTGGAGCAGACTGGCAGCAGGCGCTTTGCCATGACTATGGAAAGAATCAATAAACTTCCCCCCGGAGTTCCTTGTCCCAGCATCGTTTTTATTTTAACTTCACATCTTGTCTTTCTGCAGGCAAAGCCCATGCATGCCTGGAAGGATGTGGAGTGCAATGTGTGCGTGTGTATGTGAGTGTCTGGGTCTTCAGGCTATTCTCAGGGGGGGACAGACACTGCACACAACCCTGACTGTGCTCTGCTGGTGTAGGACACGATTCCTGTGTCCGTACACACAGTTTTGATCCACGGGAAGCCCAAGGGCTTCTGGATTTCCCCTTCCTGCCCAAGTGCGTGCAACTTGCTTAGAGAAGGCCACAAACCACAGGGCAAAGCACAGGCAAACGGGACACCCCAGTCTCACCACCGTCCACCCCACTGACTTTGGAGCACACGTGAAGGGCTCTGCCACCCCACGGGATGCACCGTAAGGCACCAGAGTCTTATCTGGGGACCATTTTTTTTGCTGCCAACTCAGAACAAGTGGTGAAATACCCCTGAGTTTATGGTGCTGGGGTTAGCAGGAGTTGAGCACTGGAAGTGCAAGTGTGGAGACGGGGTCCAACCTCAGGACAAAGCTGGGGGGCTTTGCCAGGTTGACAGGGTGGCCACAGCACGCAAGCAGAGGGTGCTCTTGGCTGCTGGGGGCTGGTGGATATGGCCTTGGGAGGTGGCTCCTCTTTGGCGTCTTGTGTTGCCACCTCCAACGAGCACCCCGTGCTGCAGCGAGCTGCCTAGAGATGAGAGACGAGCCACGTGCTGCATCTTCTGAAACTGCTGGCACCTCCCAAACGGGGCCAGATTCACATGGAGAAGCATGAATGGATGCCCACAAAACCCCTTTATACATCTCCAGACCTCCTCCGGGAACTGTTGTCACTGAGCCTTGCTCTGTGACAGAGACAAGTGAAAGGGGCAAAAGCGAGGTAGCAAAGGCATATGCTTTCCATCATGGTGGTGGCCTGATTCTGCACAATTTCATCAATTTCACTGCAATTCTGCACAATTTCACCACTACAATTGCATTATATTCAACAGAAACGGCCAGGATTTATACAGGTGCCACATAAATGAAGACAAGGACCTCCTGAAGGACTACCCATAACTTGCCTTGACCTCACGGCCAGTGTGCCCCACAGACAGGCCCCAGCGGCGCTGCGTGCCTGAAGGGGCCCAGGGTGTTGCCCGAGGACTTCATGTTCTGCTGAGCTGGCAGGTAGCACTTGTAGGGGATATGAAAGTGCCAGTGAAGAAAGCAGAGGAGCTAAAGATAATTAAAGACAACAACAACAGGAAAAAAAGGATGTGGCCAGACCCTTTCACAACATTTTCTTTGCGTCAAACTTCTGCTTCCCTCCAGGGCCATTTCCAGGCAGGACTCTGGTGTGCCCTGCTCCATCTCCCACTGCGTGCTGCAAGCAGCCCAAGGTAAGAGGGAATCGCCTGCGAGGCTGAGAGCCACCTTGGGTAAGAGCTTGGGGGGCAGCCAGCAGCACCAGGAACGCAGTAATGCCCTGCATGGGGCTGCTGGAGGAGCCGCTGACTCGTTGCTGTGGCCTGGGAAGGAAAGGAAAGGGGCTGCTGGAGATGATGGAGATCCCTGTCTGGGACACGAGCTCCACTGGGAAGAAGGGAGGAGGGAAGGGGAAGGTAACAGGGCCAAGTGGCTCTTGGAGATGGTTCTGGTCCTACACGTGATGGTCCTGGGGTTGGGATAGAGAATTTCTGAGCCCACAGGGAACCCTTGGGACTCGGAGGGGGTTCCTGCAGCCCCTTCCTCCTGCAGCCCGGCCACAGCAAGTACAGCCTCCTGCTCCCCTGGAGCTCCCGACGCAGCAGCACTTAATATTCGTGCAGCTGAGGCTCTGGGCGCTTGTACACTGCAATATAAGAGTTGGAAGAGACTTGTTCCTCCCTAGGGCAAAGGCTTTGCGATGCTCGAAGGGTCTGCTCCCTCCATAGGCGGGAGCAGGGTGGATTTGGTCCATAGCAGGGTGTTTTCCCTGCCTGCCAGGAGGTTGTTTCTGAATGTTGTCGTGCAGAGGGGCTGCCCCATCCCTGCCGTTGCTGACGGGTCTGCCGTCCTGCAGCGCCGCGCTCTGCTCCGGGAGGGACGGCGAGATGCGCGCCCTGGGCGTGATGCTCCTCTGCCTGGCTGGGGGGCAGCTCTCAAGCGCCACGTTCTGCAAGACCTACGGCACCATCCCAGGCATCCCCGGGGCGCCAGGGCAGCCCGGCAGCAACGGCCTGGACGGACAGAACGGCCAGAAAGGGGAGCGTGGTAAGGAGGGGACTGTGGGGAGGATGCAGGGTCACAGAGCTCCCCCGTGCTGCCTGTAAACACCTTTCCTCCTGTTTTCCAGGTCCCCCTGGCCACGTGGAGGATGAAGGAGAGATTGGGGAGAAGGGAGAGCCAGGGCCTCCGGGGTACCCTGGGAAGGTCGGTCCCAAGGGCCCCATGGGTTCGAAGGGAGCTCTGGGCTCCATGGGTCCCCCCGGGCCCCAGGGAGACTTCGGCGACCACAAGAGCACCGTGAAATCTGCCTTCTCGGCGGCCAGGATGATCAGCATCCTGCCGCGGCGGGAGCAGCCCATCCGCTTCGAGCGCGTCCTCGTCAACGAGAACAGCCACTACGAGAACCGCTACGGCCGCTTCACGTGCCGCATCCCCGGCATCTACTACTTCACCTACCACGTCACGTCCAGAGGCAACCTGTGCGTCAGCGTGAAGAAGGGCCGCGGCGGCAGCAAGGGCCACAAGGTGGTGACGTTCTGCGACTTCGTGCAAAGCAGCTACCAAGTCACCACGGGCGGCGTGGTGCTCCGGCTGGCGGCCGAGGAGACCGTGTGGCTGGAGCCCACGGAGAAGAACTCCCTCGTGGGCGTCGAGGGCGCCGACAGCATCTTCTCCGGCTTCCTCGTCTTCCCCGAGGCTTAGTCCGCACCCCCCCCTGCAGCCCCTTCCCTGCAAGCGGCCTCTGCCAAGGTCTGCCTTGGAAATGGCTCTGCTCCGGACGCGAGAGCTGGGGTCAGGAATCGGCAGCTCCTTGTGCTGCCGGCTCCTTCCTGCCCGTGATTTGCCTCTGTTTTGCCATCTCCAGAGCCTGGTCCGGGAGCCTTCCCAGCTCTTGGGTATTGTTATGGAGGAGGGATGGGGGGGATCACACCATGCGCCTAAGTATGCTGGTCCAAAGACTGAAGCAGGGATGGCCAGGCAAAGCGCAGCAAGGAGCAAGTGTGATGGGATCATAGACCCTTTCCCGGGCCAGGACAGAGCCAAGCCTGACAACCAGCAGGTCCTCCGCTACAGCGGGACACTTTGATGTACCCGAGGAACACGCGGCCCTCCAGGCTGAGCTCGTCTCCCAGGACGCTGCTCCTTCTCCTACAGCAGGGTGCAGACCAGGCTCAATAAATGCAATTCCCACCACAGAGCACCCTGAGTAAACGTGTCTCCTTATAGAGACTCAAAAGAAAGGAAACCTGGTCTCAGTGGGAAAATGGGGACCCAGGATACTGGAGGCATACGGGGAGCCACTGGAGATGCTGACGCACTAGGAGCCTCCTGGGACTGGGGGACCCTTCCCGTGTCCTAGCCCTTGCGGGGGGTGACAACAGCCTCCCAGCTCAGCCAAAGTCCCCCCAGAGGTGGCTTTGTCACCAGCAGACCCGGGGTCCCCCCGTCGTGCTCGGAGGCCCTGCCCGGTGCAGCGAGCGCGGCCGGGCTCGCCGCTCCGTCCCGGCTCCCCGACGCTTTGCCGGCAGGTGGCACCGGAGACCGAGCGAGGAGCGTCCTCGGCCCGCAGCCCGCGAGGGCAGCAGCTCGGGGCACCCCAGGGCCAGCGGGCCGGGGAAACGGGGCGGCAGGAACCTGCTGGCCTGCAGGAGACACGAGCGCAAAGCCCCGTCCCCTTTGGCAGGGCGACCCTACCTGGCGGGAGAGGCTGGGGGCAGAAAGCAGCTTTGCACACCAGGGTCGAGCAAGCTGAACACGAAGCTTTCTGCGGGTCCTCTTGATATAATCCGGGCCCTTGTGAAGGTCTTTGTCAGGGCCCCTCAGCAAAAGGACTTATTTTTTCTTGCTAAATTTAATGTCTGAGCTGGCAGCAGCCGCACTCAGAGGGTTTCGATGCTCTGGGATGGAGGCTGAAGGCCCTCAGGGAGCAGAGGTGGCCACCCAGGTACCCCGTCCCGCAGACACCAACGCATGGTCTTCTCCCGAGAAAATGATCCCATTTTCTTGGGATCCGCCCCAGAACAAGGAACCAGTTTGGCCCAAAGCCCCCTAGAAGCAAAGGCATTAAACATTCATAGAGACCTGATAGGATTTCTAATAAACCCTTCCTATTTCAAGGCACGTAACAGCAGAGATCAGCAAGAACGCTGCAGGGTGTTGTTTTCCTGCATCATTTTGGGGGGATTTGGGGTTTTTCCTCGGTGCTGAAGCCGCAGCCCAGGCCTCGGGCGGGACCTGGTGTGACGCAGCGTGCCAGCGCCCATCAATATTCATGCAAAGCGAGGCTCAGCAGGGACATCAAAGCGCGGAGCAGAGGGGGGTTTCAGCACTGGAAGGGACGTCTGGTGGCTACACGGGCCAGCCGCTCCTGCAAACGCTCCCGGGCTTCCCAAGCTCGGAACGTGCGGATGTTTGTCCCCAGCAGCACCTTGCCGAGCACCCACAAGCATCCAGGACCACCAGCATCCCAGGACTGACGATGGCCACCGGGATGCAGCACGGGCTCCGTCCCTATGTGCCATAGGGTGGCTCATTTTTGGGGTGCACATCCTGAGCAGGGGGCTTCACTCAACGTTGTCCTGGAACCACCCGGATCAGCCTCTCTTCCGCCTCCAGCTCCGCCAGGGTTCCCGCTTTTCCCACCCACTTTGTGCCCAGGCTCGGAGCCGCGGAGGCTCCGCTCAGCACTGGCCACCCAGGGGTTAATTCTCAGCCCTTCTTGCTGCTCTGCCTCCTTATGAGGAACAGCCTCCGCCAGGGCTGCAGAAAGGCTCTTTCTTCCCCCAGCAGATCTCCGGGAATGAAAAGTCTGTGTTCCAGATATTAAATTACTCATAAAATAGTTGGCCTGTCCCCGAGGCGGCTCAGCAAGCCAACCCCCCCCCCCATGCCGGCCCCCGCCGCCCGCCCCGCCGGGCTGCTGATGTGCATCTGCACGTCACCTCCCGCTCCAAGGTCAAGCTCTCCAATTTAAAGCAGCAACGTTGGGAAAGCAAACCAGATTTCAGCCGGAATTAGCTTCAAACGGAGCGTTCAGGGCACTCGTGCTGGGAAGGGAATGCGGGAGGGGAAGGGGCGGCCGGGCCGGGCTGCGGGCGCATCCCGCGCGATGCCGGCGCGAGATGCGCAGGTGAATCCCGCTCTCCGGAGACGAGTACCGGGAAAAGGGGAACAGATGCAGCCCCGCCAGCCCTGCTGCGGCGTTGGCGGCTTGCAGAGAGCCGCATGGTCCTCTCGCTCCGCAGCAGCCACCAGTGACCTACAACGGGGCCAGGAGTGGGTTTCCATGGGGATGCGCGGGGACGGGAACGCGGCCTGTGCTCGGCTATGGGCACAGCTTTCCCCAGCGTCGGGCCCGGCTCTTTCCGCTCTGTTTCTCCCTCCGCCAAGGAGCGGCGTCTCCTGGCAGCGAAGGAGCAGGAGACAGGAACGGGATGCGGGAGGATTCGAGGGGGAGCAGAGCCCGGTCCTGCCGGCATCCTTAACCCCTTGGGGTTCCAGTTTGCCCCTGCGGTGCACGCACAGGGACAAGACGATGCATGGAGGGGGGCACCTATTTTTCCACCGGGATACCGCCGTAACCATCACATACGCAGCCAGAGCACAGCTCCAGAGGCAAGCGCCCGTGCGAATCCGCACGCCGAGCACGTAGCAGCCGCGGGCACCGAGCGCCAGCGCCGCGCGCCGCCGGTGCGCCGGGCGAGCGGAGCACATGGGGCGGCTGCAGCGGGCCCCAGCCGCCCGGCCTGGCTCGCAGCACCCTCCTGCTGCCCTTCCGCCTCGCGCCCACCTGCGACGGAGCCCAGGCCGTGCAAAAGCGAGCTAGGAGGGCGCAGCACGGGCTGCAAGGCTGCGGCGGGGGGGGGTCTCGGGAGGGACGCGTGAGCGGGCACATACCTGGAATACCCACCTGGGGTTTTTAAAGGGGAATTCTCTGCAAGTCTGCAACGCCGGCCGACTCGCACCAAAGCCCGGGCTGGACTCCCGGGGCCCGCAAAGCAGCAAGGCAAGCGCGGGGGCTGGGAAAGCGGCCCCCCCTCCGGCTGGACGCTGCTGCCCGGCGCTCCCTCCCGTCCCCATCGGTGCCAGGAGCGCTCTTGTCTGCAGATGTTGGCACGGGCAGGGGCCAAGGCGGTGGCGACGGTGGCAGCGGGTCACCCAGGCGTGCCGGGGCGTCCCCGGGGGTGGCTCGCGTGCCGGAGCGAGCGGCCGCGCTGGAATCCCAGCGTCACCCGGGAATCGCAGAAGAAGCTCCCGGGCTCGGGCCTGAGCCAGGGCACCCAGGCTGCACTTGCAGCGCGTGGGAGCAGGACCCATAGGTGCAAGAGCCGGCCGGGGGCAAGATTTAGGAGGCTGCAGATGGGAGTCATCCTGGAGCTCATCCTCCTCCACGTCCCCCTCACATGTCCCTGTGGGTGGTGGCGACCAAAGGGACAAACTGCTCCGTTTTGGGCATCAACAGCACTCGGAGAAGCCACCCGTCCTCCTCCTGGCTTCTGGAGCAGACACATGGCTTGTCCTCCTGGTGATGGAGCTTCTCATCGCTCTGCAGCTCCTCAACGTACTCACGGGGTTCTGCTCATCCCTCATTTTCCCTTATCTTGGCTTCCTGATTTATTTTTTTGCCTTGCAAAACGCATTGCAGGGATGCCAAGAACACGGTCTGAACACGGTGCATCCGTGACCCCGAGGACCCCCGGCAGAGAATCCAGGCAAGCCGAGCCCTGGCAGGCAGAAGCATGACCCATTTATTATTAACGCCTTTTAGTGCCTGTGATCCGAGATCCAATGTATTTAATTTTTAAAGACAGCTGGTGTTGTTTGGGGGGTTGTTTGTACATATATACATGTATTTCCCCTGGCTGAATTAAAATGTGGGTGGTTTCAAATAGCCACCGCTTCCCCAAACCACATTTTGCCTTAAATGCCCAAGGTCTTTCCTCAACCCAAGGTTTCTTCTGGTATCACTCGTGTCCAGGAGCTCTTGTTGGGCTGGCTCAGATGTCACAGGCACCAACCTGTGATTTTCCTCAGCGATTTGCAGCCCTGCAGGATCCACCTTCAATCAAGTTAATGGGATTCAGCTGCACATCTTGTGGGGCAACTACTTAGCACCATCTCTGGACACAGCTGGGGGTTTTGGGGGAGGTTGTAGCTGCTCCTGAGGAAGGACCATCATCCTCCTCTTCAACCTTGTGTCCATCCTTCCCAGTGCTTCATCCCCATAGCCGAGCAGAAAGCATCTGCAGATGTGTTCTCCATGGATTCCTTCTTCTCTTCTCCAAGAGGTAGGCTATGAAGAGGAGGTTTGAGGTTAATGGTCCCTTATGGTTCTGGCCATCAGAGCTGGCAGATCAGCACCCAATGCTGGAGTTTTTTCCCCAAATCTTCGCGTCTTTTCTGTCCAGGAGGGCCTTTTCCCGTGTTGCTTCTGGCAAGGATGCCTCAAAATGAGGACAAGAAAGGATGTTCTCAAGAGGCGACCATTTGCAAGGGCCAGAGGACGTTGTGCTTGTGCTGGTGGAAGCAGGACAGCCCAGCACTTAAAGCATCTGTAGAAAAGCATATTTCAGGAGCTGCGTTTCCTAAAAAGAGCTCTTTGAAATGAAGCTTCAGTCTGAAGAAATGGGGATTTCACCACAAAGAAAATCTTGTTCTACAGCCGCAGAATGAAGGACCCTGGCTTCAGGTATTCACCAAAGATGAATCAGATCCCCTGGATCCTGAGGGCTTTTTGGCCTGGTTTGGTTTCCTAAAGGATTATGCCTTATGCAATCGCATCTCCTTGTGTCGTGGAAGCTGAGCTTAGCACCACCAAATAATAATAATAATAATAATAATGTCTTAAATGTTTTAACTCTGTCATCTGAGGGCATGTGAGTCTACAAGCCGGTGTGAGCCAGGCTAGACGGACACGTGGTATTGGGGGGATACCAAAAGAATGAGAGGGGCTGTGGGGATACCCAGGCCTGAATGTCAGCAGACACCAGGGAGTCCACGCAGGTGATGGGAGGATGCACACACTGAGCCCTACGAGGACGGACGTGCTTGGAGAAGACCTCATTGGGGAGAGGGACCTTTGCTAGCACCTTCAGCGTCATCCTGCCACCGCGGATGGCCCTTGCTGCTGCTTGGCTGCTTTGGGACGTGTCATTAGGAGTCCCCTTGGCCCGTGTGTCATTGAGCTCCTCCTAAGACCGGGTGGCGAGGCAAGACGTGCCGGAGCGTGTCCCCGGGCGAGGGCCACGGGCAGGTTCGCACCTCCTTCCATCTGCAACCCCGGCGTGTTCCTCGGGGCGCCCTCGGGCGCAGCACGCGTTTCGGGGCGAATTGCTTGACATTTAGGAGCCCCTGGGGGCTCGCTGTGCTGCAAAGGGCAAAGACGTCACCGCGGGGGACGGCCACGCTCTGGCTGGCGAATCCCGGCCGACATTTTCTCCTCTTCCCGAGCTTTGCCGCTAGATGTCATTGGAAAAGCGATGTTGCCGGGCCGGGATCACGGAGGATGGCGGCGGGGGCAGACCCTGCTCGGGTCCTCCTCCCCATGCAGGACCGCGGTGCCTTCCCAGGCTCGGTGGCTTTGGAAAGCAACAGCACTGAGCAACGCTGGGTATTCAGGGCTCAACAGCATTAAAATGCAACCAAAACCTTACTGTTATTATTATTTTTCCAGGCTAAGCAGCCCGCGTGGCCCTCCCGGGAGGGAGCCGCACGTCACCCTTTCTCAAGGGGGGGCGAGATGCCGTCACGCGGGGCACCTGCAGTAGGACGGTCCCCTGCGACAAGGGGGACAAATGAGGCCTTTCTGGGCACATTCTTTTCTCCGGGAGCGGGCGGCGATGCGGAGGCGTCCCACGGCAGCCGGCAGGCACACAAAGGGCCGGCGATGAAAGGGGCGCTTGCAAATCCTCTTAGGGCCTTGGCTCCGTGCGTGTTTTTTATCCCGTCCGCTGGGAAGAGATGCCCCGGGCGCGGGGGGACGCGGGGGCTCCCTCCGCTCCGCCGAGGCGAGCGCGGCGCATTCAGGGCCTCAGAATGGCATGAAAGGGAAGAAAAGGCCGCGGCGCGCCGGCGTGCATCCCGGCGGGCAACGCAGCCCTGCCGGCGGGGAGGGGGCCTTGGGAATGCCACCGCGCGGGGGGAGGGGACGGTGGCTCCAGGAGAAGCGATGGGGACGTCTCGCGAGGGCAGCTGAGCGGTCGACGTGGGCTCCTCCATCCTGGTGTGGAGAGGTGTCCCACAGGAGTGCTCTGGAGGGGCCCTGCGTGGAGGAGATGTGTGGTGGGACCCCCAAGGGGTTACGGCAAGGCGGTCCCGTGCAGGGCCACCACGCTCAGGCAGGGCACACCAAGCCGATGGTGCCTGGAGCCGTGTGAACCAGGGTACACCAGGACGTTATGGCCCTACTGAGAAATAGGACAACTGCTGCTATGTTGAGAAGCTCTCCAGGGCTCGGGGAAGACTTGCTGGATGCTTCTTTGAAGCCAACAGTTGCCAGGACCAGAGGGGACCTGTGGGACCCCAGTGTAAGGACCTGAGTCTAGAACTGGGATGTTGCAGGACTGCTTGGACACAAAAGGAAACTCAATCTAAGGAACCTACCCTGAGTCTAAGTCTTTAGGACCGACGTGCTTGTCTGGGGATGTCGCTGGCTTGTGCATACTGAGAAGATCGGGAAGACGTGATGTTCCCTCTCGCACAGGCTGGAGATTTATTTCATCGCGTTAGTTCAGACAGCTTGTATATCTTTGTAGCCTGGTGCAAATCGAGTCCAGGGAGTGGCCCTTCCTTGCTGGTGGCCTTCAGCCAGTGCTCCAGGAGTCCTTCCAGCTCTGTGGTGATGGGTTGGCTCATGCGCAGGGACAACATCACTTTCCTGCAGCTGGGTGGGGATTCTGGGGGGGTTAGGAAAAGCGATGGAGAAGCAGAGATACATGAGGTCTCTTTGGTTGGTCTCTGCTGGGCCCCAAGGAGTAGGGCGGTCCTGCTCTGAGGGATCCCTGGAGTTTTTGAGCATGTGTCTGTGGAGAGCAGGAGATAACGGCAGCTCCTTCCCCTCTGGGCAGCTCCAGAACCCTGTGGGCAGAGGCCGATGGCAACAGCTCAGACCTCGGTGGAGCCTCCGATATCTGTGGAATCCTGGTCTCTCTGCCGAGCACGGAAACCACTCTTGAACACGTCGGGGAATTCCTTGTGCTGAGGGGCTGATGAAGGTCACGGTGACAGTGAGTGACTCCCCGGGGTGAGACGGTGCCAGACGCCAACAGCAGCGGAGCGAAGAGGATCTCCGGCGACGCCTGCCTGGAAGGCGCCACGGGACGCCCGCGTCACCCTGCTGAGCGGCACCGTTTCGACAGGCTGCCCCGTGCGTGACCCGGGTTCGTGGCACCGCCTCGCGCGCCCGCGTGCCTGGTCGGTTCACGAGCACGGCCTGGGCCCGTTGAACGGTGGGAGGGAAGGTCTGTGAGTCTTCCCTCGCCGCCAGCAGCAACCCATCAACGGCTGCCACGCACCAAGCGGGGCCTACGGAACGGGTCCACCTACACTTCTGTGGCTCCTCAGCCTTGAGAGCTCCTCTCTCCAGGAGCCCAGGAGAGGCGATGGTGTCAGCCCGTACCATCTGACTGCGTTATCACACGGAGCATCCAAAGGCAGAGGTCGGACCCTGCCCTGGGTACCCGCAGCCGTGCAATTGCTCTTGGAGAAAGGACTTGGCTTAGCTTTAGGTGATCCCTCTTATGACAACTAAACCTGCGCTTTGTAAGGCTCAAAATAAGCCCACAAAGGCTGCGTATCCTTATGCCTTGTCCCAGGCATCCTTTTCTCCCTACCGGTAACCTCAAAACTCCCCAAATCTGAGAAAAACACATGATATTCCACATCACTTCAGCTCTCCTTTACTTCCCTTGCATTCTGTTCCTATCCAACAGAGAAACGCGTCTCCGGGCGGTGGAAAGGCGCTTCCCGGGATCACAGAGCTCTTCTCCCGACGAGCCGCCGTGGTGACGTTCCCCCTCTTCCCGTGCACACGCTCCGCTTGGCTCTCCCCCACGGAGCGGCGCGCAGACGGGGATGTGCTATGACCGATGCATTCAGCCATAACAAGGTCACCAAGAAACGCGGATAGAGCAAAGAACTGTTTTCCCTTTTCCAGCTCCCTGCGAAGACGGGAGAGACCTGGTAGATAAACGTCCTTGGAAGCAGCAGTCCTGGGGAGCGAGCAGGGAACCAAAAGCCTGTGCTGCCTCTCTGACCCTCTGAATCCTTTGAAAACCTTTTGCTTTGCTGGAGCTCACGTGAGTGGAAGCTGCAATTACCAGCTAATGAGGATTGAGCTCTGCATGTGAGAATATTGCATAAACCGTGGTCTTGGTTAGGTGCAGCGGTGCCCAACGTGTATTGGACCCGTGCTCTGTCCACCAGGAGCCCCGCTCTGCGCAGGGCAGCATTAGACATTTCAGAATGAGATAAAGTTCTGGCATAATCCATTCCCAAGGGGTGTTTCCTGGCTATCTACATAAGCTGGGAATCCTTGACATATGGAAGAAGAGGTCCAACATGCAGCAGATATCGGTGTTGGACCTTCCTCTGCCTATGGTGGACAGCAGAGCATGGCGCTTAGCAGAGCATTTGGATGTCTTCAGTGTCAGCTGAGCACTGAGACACCTCTGTGGCTCCCGCGGAGCTTCTGCAGCAGGAATATTTTTCCGGCAGCTCCCGTGCTCGCCGCAGGCAGCGGCAGCCCCGCGCTGCCCGGCAGCTCCGCGCTCCTTGCACGGATTTCTCCTCCCCTTCCTCCTCCAGGCCGGGCTTTGCTGGGAGGAGCAGCGTCTGCCCGAAGCCCCCGATAAGGCCGGGGGGCCGGTCTCGTGCAAGGGCGCGTGGGGAGGGTCTCTCGGGCGCCCCGCGGTGCTCATTTTGCACCAGATTGTGCGTGTTGCACTGGGGCCGACCCAGATGGGACCCGGCCACCCACCCCCAGAAAGGCCAGGGGGGCTCTCAGCAGCTCCAGGGGGGTGTTTTGCTCCCACCAAGTCCCTTTTGGCAGCGTTCGCCCTCCGCGCGCCCAGGGCTGCCCCGTTTGCTTATCTAATGCCATGATTTAACACAGGCGCAGGAACTCACACGCTCGCTCCCGGCCGCCTCCAAATGACTTTATTGCTTCCTGTCAACCGGCCGAGCGTATCCTGTTAATATACAATCCCCAACGAGCCGGTTTCGCAGCGTAATCCCTCTCTGACCGATAACGCCGCTCACCTCTCCGCAGATCCCCGGTTCTGCCCGTTGAGCATGGAAGGAGGCGGGTTCCTGGGGCTGGGCAACGTAGCCCTGCAGTCTTGGCCGTTGTTTTTTGGGGGATAAATCCTGGTGCTCCAAAATACGCTGGCTTTGCGCCAGTATTTGTGTTATTTCCAAGGGTTCATCCTCGGGTGATGGGTGAGGGTGATCCTCGGGCAATGGCTGATGCTGGGTGCAATGATAGCACTGAGGGTCCTGCTCCCTTCTCATCCCCTCTCTCATATCCATACACTTGGGGGAACATCTGATCTGCTGCGTTTCTCCCACTGATCCTCCAGTCATTGAGTAGGGTCCCTGCATCCATCACTGCAGCAGTGGGACCTCTCTACCCTCCTTGATCTTTCCCAGCTCTTTCCTTGAAGGTTCATGGGGTGCACTTGGGCACTTGGGCTACTCCGAAGGCAGATGGGGCAGGCGATAAATTTGACTCCAAGGCTGGTCCTGAAGTTCCCCTAAGCGCTGCAGACATGGCTGAAGATTCATGGCTGGTGGCGAACCAAAATATTTAACTCGGGTTTCGTGTGTCAAGACCCTAAATGCTTCTCTCATTCCCCTAGGGAGCAGATTCCTATATTAAACCTGCCCAACCTAATGTGCTATCAGCTCTTTTCTGGCCATTTCTTTTAAAAAAAAAAAAGGCATTTTGGAGCTCTGGGGACTGCTCCCGGATTCAGAAGTCTCTCGTGTGCCAGAAGCCAGTGTTTGTGTGCGCTCCAAACATGCCCCTTGTCATCAAATTTCCTCTTTGGCCTGAGGAAAAGGAGCATGTGTAGCCATATATAATGAAGCTGTAGCATGACCTTTTTTTTTGATGTTTTTATTTCTATTTTCCTTGACCTTGAGGCCAGTTTCTTCTTCTGAAGCACTTCCTGGAAGTTCTGGACAGTCTTGGTGTTGCTTGCTGGTTTCATTAGGAGCTGGACGTGCCCTCAAGCCTCCCTGGTGAAGTTCTGGTGATGATCCATACACTTAGCCCCTTGTGAGGTGGGACATCTGCTTACGGAAACACAGTTTTCCTGGTCTGACAGGAGGAAAATCCCCTTTTGACCAAAGCACATGGAGCGGTCGCCTCGCTTGCTTCTCCGCTCGCCCCTGCTCCCCTGCTCGGTGCCCTGCGCTCGCTCTCGGTCCTCAGCCCAACGCTGACGTAGCCGCTCTGGTTCTTGGCAGCCCCATCCCTCCAGACAGCATGCAAACCATTGCAAGAGAGGAAAAAGAAGGGATTGTTTTAATTAAAAGCAAATTAAAGGCCTAGCTGATAGCAGCCTGGAGATGAGTAATGGGATGCAGCAGGCTTTGGCTCTGGAGCTGAGAACGGGGCTGGCGCCTGGTCAGTGTGAGCACCCAGGAGGTCCCGGTCCAGGCTCCGGCGCCACGTTCATGCACGGCGATGTCCAGGGGCTCTGTCCCAGTGTTGGGCCAATCCACAGGTCAAGCCTCCAGCTTCTGCAGTAGCTCCCGTGGGCCCAAAAAGGGCTTTAATCACAGAAAGGAGATAGATGAGTGGCTGCAGAGTCCACACCGATGTGCACAGATGACTTCCCCAACCAAATGCAGATCCAGGGATTTCCCAAGCCCTGCTGTAGTTTATATTTTTCTGTAGTTTATACTTCTCTTCCAAAAACTTGTCCGGTCTCCACTTGAATTCCTGTAGTTTCTTTTGTATACAGCATCCTTTGCCAAGGAGTTCCACAGTTCACCTCCCGTCCATGTAAAGAATCATCTCCTCCAGTTTTTAACCTCCTCTTTCCTTCCTTTTCTTTCTAACCTGCACCAAAATTCCTTGTGACAGCCTTTGTTCATGCAATGGGAAGGGGAGCAAGTCAGTCACTCGCTGCAAACCTTACAGGAGATCTCCAGGTCTTCCCACCTTCTGCTATCAATTAATCAATTAAAAGCGCATAGAGATGACCCTGCAAGGGCAGGGATGGTTGATTCAGTGTCAAAGTTTATTGCTCGGATGGGTCTTTGGCAAAAAATATATATATATAAGTAAGGAAATGTTAATGGGAAGAGTGTGCGTGTGTGTTTGCCAGAAAGCAAGGGCTTCCAGCTGCGCTCTCGCTTGGGCTGCTAACGCGGGACGCGCTCCAGCCCATCACTCCTTAGCCAAAATCTTAATGGAGCGGACGCTCCCACACCCAAGTGAAAAATGCCTCCAATGCAACACAGAGCACAATTCCTGGGGTCTTCCCCCCTCCTGGATCCCCAGCGCTCGGGGTGTTTTGGGTTGCACATCACTCCTCGCTCCATCCCGCTGTATCCCGCTTGGCTTGTTGCTCCTTTCTGGAGTTGCCTGGGGAAAATGCCTCTTTTTCGTCCTTCTTTTGCAGAGGAAGATGCTTTGGCCTCCTGCAGGTCGGCTCTTTTACAGTAATTATCCCTGTGGAAAAAGGAGCAATTTTGGAGCAAACTCTGGTATAGGATCCAATATTTGCCTTTTCTTAAACTTTGGGCGCCAAAGGATTTTGCTCGGAAGACCTCCTGACCTAACTCATAAAGTCCTATTTTTTTCCATGGCTTTCATAAGAATTTACAAAACTCCAATTTTTAACACCAGTCATGACCAAAAAAAGGAAAAAAAAAAAGAAAAAAAAAGGAAAAAAAAGGAAAAAGAAAAGGTAGTTTTCTCCCCAGTCTCCTATTATATGCCATTGGAGTATTCTCAATTTTGAGGATGCCACTCTGTAATTTTCTAGTATTAAACAGAGACCTGACTTTGATTTTTCAGCTTTTTTTTCCCCCTTTGTGCATTGCAGAAACCATTTTCTGCAGGATTTTTGGACTACACCGCCAAATAACAGGGGTTGGAGCCTTCCCTTTTACAAATCTGGAAACTTATGGCGATTAAATCGTGTGCCCTTTCATGCCATTACCTCTGTCGGTGTGCAACGTCGGCCGTTGTGCCTAAGAGGCTGCCTGCTGGGCAGGTTTATTCTCTAGCATTACTATATCCGGCTAACTAGAAAATAATCAAGGACTGAAATGACAATATTTCCCGTAATAATAACAGTTTAAAAAAGAAAACTTCAGGTAGTYGTGTCTCACGGTTATCAAATCTTCCTCATTACATTTACATGCATAACATGAGATTCTGGTGATGCTTCCACCTATTCCTTGCTCTAGCTCTTAATCTCCTTTCTTATACATGTATTTTTTAAAATGCAGGGAAGTGCTTTGTCATACGCATCTCTCTGCATCCTGGGAATTTGGAATTTCCTTGTTATTTCTATGCTTTTATTAAATCCAGCAAGCTCTCCAGACACATTTTCTTTTCTTTCTGTTACCGTAAAACCTGCTCATTCCTGATATTAGCTCTTTCTGGAAGACCTGACATGTTTGCCACCCTAGACGAGATATCTTTGCAGATTKTCCTTTTCCCCGAGTTGCTTTTAACTCTACAGCTGGTTCGCCCATAACTGCAATGGGATAATTCCTTGCATGTTTAATATAGGGTTTACCTGGCTGTGCTCAGCTCTGTCATTACAAGCTGACCTCAAATGAGCTGTTGAACCAAGTGCCCCAAATTTCACGACCARTTCCCCTATGTCTATTTTAAACACTTCAAAAGTGCCTCTTCTCTTYAATTTGGTCCCATGGACACCATCCAAAAGTTTTGCTCATTTTTAGGAGCTCAAATGCTCTGCAGATCTTCTAATGCAACCCAACAGTTGACTTGGACTTCCTAGTTTAACCCAATGTTCTTGAGTCCCTGTCTTCCCAGCTGCCTTCTGCCCCTCACGCGTCTCTGCTGCTCTCCCTAACAGACGCATTTCTCATCCCAAACTTTTCCAGGGCTCTGCCGCCCTCCTGGAGGTCCCAGCACTGGAGAAGGTTTGATGGACCCACGCCATCCACTTACCTCCTTCCTCTCTCCATCCTCACCTTCCTTCTGGCACTGGAGAGTTCGGAGCGTGACGGAATCTTTCCTTTAGCAACAGATGAGCTAAGAAATGCCAGGGAAAAAAAAAAAAGAGCTGAAAGGGAGAGGAAGCRGCAGCTCCCTGCAACAAGCCAAACGGGTTGAGCAAGAAGGGCTCCCGGGATCACGTTTCAGCAGGAGCCAGGTCCCCTCGCCAGGCAAAGGGGGATGTAAAGCCCTTATCTGGATTTAACTCTGTCCGCAGAAGGGAGCGGGTGGCAGGGGTGGCCACGGGGGGGCAGATCATGGGCCCGGCCCTGCTGACCCTGCGAGGCTGCCCCCGGACCACCACAACTCAGCGAAAATGCTGCTCCGTTCCAGAGGGCGGAGGCAGATCCCTCCATCCCTTGGGAGATGATGTAGGTGCCAAGAAGCGGCGGAGCGGCTCCTATAGGGGGGAAAAAAAAAGGGAAAAACCAGGGTTATTTGGGTCAATCCATCCTCCAGACCAAGTCTTTGAGGGGAGAAGGGCTCAAGCCCGCCGGGTCTCCCGGAGCAGCAGCTTTGGTTATCGGCTGCATGGCCACGGGGCCACACGGTGCCTGTGCATGTTCGAGGATCAGGAGTTAAGCGTTTAAACGATAAGGGATATCTTAAAACCAGAAGTTTCGCAATGAATCTTCGCCGACACCGCCGTGCTATTAGTTAATAGGCAGAATTAACTCCCTGGCCCGGGGCCAAGGCCGTCACGGCCCGAGCCAGAACAGCTGAAGCTGCTTTTCGCTCGGCTGCGGCTTTTACGGGCTTTGCTGCTGCGGGGAGACTCCGGTTTCTGTAAAAACACGCCGGCGTTTCCCTGCTCCCAGGCTGCCCCTGCAGCCGGGCGGCTCCGCGGAGCCCGAGGGGYTGAGCCGGGAGCTGCCCGCCTCCGCCCCGGCGTGCAGGGACACGAGCGACGCGCTGGGCGCGGGCCGGTGGCTCGAGGTGCCGCCGAGGGCCCGGAGGAACCCTSCTGCCTTGGGGCTGGGCAAAGAGCGTCGGGAAGCTGCCTTGAAGCTCCGGGTGCGAGCCAAGGAAATAGCACCTGCGAGCGGCTCCGCACGTCGGAGACGCTGCCTTGAACTGCCACCTAACCTGGTTTAATGTCCCCTGGATGTCACCGTTCATGGTTGCCTTGAAAGATCTTTTCTATCTAGGTGTGTTTGAAGTTGTAACTGTCCCCTTGTAACCCTAAAGCTGTTGGTTTCCCATCTCGAGAGGGTTGGACCTGCTCCAACCGSGCTGTCCGAGGGCTGGATGGGCACAGTGGCCTTTAAGACCGGCAGCACCTCTCGCCTCCCCAGGTGGCACCAACCCCCACTCGGTGTCACCTAGTGCTGCCACCAGCTGTCACCAGATGGCAGCAAGGGGAGCACCAGCCACATTGTCCCGGTGGCCAGTTGAGGACAGGGAGGACGCGTGGWGCTTCCCTGGGCCACAGCCTTGCTCTGTGGACGCTCCAAGCACGGGCTGGGTGCAGGATGAAGGGAAGGTGCAAAGGAGGTTGTTGGGTGAGCTCTGGTGTTGCTCCTGTCTTTGCTGGTCCAACATGGAGCTGCTGGCTTGGTGCCCAGCTCGTGTGGAGCTCCACGTGCAAGGTGTCACCATCCCCGAGGKGACATCTAGGTGCTTTCTGCAGGACACGTCCTCTCCGGGCCAAAGGAGACAAGGAAYGAGCAGAACTAGGTAGGAAGCAGCTGGAAGTGAGGTGGGAAGGGCRAGGAGGAGACATCACGTTGGTGGCCCCAGGGGCTTCATGGGCAAACGTCTGCATGTGGCTTGAGCAGGCTCTGGTTYGAAGGCACGGGGTTGGTGCCCACGTGCCTTGGGAGGTTCATGGGGTGGTGGGATGGAGCTCTATGGGGTGGCAAACCGGAGGCAGGTCTGAGCAGCGTCTCCTGGGACAGTCCTGGTGGGAACTGCGCTTCCAACAGGATGACAGCGGCTCCAAACCAGCAAAGACGGAATTCCCGCTCCCACCTTGACTTAGATGGGTCCAGAGGGCCGGGCTGCCCCATAGGAAGCCCCCAGGCTCTGTCGCACCGGACACATAATGTCCATCGGCCAGGCCTGGCAAGGAGCCACCCCGGGCTCCCATGGGATGYTCCAGGTGCCTGGGAAGGGCCAGTTCTGCCCACAGAGCCGGCAAAAGGGAACGGGAGCTGGTGGGGAGGAGGAGGAGGA
>PTEX01000169.1:744806-818449 GCA_003342815.1 Eudromia elegans | reverse complement strand
CCTCCGCTCTCCATGGAGCGCCCGCGCTGATGCCCGGCCCGGCGCGCACCATGGGGCCGCTGTGGCTCTGCTGCCTGCCGCTCGCCCTGCTGCCGCTGCTGGCCGCCGTGGAAGGTAAGGGCAGCCCGGGTTGGGGCGGGGGGGGGGTCCTTAATTTACTTAATTGAACCGTTTTGTTCGGTTTTCACGCGCATAGATACGTGGTTTTGCCGGTGCCCGCCTTCCCCCGCCGCGCGAAGTTTCCTCGGGGAGGGAAGCGCTGCCCCAGGTGGAGGGGCTCTTGCCCCCCGCCCCATCCCTTATTGCCCCCTCATGCCCAAATCCCCGCGGTCCCTTCGCCTCGCAGCGACCCCCCCCCCCCCCGGCTTTACCGCCCTCCTCCGCCCCGCGGGCCCCGCCGCCCCTCAGGGGATGCCCGGGCGGCCGCAGCTCCCGCATCCCGGCGCGGGGGCGGGGGGTCGCAGCAGGCCCGGAGCCTTGGCCGGGTCCCCCCTCCGGCCTCCCAGACAAAGCAAAGCCGGGCGGCAGGTGGGGGGGCCCGGGGGGAGCCCCGTGCGGCCGCAGACGCAGCCCGGGAGCCGCGTCGCGACTATCGGGAGCGTCGGGACCATCGGGAGCGCCGCGACGTGCAGGGACGCGGCCCCCTCCCTCCCTCCGTTCCTCCSTCCGTGCCTCGCTCGCCGGGGCCGCGGGACGGGGGCCGCGCTCGCCCCCCGGGGCTGTGGAAGCGGCTCCGTTTATTGAGCCGGAGTTTTGGGAGGTGACTCATGGCTTGGCCGGCGGCGCGTCGCGATATTTGCAATACGGGAGCCTGGGCGCACACGGGGCTGTTTGCGGCGCCCATGGGCTGCTGGGTGGCTTTGGTTACGGAGCGGGTTCGGGGCGAGCTGGCCCRCCCGGACCTGGGCTCCACGGTGGCATCGGGCCCAAGCGCTCGGCCAGCTGGGCCCACGCGGGGCGCTCCGTGTCACCGTGTCCCCATGCTGCCGTTTGGGTGTGACAGGCAGCACCTTGGGGGTCCRGTGGGTGCTGGTGGGGTCGGCAAGGTGAAGCGACGCTGCCCGCTCYGGAGCACCCTGTGACACCCTCCGGTTCCCAAGCCAGCATGGAAGGAGGGAGCCGGGAGCGACCTGCTGACGAACGGGTGGTCCCTGGGCTGTCCCAGTGGCTCCAAGATGACTCCCCTCTGGATACAGCCCTTCTCCGATGGGACGAGTTGCTGGCTTCCATCTGGAGCAAAATGGGGAAAAAGGAAAACTTTGGGCTCCGTCATAGAGAAAACAACCCCATAGTCTATTTATTTGCCCCAGGAACTGCTCCGCTTTGCAATGGAGCTTTGCCATGCCTCAGTTTCCCCTAATCGCAAGGTGTAAAACAGCGTCTTTGTGGCAGAGAGCCCCGTGGGATCCACATCGCAAGGCGCTGTGAGAGGACCATCCAAACCGGGGCGGGCGGCTGCCTGGTTATCCATGCGCTCCATGCTTGTCCCCTCGCCTCTGCAAACCGGGATTGGGAACAAAGCCCATACGGGAAGCGAGCGGGCAAAACCACGGAGCGCTTGGATCGGTGCCGCCGGACCCGCGTGCCGCAGGCCGCTCGGTTCAACCCGGCCCTGGCAAAAGGAAATGCTGGAAGGGGGGGAAAAAGAAGGGGAAAAAAGGAACGTTAGGTCATAAATCAATAGGGAAGGCAGGGAGGTGGATGACAAGGTACATAAAGCAGAGGTTGCGCGTTGCGCTGCGGCGCGGGTGCTTGCAGGGTAACCCCGTGGCCGCCGCCGCGGCCAAAGTTCAGACTCGGCAGCGGGAAAGCTCCGTTTTCTGTTTTTCCCTTTTTTTTTGGTTGTTTTTAAAATAGTAATAATAAAGTTGGGGACAAAGAAGTCCCGCCAGGATCCGGATTCCCCGCGAGCTGGGAATGCCGCTGACGGGCTCTCCTTCGTATCCAGATGCCGCGCGGCGCATCCGCAGCATGGAGATGGGGGATGCCCGAGCGGGATGAGCGGGAATCGCGGGGTCTCGTCCCGCCTGCGCGGGGGGAAGCAGCGGAGCGAGGCGCTTGGGAGTTAACTTTCCGCCAGGCTCGCGGCGCTGGCAGCCTTCCCGAGGGCTGGAATAGAGCCAACGCCGGGCCAAAAAATGCACGGGGAGCATCCAAGGGAGGAGCGCGGCGGCCCCGCGCATCCCTGGAGCCGGGGCCGAGGGCTCCTCCRTGCAAAGGGCTCCTTCCCAGCGCGTGTTGCTCCCGACGGTCCCCCTTGACCTGTATGGAATTGCACTGATGGGATGCGGGAAGCAGAGCAAGGGCCGGGTGTAGGGACCCACTGCCAGCTTGCATGGGCATCTCCCACGTATTATATATACGCTATATCCTCTGTATTCTATATTGCAAATGAATGCACAATAATATACGATATATTATGCACATTTTAATGTATTTTAATGCTGATCCAGGCCCTGCGCTCTTGCGCATACGTGACCCTGGAGCTGACGCGGTTGCTGAGCCCTTCCCCAAGCCGGAGAGCATCTATGGGATGCCGATAAACCCCAGGCTGGACCTGGCCATGGTTTATCTCCTCTTGTCGCCCTGCTCCCTGGTGGCTTCCAAGGAGAAGATGTTGGGAATGTGGAGGGGTTTCCAAAAGAAGGAAGCAGGAAGGGGGGGAAAAAATCCCGTATTCCAGCACGGTGAATGTAAAGCCATATATGGCTGGCTGAGCGGGGTTGGGAAAACAACTCGGGAAAGGCAATAAAACGTCCCCTCCAAACCCCCTAAATGCCCCAAATGAGGAGCAGGGAAACCAGTGAGGCCAAAAGAGGCTGAGCCTGGAGTGATTGGGGAGATGGGGAAAAAATGTCCCGTTTCCCCCAAATCCCTGGCCCGCATTGGAGTCGGGAGAAGCGAATTGGGAGCAAATTGGTAAAAATGCCTTATGGGGAGCAAAAGACACGCAGGTTTCGCAAGCGCCGCTCCCTGGGTGATCCAGGGAAGATCTAGGGATCTGGGAAGGACTCTCCTCTGGATGAAAATCCCCTTAAAGAAGGGGGGAACAAAGGGCCGGTTTTCCCCCCGGCTGGAGGCCGGCGCGTTGAGCGGCGCRCAAGGCGAGGGTGGGAATTTCGGGGCGAGGAAGTTTGCAAATTCTGCTGAATTATGCAGGGCGACGTGGGGGGAAGGAGGAGGCGGGAGGGGAGAGAAAAAAAAAAACCCAACAGTTGTCTTTAAAATATGGCAAAAGGGGATCTCGTGACACTGGATAACCGGGCTGCAAAGTGGCGGGTGAAATGTAGTCGGTGATGAATGGAAAGGGATTCGCATGGGAAGGAGGGGAAAAAAAAAATTACCCTAAATCCATGCATGCACAGTGGCGGCCTTTAAATTACTTATTAGCATTTTAAGAAAGAGACCGTAAAGTCATTGTGGGCAGCGCTTTGAAAGGCTCCACGCGGGACTGGAAGAGGCTGGGAATGAGGATGAGGAGGGTCGCGAGGCGGAGGAGGGGGTGAAGGAAGGGAGCAGGATGAAGCCGCCCATGGGCGGGTGCCCCTTGGCTTCGGTGGTGGTGGAAGGCGCGTGGCTTGTCCCCACCGTGGGACGAGGGTGTCCTTGTCCCCGAGCGCCCTTCGGTGCCGCTGCCGGAGCTGGGATTGAAGCCTGGGTCACCTCTGCTTTGGCCTCCCGCGACGGGTGGGATGTTAGGATGGAGGAGGGCTGGACCAAGGTCTTCTCCTGAATGCTTGGGGCTGCCTCCCACATCCCTGTGTGACTCTTGGGATGCTGGGTTTGGAATGGAGGGGTCCATGTCACGACACCGAAGGACAAGAGGGGATCCCGGTTTCCTCCAGGGAAGCAGGAGCACGTCGGGGGGGATGGACGGGGCTCCCGGGTTGGGCGGGGAGCGGGGCTGAGCGTGGGAACGTCCCCCGGGTGGAGGGGACGCCGCCGGGAGCCGCGTGGGCTCCTGCTCCCAAGGCCACACAAAGGGAACAATGGGCTCCCGCCGGAGCCCGTGGGACGGCAGGGGAGGGGGAGCAAGGGGGGGTGCYGCTGTCCCCCTCCGCTTCCCGGGCCACCGCGAAGCCGGGGACGCGCGTGGAGCGAGCCGGAGCGAGCCGATGCCTCCCGGATCCGAGGCGGCTTTCACCCCACGGCTCCTTCTCCCACAGMATGCGACTTTACGGCTGGCGTTTGAGCCCCTCTGGGATCTGGGATCGTGTCCTGCGTGGGGCGTGGAGCAGGGTGATGGTGACGACGGCGCTAGCTGGGGACGGGGGTTCCTTTTGCACGTGTCGGTGGGTCTGTCTGTCGCGCTCCGGCTTCTCAAACTGGTCCCGACACCTGTTCAGGCTGCGGGGCGGCGGCTTGGGATGAAGTCGGGTCCTCTGGAAGTGCCGAGTATCCCGGCAGCTGCTCCCATTTGTTGTCCTGCGGGCTCCACCGCTCCGCTTTGAAGCCCGGGAGGTCCCACAGGGCTGTGGATCCAAACTGGGGTCCTCCTGCCACCGGGCGCTGAGCTTGTCCCCATCCCGGTGTGACCAGCGCATGGTGGTGGCAGGTGCACAGGAAGATCTCAGCACCTTCCTTCATCGTTGGGTGCTGCAGAAGCCTGTTCCTATTGSGCTAAGGGTGGCAGGAGGGTGCAGGAGTCCCGTGCTGGTCCTGCAGCGCTAGGGAAGGAGACACGGAGCACGGGCATCCTTGTGGCATGTCGAGTGGGCTGCCCGYGTGGCCTCGTGGCGGAGGAAGCGAAGCAGGTCGCCCTCGAGCTCCTGCCCTGTAATTTGGGTGCCCTAATTAGGACCTGAGCCCTGGCTTGTGGGCGCCGTTGGAAAGCTGACCTGGCRTTTCAACGTGTCTTTGGGAGGTCCACGGTGTGTGGGCTCCGCCGGGGAGAAGGGAGAGACCAGGCCTTGCTCCGTGGATTGCGTCTCCCGCTGTGGTCAGCCCTGGACGTGTTGTCCATGGGCTGGAGGTGCTCAGAGGGGCTGGTCCGTCCCGTTGCTCTCCTGGGCAACCCCAAAGCCCAGCTGTGGGACCCATGGGAACCRTGAGGTCAGCACGGTGCGCCCAACCCATCCCCATCCCACGGTGCTGAGCGGGGACTCCAGAGAGACGCGGTCAACTTGACCCGCTGCTCCCCTCCCTTGGGCCCTCCTGGGTGTCCAGATGTTCCTTGCCCTTCTTGGCCGCGTGTGCGTTTGGGTGTGTCGGGTCAGGGAGGGCAGCCGGCTCCAGATGTCCGCATGCTCCCTTCCCTGCTCTTGCCATGGCTCCCGCTGTCACCAGGYATCCCCGCCTCGGTGCCCGGGGTGTCTCCGTCTGCAGGATCCCGTACGGGCCGTGTCCTCGGCAGCTCAGCCGCTGTGCAGCCCGTGGGGAAGCCCTTGTCACCTCTCATCTTCCTCCGCGCCGTGGAGCGCGCTGGTGGGGTTCCTGTCAAAGCTGGAGGCTTCATAAGGAGCGGAGGGGTCTGGGCGGCTGCTGGTGCCTTGGCAGCTCCTCGCTGGCCCGGTGCCTTCCTCCTCCTCCTCGTGTGCGGGGCTGGAGGAAGAAAGCACACAGATGTTAATGGGATCAGGTGGTAGCGTCCCAAAGCACTCCAGAGCCTCCTCCCTCTGCCTAGAGGAATGTGCTCTAGGCTGATAGGCTAAARTAAAGCTCTTGGCAAAGTCCTATCCCACATGATATAGAGAGTCCGGCCGCGCACCGAGGGACTCTGCTGGGGCTGGGGATCATCCAGGCAGGGCTTCTGAGATGRTGACGTCTCTTATTTGGTTGTGGTGATGCAGAAGAAGGGGCTGAAGCGGGGGCAGTTTCTGGTGCTACTCGTAGGCTACGTACGTTGCAGAGCTCTAACGCTGAAGGCCGCCTTGCATCGTATGGGCTTAATGCAAACGTAGGGAGCGGAGCTGGTCARCCTGGTGGAGGTGTTTGGTGGTCCTGAAGGAGAAGACGTGTCGTGTGAGCGAGCTTTAGTTGGATGTCATGGTTGCAACCAAGCTGACAGGTGAATTAAGTATCTATCCGTGTTCTATTTCAGTTCTGCAACAAGGTTATAACAATAAAACGAAGCAAACATAATGTTCAAACTGCCTCGAGGCTTTGGCTCGGTGCCTTCTGGATTCTGCACGTTCTTTCCAAAGTTCCCACCCACGAGCTTCCCCAAGGTAGACCCTAGTGATGCGGCATCRTGCGGTCACTGGATCGGCTGCGGTCCTGCTCCTCAAAACTTGTGTCCCCCCCAAAAATATGAAAGGCTCAAGAGAGCGATGGAAGGCCTTGTGTTCCTCCTGGGAGACATTGAAGGGGCGCTTCTGAGGACCCTTCCTGGGAGCAAAGTTGTGTCTCCTGCTTGCTTGGTCCTGGCAGAGGGGTCTGCATCCTGCCTCTGGACCCCAAACCCATCCTCGAGGGAAGGTCGTTGGCTCTGGGCTGCGGCGAGGGTGACTTGTTGAGCAGAGAGGAGCACAGCGATTGCATCAGATAAAACCAAGCGGCAGGCTGGAGGTGCGAGCGGTGCCGACAGGCAGGGCCCGCGGCGGCGGCCGTGTCGCTGGGGCTGCCGCAGGGCCCGGTGGTCCCTCGTGCCTGGAATAGTGTCACCGCTTGCGTTCGCAGGGCTCTGGTGGGGATGAGCCGTGCTGGTCTCCGTGGGTTTATGTGCCATGGGACAGTGCCAGCAGTTTAATCACGGCTGAACCGTCGGGGAGCAGCATGAAAAAAGTTGTAGTTGGGATTAGGTTACCCCATCCTTCCTATAAAAGACTCCATAAACAGTCCATCAAGCCCAAGAATTCCTCTGTTGGCTGTGAGGTCCTTTGCCCTAATGCATTTGCCTCGCTTGAGTCTTGGGGGGTGATGCTTTCAAGCCCCCAAAGGCGGCTTTTCTGCTGGCATTAGCGGGGGCACCCAGCTGAGCACGGGCTTGGCAGAGCTGGTGTTGAATGTCAGTGGATGTGGAGGGGCGGGCAGGGGGTACGAGGCAGCRGGGACAGCCCTGGGATGCATTGACAGCAGCAGCTGCTCTCCTCCTCCCCGTTGCAGAGGGATTTTGCGGCGCGGATTTGCTGCTTGACGGGATCCCGGAGAGCGCTGCCTGGCCCTGGGATGGACAAGGGCCACCCCCGTCCCACCTTCCTATTTTCCAACACGCCTCAGACAGGACTGGTGTCTTTTGTAGCTCGTGTCGCCCCTGCCGTGGCAYGGCCAGGTCTGTAGAGAGGTTGGCCGTGCTGGGGCTGCTCACCTGTGGGGCAGGGAGTGCCCAGGTGACCCTCCGAGTGACAGTGGTCATCTGTCACCTGGAAGGGAGCAGCCCTTTTTCGAATCGTGGTCACACTCCCGCTGTCCGAGCAATGGAGAGGAAGGCAGAACAGATTTATGGGTCTCTCCTGTGTCATATATTATCCTTATGGCTAAGGAACGGTCTGGGTAGGCAGCCCTGCGCTGCCCTGGGTCGCTCTACCCCCAGCACGCCGGGATGGATGAGTCGGTGCCTGAGGGTCATGCTCCAGCACGGAGGAGTTGTACGGAGCAGCTCCGGAGACAGAAATCCACGTATCAAAGAAGATAGAGCTCRTTTGCACCYCTTGACTTAGCCCTAATCCATCACRCTCCCAACAGGGACAACAGTAATGACGGCGCTTAGGTGACGGGGACACAGGTCCACCCAGAGCAGGACTGAAGCCACCCTGTCACTTTATGCCCAGTGAACGTCTGTCAGACGGGAAGAGCTTCSTCCTGGTGTGCTGGGCTCAGCCTGGAGGCGCTGGCTCTTGCCTGGTTCACTCTCACAGGGTCGCTTGGATCGTTTGGAGAGTCTTCCAGGCTGGTGCCCACCTCTCCTGGGCTGCACCAGCATCCGCTCCAGGGGCATTTACWGGAGTTCTGCAGTTCTCAATGCAGCTCAAGTTGGTTTAGGGGTTGTCCTCCTTAARTGGGATCATGCAGAGGGCTGTTCAGTTCACCTGCCTAAGATGGGTGTTTTGGGGTGATCCAGCTTGTCTTCGGAGGCTCTTCTCCGTCCTTGCTTTCTCTCAAAAGTTAATGATTATATTACTACTATATATATATATATGGAGCAGGGGTATGGAGTGGATGATCTCTACAGGTCCCTTCCAACCTCCACCATCCTGTGGTTCTGTGAAGCGAGTCCCACATCCTTCACCGGGGGATCCTCTGTGGGTCTGACAGTGTTAGGGAYTGCGGCTGAGCATCGATCTCCTTCAGCGTGCTCAAGCATGCTAAAAGCTCCCCGAAAACCAACCCGGGCTGCTTCCTGCAGATCCCAGAGATCCACGGGGACCAGCAGCCCTGAGAACTRTTGCTTAAAACCTGCCGGCTCCTCGGCTCCTCGTGCCTTCAACGTGATACGGAGCACTGGAAGGGCAGGCGAGGGCTGTGCTGGCGCTGGTGGGGCTGGTGCTGCCTCCCTCCGCTGCCGTCACGCCTCCTGATTTCAGTAGGCAGAAAGTCTCTCGCCTGTACATGGTTGCTCTCACCAATCACACTTGTAATCTCAGCGAAGAATGAAATCAGATTTGTTTGACAAGACCTGTTTCCTGTAGAAGTCTGTTGACTGGTGTTAATTATACTCSTGCTCTTTAATTCTTTATGATTTGAATTGCATCAGCGTTTTCATTATTTTCCCAGAAGTGATTTGAGGCAGAGCGAGACCTTGAATGCCTGCGATTTCCCTGTGTTATAATCACAGAGCATCTAAACTTCAGCCTTCCTCCGCACTGAGAGGCTTCTATATCAGTGTCCTTAGGGACTTCCCAGTTTTCCTTAACTCTTCTTCTCCCAGACTTCCCCTCGGGGGCTCTTAAGTGCCATTTCTTGAAGTTGTGTTTGACAATTTCCTGGGAAGTTCCGGAYTCTCTCTCACCCCCTTCTCTTTTCCGAAGGAGCATCAGCTTCCCAATCAGRAGGTGTCACCCACCTCCAGGTTCTCCACTGCTTGGTGGGGCTGCTAGATCTACAAGGGCTTTTCTCCCGCTGTGGTTGCAAGTAGTCCAGACCTTTTTGATATCTGCCTTCCAAAGTTCTGGCCTCATCTTTCCCCTTCTTGGCAGTTGACATGGAATTATTCTYGAGGAACACTGGACATCCACGAGCTGTGTAGGTTTGTTCTGCTGCTCTGTTATTAATGCAAGCATTGACCAGTACCRGAGTCACCCTGGAACTTTCCTGAGGTTTTCTTCCAATCTGATGTTCACATCTGGGTCCCAGMAGTTGATTTTTTTATTAACTACATCTTGTCTTACAGGACTTTGCYGTGGATGTAGTTCTTGGGGCTTGTTTATGAAAGCGTCGTGTCTGAAATGSCCCGAAATGAAGATAAATGGTGGTTGTGGGATCTCGCAGGGCCCATTGGTCACTGCTTGGTCTTGACACATCTGTGCAGGCTGTGGCCCGAACCGTAGCTGTTTGGTGGACGCTCGCAAACGGCCCGGGTGTTTTGTAAGGGAATTGCAGTTGGMCGGTCCCCGGGTCGTTAATTATGTAGGAGCTGAGGAATGCGCCGTTAGTCTCTGGGAGGAAACGGCTCTGTCCTCCTGAGGGGCTATGGAAATAACATCCTCTTTTCCTAATTAAAGAAAGTGCTGATTGACCATGGCCGTCTTTCATAAATAAAGATCTGCAAGGCG
Source organism: Eudromia elegans (assembly GCA_003342815.1). NCBI lineage: Eukaryota > Metazoa > Chordata > Aves > Tinamiformes > Tinamidae > Eudromia > Eudromia elegans. The sequence goes on along the minus strand of PTEX01000169.1, from coordinate 808,799 downwards.
AAGATATGACTGCTTGTAAGGAGGTGAATAATAATCCCCTAAAGTGGAGCAGCACCCAAAGGTGGGGACATCCCCATCCATGGAGATTTCTGACCCTCAGCTGGACCTGGAAAATGCCCTGAAATCAATTTTGCARATAGCCCAGCTGGGAGCAGGAGGATGGACTGAAAGCTTCCATATATATATATATATTTTCTTTTTCCTTTCTGTGAATTTTGGTATTTTTCTTTGGCCCTTGGTCTATGAGCTTAAAACCCACCACCACCAACACAACCTCTTCTTGTCTTTAGCCTTGCAGACGTGGTTTCTTCATTGGTTTCCCTGTCAACTTCCTTAATTTTCGATCACTCAGAATAAAGCATAGGTTGCCTGCTCARTTTTGTTCCATCTCCCATATATTATCTTTGCATTTGCTGTTTTCACCATCGTCTTWCTCAGAGAGGCTGGCTTTGTGGAAYTGTARCTTAAAAACRTATTATAAAGTCTTATTTGACAATCTCTCAGTTCATCATTTATGCTTTTTGCCTCTTCTCCTTGGGTAACTCCATCTGTTATTTTTCTGAGCATCAGGCAAAGACGTTTCAGACTAGGCTTGTCCTCCTGTTGGCCAACGCAGGCCATGGTCACCAGTGCCGGGACTATCATTTGCTTCCAGCCCACTGATTCAGCCCTCTTTCTGCGTCATTGTGAGGTCTGAAATTGCAGCTCTCGTGGTCTTTAATGCACTTTGTGCATTAAAATTATGTAACGAGCCTGTTGCCGCCGATCGCGGGATCGTGTAATGGTGACAGCTATTGACGGGTACCATAGAGGCAGCGACCGGGGACTTGGGTCATCGGCCCTGAGTCTGTTGGTCTTTCCATCGCTCGTGTCACCGTTTCACACCCTGACAGTGTTTGTGTGGCCCGGTGGTAGCGGGGCCCGGTCCCSTCCTCTCCCGTCAGTTTGTATCGGCTCAACGACGTGTGATGCATTTGCAGTATAGCCAAAGTCGTGGCTCTATCTCTGCCTGATTAACATATCAATGAGGGCATATTTGGTCCCCCTTCTATGCAGAAAAAGCAGGATTTGGAAAGCTCGTGGTTGGAGGAAGCAAGAGCCAGCTCTGCTTGGGCATGGTGCTTGCTTTGCACTTGCCTCGCTCCTGCTTCTCACCATCCTCCTCCTCCTSGGCAGCCCTGGCCCGACCGTTTAAAGGCAGTCTTTGATTTGGAGCCGCTGAAGGCTCTCGAGGCCAGGGCTCGCCCCCCTTGCYCTGCCTTGGCATTGTGCGTGCTCAGCTCTGCGTCCTCTAAATGTGCCAGCGTCCTGAATAACCCAGAGCTGGGAGCTCTGGCACCGAGACCGGGCGGCAGCTCCTGGTTTGGAGTGGGAGTTTCACGTCTCGTCTACGKCAGCCTTGGTCCTTGATGAGCTTGGCGGGGTGTTCCAGACCTCGGAGGCATCCTCCACCCCCGTCCCTGCTGGGCTGATGTGGAGCTGGACACTGGGATCAGCACGGCCCTGGGTGAGGGCAACGGGAGGTTTTCAAAGGTGCAGAGAGGACGGACTTGGTGACCACCTTGCTTTGCTAGTGGATATGGACACGCTGTGGCCCAAGCCGCCTTTCGCCCCAGAAGAGGCCTCCTGCCTGTYGTTTGCTGGGCTATCACCTGCTGATTCGGGGCTACGAGAGCTCAGATGCCTCGGTTGCCATTGCCTCTGGGTGAGAATAGTTCTTCCAGCATCCACTGCAGAGGCGGGTGTATCTGCAGAAGGGATATCGATGTGCTGGGGAAGGGATTTTGGGCTCAGAGACAAAGATTTTTCATTCCCATCAGTAAAAGGGAAATACCAGGGCACTTCTGTCTCGGATCGGGGTGGGGAATGTTCTCCCCCTCTGGTGTCCCACCTGCCCACTGTGGCCCAGTCATGGCCATACTCAAGGTGGCCCTGATTTCTTCCAGCCAACTCTTAGAAACCTCCTATGCTGGAGATCCCTTAACCTCTCTGGTGGATCCTACTRGGAAATCCAGCTCTAACCTCCCAAGGCACAATTTATATTTTAAAAAGGTCCTTGTCTCTGCCCACCCTTCTCACCCGTGGGATTGGATGCATCTTGCTTAGCTGGGCATTGCTGAAAGCAGCATTTTCCCTTTGTTCCCATTCACTCTCTCTTTTAGGAAGCTATTTTTCAGCCAGATTTGRGGTGGAAATTATCCCCTTTTTTGTTGCGGTGGTTGTTGTTTTCTTCTTCCCGTGCCAAAAATGTTGATGATCTAGAAAAAACATTGCGCTGAGGGCWGGGATCCCTTTTGGCCCTGGTTCCTGCTTGGACCCTACCCCAGCGGCCTAGGGGATGAAGCCCCTAGGAGGAGATGGGAGAGGAGCTCAAGGCCCACATTGACTCATCTTTAAAGCACGGCACGTTCCTGCTGGGCACGAGCCATGCAGGTCTGCAGACATCCAACATACCTCGCAGGAGCAGTGCTAAAGGGAAGAGCAGGGCACTCCAGACCCTCTCCTTCATTGCACGCATAGTTTGCATCCATAGCTTCAAAAAGAAAACCTCTGAAATCCTTGCAACTGGGGCTATTACCTTCTCTCSCTGGAATAATTTGGGAGAAGGGAGGAATTCTTGCAGGAGGGGAGMGCTCCAGGAGAGCGAGCTCTTCATGGCAAAGGGAAACGTCCTGCTGCATTTCCCTCGACTCCGGCGCTGTTTAATAGCTGTTTCCCCATGAAATCAGAGCGATTGCTGGCTGCGAAGCCGAAACGATACGTGCTAAATGCTGCGCTAATGGATTGCACTCGGAAAAATGGCTCGGGATTGTGAATTTTTCATAAAAAAGCCTTTGGGAGCGTGGCTGGCCAAGTGGAAACCTGCCGCTTGGAAGCAGGATCTGCACTGGCAGAGCAGGGCTGGATGCCGCGCTCGGGGCTTTGGTGCTGAGGGATGGATAAATCACCCCAAGGGGCTTTTTTTTCCAGAGGAAACTGGGGTTTTCTGGGCTTTTTAGGGATGATCCAGCAAAGTGAGAGCTGTGGGGAGAGGTTCCCAGAGGGATGCGGGTGTAGAGGTCTCGCTGCAATGCATATCTGCAAGGGTTGCAAATTGGCCGGGGCTGGAAAAGTGCTTAAGTGGGTCATTCCTGCTCTATTTGGGGCAGTTTTTCTCATGAGGGCTCTGGTACAAATTTTGGAGGGATGATAGGAAGTGGTGGGGAATGGCTCGGTTGCACCGGAGGCAATGGGATGCTCTGTTTTCCTGCACCAAAAATGGGTCAGCAGGGAGCTGAATCCCCACCYGGGAAGTGTGATCCACGGATGTGTTATAGGAGATGCTCTCCTGGAAATCTCCAGCTGGGAAAAGAGTGGGTCGAGATGCTGCAAAAGCACTTCCCGGCCTTGAACTTGCTCACGGAAACCCCTGTATGATGAGCAAGAAAATATCAGTGGGGTGCTGCGTCCATTCCTGGTGYGTGCATTGGGAAGAGAATGCAAATGGGAGGGGAAAAAGAAGGGAAGAGCCATAGTCACAAGTGAAATTGTTGGAAAAACTGTCCGTTGTGCAGCCTAGCCTGAAAATTAGGATCTTCTCCAAGTGCTGGTGTGGAGGGAAGGGTTTGGATGGCGAAAGGCTCCTTGGTTCAGCAGGGCTGGGAAGCAGAGCTCGCTCAGCCCGGTAAAAAGGAGCGTGTTTTTAATCACGGGCCTAATTAGCCGTGCAGCGGCTCACGCGGGGCCGGGTCCTCGTAAACCGGTGTCAACCCCCAGGGCTCTTCCCTCGGGGAATGCGGCTTCTCTCGCAGCCACGTGCCGGCTGGGAGCTCTGCTGGGAGGCTCCGCGCCGGCGGTTTTCCGGATGCCGCAGGGTGCCTCTGCAATGCAAAACTGCCCCGTTTGGGGGGCAAAGCTGGTGTGTGTGTGTGACAGCAAGGGGCACTTGCTCCCTCGGATCTTTTTTCCCCTCCGGCGCGCGTCGTTTTATGGAGTCTTCCTGGTGGATCTGCGGGTGGGAATCCACGCGCCGCAAGCAAGCAAGAGGCTCGCGAGGCCGCAGGGTCGGACAGGGCTTGAAGAAGGAGAAGTATCACGAAACCTCAGCCTTGCACAGCCTTTCTTTACACTCCCCGTGAACCAGCCCTTCGATTCCATTGCCTTTTGACAGAGTTCAAAAATTCCCCCCCTTTTTCTTTAGTTTCCCCCTCCTTTACGTTTGCTGGCAGTAGGTTTTGCATTGGTGCAATAACTTCCTCTAGCGACTGTCTGGGTTTCATAGCTCCTAATTTACCACTGCCAATTCTCCCCCCACTTTTTTAATTTATACAATATGTTTATTTTCCCTGCATTTTTTTTTTCTCTTTTATGCAAAGCCAAGGCAATTTTTAACTGAAGATGCCTCCTTTCATGATTGCAGATTTACAAGATTTTTGGCAACGCCTTCTTACGCCGGCTCTAATTACTTCTCATTGTTTTTGTTTGTGTTTCCCCCCYTTCATCAATTTTGGCTAATAATCCCTCTCCACTTTGGGAAATTGCCCCCTTTTACACCCCTACGTGTGGTTCGTATTGGTGGGGGCTGAAATCTGCTTTCCCCATATGTGTCACCAGAGYGTGTGTGTTTGTACCTAGGCGACTGCTCAGCTTCGGTTCGTTGATCTCCTCATCTTCAGCTGTCAAAATGAGCTCTACACCRTGCTTGCCATGCGGGTGGTTGCGTTTTCATGTTGGAAATTAGTCCCCATAAGCATTAGGGTCATCAGGAGTGGTTTCTGGGGTGGCTTGAGAGCCCATTGTGTCTCTTCTGTCTCCGTGCTGATGGTCCCTGCTTGTGTTGGGCTGATGTATGCTGGTTCTTGGCTTCTTCTGCAGCTGGTCTGCACGGAATCCTTGGGAAGGCTCCAGGTGAGCRCGCTTGAGGTCTAGGGGACCTCGTCTGGGTGGCCCTGCTTGAGCAGGGSCCTTGGACTGGGTGGTGAYGGGGTTGCCAACCCTCATCCCAAACACCTGGATTTCCTGCCGTGGGGGCTCTGCACCCAGGCCGTGGTGAAAAGGGTGCTGCAATTCCGAATGACCAGACCTGGAGTTTTCCCAAGGGAGGGAACGTTTGCAGCTCRCTAAAAATACCCCCAGCCGCCGTCTCCACCGCTGCTTTCGCTCCATCGAGTCAACAAGGCGAGTCCGGAGGCCAGGACGGGTCCCTGGGGCTCAGGRTCCCTCTCCACGTGCCAAGAGCTCCCTGCAAAGGACGAGCCCGCGGCTGGCTCGGCAGCTCCTCTGAAGTCGATCCCACTCGGAGCTGCCAACCAGAAGCAAATTTACAGCCCGTCAGTAAAAACAGGGGGGAAAAGCAGGAAAACTTGGCTGTCAGGTAAGCGTGCAGAGCCAAATGCAGATGTCGGAGGACGGGATGGGGGCCGGATGTATCGGCCCGGCCGCAGCCGCCTGCTTTTGGTGGAGGTGGCRAAAGAAGGGAGCTGGGATAACGTGGTGCTACGAGCGCCCGGACACGGCGGGGATGGGCTCAGCTGGATCCTCGAGGCTCCTTGRATGCCCCGGTCCAGCTCTGCTCGCCCTCCGCATGCTGGTGCTAAGGCTGTGGGGCTTTGCTGTTGCTCGGGCTGCATTTGGAGGTCACCTTGTTCCTCTGTAAACTGCATCAGCCCGGGTGTGTTCCGGGAGGGCTGGGTCACCCACCTGCATTTTCCAACAAAAGCAAATTACAACGGGAGGCCCTCAAGGCTGGCGCTGTCGGGATGCGGGTTGGAGCCTGCTGGGAGCGCCCACACCGATCCCRGACGATGCCCGTGCTGGACGTCGCCTTTCCTCTCTGCTGTCAGGCTGCCTGGACCCAGTTTAGCAGGGAAAAGTGGAGCTTAAGTACGTCCCTGAGGGCAGTATCCCAAATATCCCRCAGAATCTCAGATATTGGGAAGTGCCAGCACAGTGCGCAGACCTTCTGCTCCCCTGTTCCCTTCACATTTGTCCCCGCTGTCCCTCTCTGTGCCCCCTCCTGGGTGTCCCACGTTCATGTCCTGGGTCTCCGCAGGTACCTCCTGGGGTCCCAAACTTGTCACCAGGCAGAAGTGGCTGCAGCTGAGACCCACCCCAAGCTCATTCCATTTGTGGCTCCGATATCTCATCTCCCAGCGCGCAGGCAAAGCGGGGCAGGTCTGAAGCTATGGAAGGTGCAAATAGGACCTGTAGAACATGTAGATTCGGGGSCATTACTCCCCATTTTGCTTATTTTTTGTAGAAATCTGCTACTTAGGRAGCTTTCCTGGGTGTCCCCAAGCGTAGACAAAGGGGATAAAATGCTCTTGGTCCAACACATGAGCAAGATATCTCTGTGGCCCGTTATCATTTAGGCAGTGAAGCATCTTAGCATCATCTGATGATGGAGCCATCCACCACCAGCACGGAAACCCAACCCCAACCTTCTGCAGTCAGTGAATGCGGAACGTTGGGAAAGTTTCACATATTATTTTTATTGGAAGAAGTATTTGTATCGTTGTAGACTCTTTCTTCTTTGACATTACGGTCATTGCTATTAATATGCTCCCTGTACGCCGCTGTCACTGGAAGTTAAGATAAAGTAACAATTTCAAGGAATTTTCAAAGCAATTAAATGCGGCTTCCAGCCTGAAATGTGTGAAAAATCTTATTTTCCTTTTAGATCAAAGCGTCTCCGGGGTTTTAATGAAAAAGGCAGAAGCTGAGACAATAAACACTATTATTGAGCCGGGGAAGCAAATATCCAGTTTATTAAGAAATTTCATAAATCTGAAATTCTTCTGGACTAGCTGTTTTCCAGAACTCTCCTTAGCAGGGAAAAAAATTGAAAAGAACTATTTTTGCTTTTTATTTCTGGAAGAAACCCAAATTTTGCAACGCYGGTTTCCTGTGAACTGGAAACCTCTGGCTCCAAGCGGGAGCCCCGAGCAACCGCCGGCCTGAAAATGATTTACGGCCWGAAGTAGGTGCGAGGAGCCCATCTACGGAGAGGCGTTTTTTGGCTCGCTGCTGGGAAAAGGGAGCTCGGGAGCCTCGCGTGCTCCTCGACAGGTTGAACAACCGCCGTTTCTCGGGCCGGACGGGCAGCCCTGGCTCCCGAAGCCGGGGATTTGCTCGCGTAGATCCGTTCTCGCCTGGCTTTGATGGTGGAAGCGGAGGAGGTTGAGGTGCTGTCTGGGATGCTTGGTGGTTGGCGTGGAGCAGCGGTAGGACGCGGCGTCCTTCCAGCCGTGGCCCTTCCCTCTCCATCSCTGCTTTGACCTGCTTGGTGGGTCCGTAGAGCGGTGGCTGAAGATCTGGGCTCCTTAGAGGTTCTCCTGGTTGAGCTTGCGGTGAGGGACCTAGTGATGGCTGGTGCCACTAGGTCCCTTTGGCCTCTTTGTGTCCAGCCACCCCGGTCCTGGCGATGACTTTGTCTTCCTACCAGAGCCATTAACCAGGTTGGAGCCATGTGGCTATAGGAGGGATGACGTCCCGAGGGCACAATCCCTGCACTAGCTGCACCTACTTATAATTCCCCTCCTTCCCTGCGCATGCCCTGCTCTCTCCTGTCTCTGCAAAGATCAGAGGTGAGACGAGATGCTGCCGGTGCATTTAGTGTCTGCCGGGCATGAGAGGAGCCTTGCTACGTCCTGCAGAAACGGGGATTTTTATCAGCACGGCTCGAGCAGAAGCAGCAAAGGTCAGGGTGGCATTTAGGGCTTGGGCCCAGCTGCTGAGCGCCCGCCTTGCCTCTGCTCCGCTGCCTCCCGCGACACGGCGAGCTCGCTGCCCCGGGCTCGGAGCGCGGCCGAGGGTGCCGGGGATGCTCCTAAACGGAGGCCCTCCAAACCCAGCGCCGGTTCTCACTGGGCTCGGGGGTATCGGATCTGCTGCGAGCATCGTGCGGGTCGTGGCTACCGAGTGGCTCGTTGAGCTCCATGTGGCACCGTCCTTCCCGCGAGCCGAGCGCCTTTCCCAAGCGCCGCGTGCAGCTTTTGCTCCAGGCTTTTCCACGTTTTCTAAGCCTGTGGAATACGCGGTTTGGTTTTGTCTGATTTTTATCAAAGCAATTGCAGGCAAGGTGCAGAAAATCACAGTGCTGCATCAGCGCCAGGACTCCCGAGCAGACCTGGAGCTTGGTTTTCTGGTGGGGAACAGAATTGCTCTGACAGCTCCGKCTTTTGTGTTTGGAGGGTGGCGTTTTGGGAAGCTCATGACTCGGCAGCGTCGGGATATTTATATATACAGGCACGGGCCTCTCCTTGCTGTGTCTGAGCCTACATGTCTTGGCCGTGCATGGAGTGACTGTCACCTGCATCTGCAACAAGACCAGGTGGCCCTTGGCTGGGGGCCACCTGGACGGAGCAGCCCACGTTGCCACCTTGACTCCTTGTYCCGCTTCCTTCTTGCAGAGACCTTGATGGACTCCACGACGGCGACGGCGGAGCTGGGCTGGACGGTGCATCCTCCCTCCGGGGTGAGTTATCCTAACGCTGGGGTGAGTCAACTTTAGGGGAGCTGAGGGAGTGGTCAGGGGGTCTCCGAGCAAGCGAGCGTGGTGGTCGCCCAACAGCATTCATCCAAAGGGCTTTGTCCGTGTCAAAAGGGATGGTGGGAAGAGCACAGAAGCGTTTATGATGGAGGTTTCCAGTAGTTCTTCTAGGTGATGGCTCCAAAGTGCTCACCTGACAGTGTCTCTGTCTGCCCCATCCTGTCACTCAGCCCATGGCCCATCCCCTGTTGCAGAGGAGACTCAGCRCGGTGGCCTCCAAGGCTGCAAAAGCAGCGGCCGCTTGACCGGAGCATCTCCCTGCTCCGGAGCCCTTTGGAGTGCGGCAGCTCGGCAGAAAACCAGCTCCATCCCAGAGAGCAGAGCCCAGCGGAGAGGTGACCCGAGCCAGCGGCCGTCCCCCTGCCACCGTCACCATCATCACCATCATGAGAAAGGCTCCGTGCCCGCTTGTGCGCATGGGCGCGGGGACCGTCCTGCCCGAGGGGGATGACGGGCGCACAATAGGCAGGAGCAGAGGTCAAGTCTTTTCCCTCTCCTCGCCCAGCCTCGCTTGTTTGCGGGTTTTTCCATATGTAAAGCCGGCCTTGCTCGCGGCTCTCCCAGCCCCGCCGTAATGAGGCCGGGGCCTGCTGGAAGCCGTCTCTCCGTATTATTGTGCCGCTGCCTTCTTTTGAGGCCCTGGCATGTTAATTAGAGAGCGAGGAGAAAGGGAGAGGCTCCTAATTAAGCGCCGAGGACGCGCAGGGGCTGCGGCGCGGCGGTGACTTTCCCTCCCAGCAGAGAAAAGGGAGCTTTGGAGTGGGGCGTTCGGGGGATTAGCCCAGGCGGCAGTGCCAGGGGCTCGGAAGCCGCCTGGCAAAGCCCCCGGATGCTGCTGCGGGAGGTCACCGGCTGCTCGTGTGCCCCCCGGCATCGGGCGTCCCCAGGGAGTGGGGAGGAGCGCGGCCAGCAAGAGCATCCCTGGGGGAGCATCTTCCCAATGCGCGGGATGGGGGATGTCACGTCCCCCGTGCTCGTGCCCTGCGTCGTGCTAGGGACTCCTCCATGCACCTCGTGCTCCTCTGCTGAGCACGGCACGCTCATGTCTTGAGTGCTTCCCGTCAGGATAGGGGCCAGGGTGCTGGGCACCGGCTGCCATCCAGCAGGAGATGGGTGAAGATGGCAAGAAAAAGCCACTTTGGTGGCGGGGCGGAGAGACCAACTGTTTGCCCGTGTTTTGTCCTCAATTATTCCATCCCCCTGGGAAAAACCTGCGGAGATGCTCCTGTGATTTCCCACCAGCGCCACAGATTTCCCTGTGGCTCATGCTTGGCTTCCAGTCGAGCAGGATTGTGGACAAATTCATATAAACGACTCACATAATAAATAAATAAATAAATAAATAAATAAATAAATAAATAAATAAATAAAAAGAAGGAAAAGAAAATCTGCCCCAAATCCCTTCCGTCCATGCCATGCAGAGCAGGACGTGTTGCTCCTGGGTGTCACAAGGGTGTCAGGCCTCTGCCCTGCTTGTCCAGCACTGCTGGTTCTGGGACACCCCTGGGAAGCTCATCCGGGTGTTCAGTGGGAATGAGCAGACTCCCGAAAACCCAACGTTGAGGAAGGGCCACCGTTGACTGGTCATGCGGGTCCTTGTGCCAGGGCACAGCCTCTGGAGTCGCTGAATTCAGGGACACGGCGGTCAGGGTCACCGCGGGGACGAAATGCGAGGTTTCATCCGGCTATGAGGGAATGAGACCTGCCGGGTGGTGAATTTGGGACAAGGAAGGGCCGGGAGAAGCGCTCCCCGCTGCAGCACCCGGCTCGCGCGGGCTCCCTCGCTTCAAGGGGCTGCCCTCGAGGGGGGCTCTGCCAGCGCCCGGCGCGGAGGCGGGAGCCGCCTCCTGGAAGGAGCTTTTGGAGGCGCGCTAGGAGTTCCTGAGAACGCAGCGTGCGTCGGCCGCGCTCGGAACCGCAGTGGCACCGGCGGGAATACATCTGCTAAAGGCATCGCGTTGCTGCGCCGCGAGGCGCTGCGGTCGAGAGGCCTCCGCAGCGGAGCGGGGAGCCCCTGCTAAAGACATTAGTGCCTGCAGCTGAAACGCGGGCCCTGCTCCACCGGTGTCACGAGTTTCACCGCCCTTTCGGGCAGCGAGGATGGGGCCAGGTAGAAAAATATTGACAGAGGGGCCACCCTGAGGTCTACGCAGGACCTGGGTGGCACTGGGTCCTACTGGGCTGACACGCACTTGGGGTCAGCCCTTGGAGGATCAGGATGGAGCCACGTGAGTATGGGCGTTTGGAGGGGTGTTTGGTGTCCGTGCTGGGCAGGGTGGTGGGTAACGGTGGGGCTGAATCCATACTACCAGGGTGAACATGGTGTGGCACAACCAGTGCTGGTGCAGCTTGGGGGGACCTCCTTGGCGTGTCATCCTGGGGCTGTCGGTGCAATGCTACCCAGTGACTGTGTGTGTCCCCTCCGCAGTGGGAAGAAGTGAGCGGGTACGACGAGAACATGAACACGATCCGCACCTACCAGGTGTGCAACGTCTTTGAATCCAGCCAGAACAACTGGCTCCGGACCAAGTACATCCGGAGGCGGGGTGCCCACCGCATCCATGTGGAGATGAAGTTTTCGGTGCGGGACTGCAGCAGTATCCCCAACGTGCCGGGCTCGTGTAAGGAGACCTTTAATCTCTACTACTACGAGTCGGACTTTGACTCGGCCACCAAGACTTTTCCCAATTGGATGGAGAACCCTTGGATGAAGGTWGACACTATCGCTGCCGACGAGAGCTTCTCGCAGGTGGACCTAGGTGGGCGAGTGATGAAGATTAACACCGAGGTGCGCAGCTTTGGGCCCGTTTCCAAGAACGGTTTCTACCTGGCCTTCCAGGACTACGGAGGCTGCATGTCCTTGATCGCGGTGCGTGTCTTCTACCGCAAGTGTCCCCGCGTCATCCAGAATGGGGCTGTTTTCCAAGAGACCCTCTCCGGAGCGGAGAGCACCTCGCTGGTGGCGGCCCGGGGCACGTGCATTGCCAACGCCGAGGAGGTGGACGTGCCCATCAAGCTCTACTGCAACGGGGATGGCGAGTGGCTGGTGCCCATCGGACGCTGCATGTGCAGGGCWGGCTACGAGTCCGTGGAGAACGGGACCGTCTGCAGAGGTGAGTCCTTGTCTGCGTGGCGGGTTCATCTCCTTACTACGGSAGCTGGAGGGGAGGCCAAGGAGGTCGTGGTTGTGTGGACGGTGCTGGGTCCTGTCCCTGGGGTGACAGGATGGCCTGTCACCAGAGCTGGACCGGTGTTGGGAGGAAGAGGCTCCTGCTTCCTGACATGAGGGGCAAGTTGGAGCAAGGCCTGGGCAATGTGGGCACCGCTCCGTGTGGCTGACTAGTATTTGTGGCTGTAATCTGCATGATGGAGCTAAGAGTGACCTGTGAGGCAGGGATGGAGCGGGAGGGAGAGCAGGCCCGGAGTCAGGAGGTGATGGCCAGGCCCGTTCTCTCCTTGCAGAGGCTCTTTCCTACCTTGGGGTCCTCTGACCTGCCATATTTGAGTTGGGTGTGGGTCCTTTCTGCCCTCCGTGTTCTCCAGGAGGGGAGACAAGCGGCCGCGCTGTGGTTTTCTGCTGTTGCCTCTGTTGCAGAGGCATTTGGTGAGCAAACTCCCTCCTCTTCTTCATCCTGGTTGAGCAGGAAAATCACTTTGGCTTCCACAGGATGCCCTGGAGTCGAGGGATGGGCTGGAAGCAGCTGATGTGACTGTAAAATCTGGATTCTGTGTCCTTTATCCTAGAGCATCCTCCTTTCCCAAGTCCCCAGTCCCCTGGGGAATAAGGACTTGGACAAGGATGGGTGTTACTAGAGACAACTGGAAGTGTCTTGCWGGTGGCTGCCCATTCCTGATGTGCAGGGACATCATTTCATATCCTTTCTTTGACCCTGCTCACAGGAGTAACGAAGAGCATCAGGAAGGCAGCTCTAGGTGGTGGGAATATGGACTTTTCAGAAGGAAGGGGTTTAGGATTAGTTCYCTTCCAAACGGGAAAGCCGAGGATGCAGAGGGAGACCGACTGGGTCTCTGCCCTAGTTGCCYTTCCTCCTGATCCCTCTGGTCTGGGATATAGGTTCTGCTGCAACCCAAAGTGAAGAGGGGACCGAGACGACCCAGGCATTGAAGCTAGACACTTTCCAATGCCCAAGCAAAGCATTTGCCACGATGTAAGGAAACCAAAACTGATTTATTTAGCACTGGTCCCCCTGCCAGTGCAGCCAAGGGACAGTCCCTGTGGGACCTTGCGTGCTCTGTGCCAGCCAGGACCTCCTCCCAGAGCCTCTGCGTCGCTGGGGCCGACAGGGAAAGCAACAGGAGCAGGGAAGGGATGGAGACAGAGCGGGCGAGCGGGACTGGGGAGGTGGGAGCCGTCTGCAGCGGCGAGCGTGCTGCTCCGTGCGGCTCGCGGGTTTTGTGGCGTTGCCAAGGGCAGGAGGAAACCTGGGCCCCTTTCCAGAAGCCAAACAAAAGCAAATCCGGGCCGGCTCCCGACGTGTGATGCTCTCCCAGTCTCAGCGGTCTGCAAGGGACGTGGCATGGGGGGACCCGTGCTGCCCTGCTCCCACCTTCGGGTGGGAAAAAAGGGCATCCTCAGTGACGGGCATGCCCAGTGATGCAACGCGCTGGGAATTGCTGCTCGTTTTCTCCACCGAGCTTCTCCTGTGGCTAATAACATAGGGAGCGCGCTCGAGGCGGGTGTGCTGGAGAGGTATTTTATGGGGGAAGTTCATGCATCTAACAGCTTAAGCTCTCCTAAGCTTGCAGCCCCGGCGCGGAAGGCTTGGGACCCTTGGCGTGGTTCGGAGGTTGCCTCTGTGCTGGGGCTCGCTCGCAGGCTCGCTTCCTTCTGCTCGCTCCTTCCCTGCGCCGCTTCCCTTCCCGTCCTGGCTCCTGCTCTTCCAGCCTCACCTTCCCTCTCTTCTTTCTTTCCCTGCGTCTCCACGCTCTTTGTCTGGGCTGCCTCCTCCCTCTCCCCCCGGCCCTCCCGTGCCGCACGTTCCTCTCCCCGCCGCTCGTAGCCATTGGCTCTGCTCCACGGCGGAGGAGGCAGAGCTCCTGCTCCAAACCCTCGTGGTCTCCGCCTGCTCGGAGAGAGGGGTGACACCGCGTGTCAAGCCGTGGTCCCATTCCCACCATCCATCCAGCTTCTGAGGACGTGTGGCCGCCCAGCATGGCCATAGTGGCAGCCCTTGCGTCCCGGGCGTGCGTCATTTTTGGTGTTGCATCTGCCCAAACCAAACGGGGAGTCCCGGCCGTGCTCTGGTGATGAGGGATGCTGTGACTGTCCCTTCCGACCACGGCTTCCTTTCGAGGAGCAGAGGAGCTGCACAGGAGAYATTGGTGGGGTACTGGGAAGAGGARGAGGCCRAGGTAGTKTCTACAAGATCCTGTTGGMCGCWCATCRTCTTCTCCAGTTCAGGGCCACTGTGGGGGACCTCAGGGCTTGACAGTGAGTCACTGGAGGAGTGGGGAGGAAGGAAAGGAGCCTTTGTCACTTCACTCATGCCCTTTTCTTCTCTTGGAGAGAGAGCCATGATGGAGAGCACAGAGGTGCYGAGCCAGCTCCAACACCAGCACCCGTCCAGTCCCATACTGAGCCCATCAGCTCAACCAACAACCCTGCCCAGCTCCAAAACTGATCCATCGCCAACACTGCCCTATCCCAGCTCCACCACTGACCTAACAAAATGCCCAGCCCAGCTCAACGTTGACACTGACTCAGCCCAAGTCCAGCTCTACAGGGGGAAGAATGTCCTTTGGGATCATTGCCATGGCACAGTAGCATGTGGGGAAGCCCTGCTAAGGGATGTGGTTGCCCAAAACCGCCTTTGGGTTTGAGTAGGGATGTGCTGTGGGGCTTGGAGATGATGCACAGTGGTAGCAACGTGTGGACGAATGCAAATCCTGGACTCGGAGCTCTTCCTCTATGGCAAAGTTGGRTGAGAAAAAGGAGGAGTCAGTTCTAGGTGTGTTGTGCTTGCGTTTGGGAGACAGGATCCACACTGGCTGCATGCGGGGGAAMGCGTGCGTCTTTCTGGAGGGCCGGGGAGGGCCATGTCCTCACTGCCTTGTAATAGTGTTCCCTATGTACGTGATGTTTCGAAGATAAGGGGCTATTTATGGCTCCGTGCCCGTTTTGGTTCTGGGCCTCCACTGATAATGCTGGACCCAGCCAATAAATTATAAGGCCCTAGGGGTAATTAAACTCTTATAGAAAACATTCCTGGTTGAACTAGAGCAGATAGAGCCAATTCTGATGTAAATGTTTCCAGAGATGGAGAATTATCTGCTAAATTCTTCCAGTGATTTCTCATCCTCTATGAAAAGCACAAGGYTTCTCATGCACTGCGCCGGACATTTGGACCTTAGCAAGCTTTGTGTAGTAAGCCCTTCCTCATCACATTCCTGCTTTCCATGCAGCTGTTTAAGAGGAATCTATGACCTTCTGGCTCTCTCCTTGGTAAGGCGTTGGGCCAACCTCATTTGCTCTTCCCCACCCTTGGCAACTCCTTGGTCTTTCTAGTGGTGGAGCCACCATCCCATAGATTCAACCGTGGCTTTTGCAGCCCTTAGTGGGGGTTGCTTCCCTCCTTGAGATGTCCTTGCTTCTACAYCTCACATTTGCTTTAGCTGCTTGGGCCATGGCTTTTCACGGGTTGCTCTTGCTCAGCTGCTCAGCTGCCATGACCCACATCCTTTTGGCATGGAGGCCACCCATATGGCCTCTGCCCTACTCCCTGGAGGTGCAATTTGACACATATTTCTAGCAAAACACCTACTACTCACTCATGCCCAGCTTTCTACAGCATCCAGGTGCTTGGGTATGAGTAACTCATCTTCTTCACCATTTAGCGACCCGTCTTCTTTGGCATTTACCACGCTGCAGCTTCCATGTCATCAGCCAGCTTTATTCATGATACTTTGGGCTTTCTCCAGGTCATTGATAAAAATGTTTAATGGCCCGGAGTCACGACCCGAATCTGTTGGCTCTAGTAGAAACAGGCTTGCTCACTGCAAAGGCTCCGCTCAGCTCGCAGAGCAAAGCGCTACAGGCTCGCCAAGTTTTAATGCATTGAATATGTCCCCCAGTGTGTGCCGACCCTCTAATTTCTGAATAAAATATCATGTGTTACATGGGGAAATGCTCTACAGAAGTCTGGRCGCATTGCATTAATGCTGTTACCTCTCCCAACCAAACTTGTAATTGCATCAAAAACAGCAAAACCCCATACGAGGCTAATTTGCCTTAATCTGTTTTCCATAAATGTACATAGGTTTTCACGGCTGTGGCTACCTCCCTTTAATTCCTCACTGACCGAGTCCTGTAGCTGGCACGTCTTTATTTGCCCGGCGCAGAGGCTGGAGCGGGAATCCTAAAATAGGCAAGAGTGCCTCGTTTAACAAATGGCTTTTTCCTACGTCCCTGGAACATCCCCCTGGTTGACGGCATGTGGAAAGTGAACGTTGACGGCCCCCCTTGGTTTGTGAGCCGCCTTTCTTAAAATCCTTAGGTAGACGCTGCCCTGACACGCTGATTTAACGGTGTTTAGCTTTAGGAGCTGCTATTCGACATCTTGAGTTACTGCTGGAATGGAAAGTATTCCGCCATCCTCCTAGAAGATGATGACATCACCTGGCTCCTTCCCAAGGACAAAACGGGAATTTGTCTGCCTTTTTCTGCAGGGCTGTTGGGGGTTTGAACGCTCCCAGCCAGCACGGTGTCTGTATGGAGGCTTCTCCCTCTCCGTCTTTCTTTCCACCACTTTGATTCCTCTCCTTCTCCCTCGCTGCTGACCTTTCCACGTTGGGAATCCGATTAGGGCTGCGTTGGGATCGCGGCTGCTCTGGATGAACCGCTCTGAGGCCACCAGAGCTGCCTCGTGGAGCTGGGGGAGACGTCAGCCTGGTGGGTTTGGGGTTCTGTGGGTCAGGCTGGGACTGGGAAAGCCAGAGAGAGCAAAGGAATATCAGGCAGGTGGGTTCTGAGCCGTGTTCTTCCTGGAAATGCAAAGCCTTGAGGAATGGTGACCTAGCAAAGAGGATCCAAGATGGTCCAAGAATGGGGCAAGTCTGTTGCTGCTGGGGAAGGGAGGTGGACAACTCATCCCATGCTAGGAATTCCTCATCCTTAGGGACCAGACTTTGAGAGCAGGAAAAGGGGATTAGAGGGAACTGCTTTGCTTTCAAGACACAACATGGGCTGAGTTCCACAGAGGTCCAGCAAAACCTTCTAGGACCATCAATGCCCTCATGGAAACGGTCACCGAGGTGGCCACCACCAGGGTTTAGCTCCCACAAGCTGCTGCTTCTCTTCGCATGAGCTCTTCTTCCAGCAGCAGGATGATACGAGGGGGTARATGAGAGCAGATCCTTGCAGATCTGTGCACTGCTTCGCCATCAGAAACCATTTGATGCCGGATAGTCACCCTGCAAGAGTTCAGGGCCTTATTTTTTGGCGATTCAAGGTAAAAATCATCCTGCAAACTGTGATCCAAACGCTGTGATTAGCTTAATTAGCTCCAGGGAAACTCTATATTGTTCCCCGTCTGCCTTAGAAACACAGCATAGCGCTGGAAAATATGAATAAAACCCTCTCCATAAAGGCTAGGAAATCYAATCCTGCCCCAGCCAATGCGCTGGCTGAGCTTACACACACCAAACTTCAAACAATGCGAAATTAGGTCACGCCGAGCAAAATACGCAGCGTTTTCCGGCACTGCGCCTTTTCCAAGGGAGCCGCGACGCCAATCGGCACCACTCGGTCCTTGCATGAGCAGGAATTGGGGATAAATCCCACTAGATGCAAGCGTAAAGGTCCAAGTCGGCAGAAATGCCCTGAGAACATCCCCTCTTCTCCTTTGCTGTGTGTCTCTTTGTAGGTATTTGGGGAACCGATGGAGAAAACAGAGAAACRAACCAAAAATGCTGAGAAGGTTGAAGAGTGTTAAAGGAAAATAAGGAGGAGAGATGAGTTTGTATTTAGGGCATCGTAGCAAACCGCCTCGCATTAAGCTTTGGAAATTGMGGGCTAAATGCTCAGTAATCTGCTTTCCCTTGCAACTTTTCTTCAGGTTTCCTGATGCCAGTTGGGCTGGTTGTCTGGGACCTTGAGACGTGTCTAGAATGGGCAGATTTGGTGGCAACTGTGGAACTTGCAGGGCTTGCAGGTAGGAGAAAGAAGCAGCGTCCAATGCAGGCATTAAGGCGCTGGGTCTTGGAAGGGTCCTGCTAAGGAGACGGAAAATCCTGCCGAGAATGGGATTGTGCTTGATGGGTTTTCAAGAACACCCACGAGGACCCTCCGTGCAGGTTGGGACCGTTGTCACACCTGGAGCTCTGCGAGATCCTACAGCCAAGAAGACAATTTTTTAACTCTGCACCCAAAGTTTGCAATTTCCTCCTCAAACGTTATCACCTGTGGCTGTCACAGGGATGGGGGGGAATGATAAGTGGTCGAACAGACACTTGATCCAGAGGGCTATCAAAATGCCCAAACCCTCAAGATGATTAAGAATGAAAGCGCAGTTGGAAGCGAGGCTGATAAAGCAGATTAATGGGGGCGTTTTGCTCCAAATGGCTCCTCTCCCAGTCCGGATGGCTTTTGAAGAGGTTACAGTAACTTCTGGAGATGCTGTAGTAAGAGATAATGTTTGTCAAGCAGCAAGCAACACACTCCATTAACTGCCCGGTATCTACCTCTTGACAGCATTGGCTCTGCAGGAGGGAATCTGCAGAGATACGGGAGCTGCCTGGGTAGCATCGTGAGGATCTGTGCTTGGCTTTCAGACATCTRCAAGGGATTTCCACCATGCCGTTCCACCTCCCCCCCTGCTCCTGTGCTGCTGAGCCCGTTGTCTGGATCTTCATGGGGTGTGCATTGGGCTGCATGCSATGGGGCACTCGCCTTGCCCAGAGGATGCACAGAACTGCAGCTAGGAAGCTTGGAAAAAGTATCATATGGAAACACTTCTTCTGCAAGCTTCCCCTTCCCCTTTCTCTGTTGTATATCCCGGTTATGGGAGACACAATCCTCCCCCTCGCTTGGTGAAGATGCATGCATTGGAAGTCCCATGTATTGGATGCTCTCGCCTTAATTTTTGGTCACCTTCCCAAGTACAGTGCTTAGGCAATTACCTTCACCTGCATCAGCTCAAGCATTGATCCAAGCCCTAATGCTAGTGTTTTACCCTCGATTTGCACCCCAGGGGGTGGACCGGTGGACTGGAGATTAAGAGATGTGGGAGCTGCAGGAAGAGGAAAGTCTCCGGACTTACCCAAAGGCATCAGGTTTTTGAGCACGTTTGAGCCTGAGGACCTGCAAATGGTCAGAAAGTGGAAGGATGCCCCAATCTGCTCCCCTTTATTGCTTTTTTTTTGTTTGTTTCTAAGGAGAATTAGGGGGCTGGAGGAGGAACGGGACCATGCTGGGGACCCGCATGATGTACACAGTGCTTTGGTGAGGGCACAGTAGGCACAGCCCACATGCATTTTCCCAGGTTTTTAGGATTTGGGGAYGCATGTAGCTCTGAACACAAGCAATGGGGCTTGTCCCAGGCTTGGTGCAGGCAGTGGGATGGATTTTTCAGGTGGAAAGCAGGTGTTTTGGCTGCACAGACGGTGCTAGCGCGTCGCCGTGCCCGGATGAGGACCCCCACGTCAGGGCTTAGAGAAACCGGGTGCGAAAGCGGCTGCGATGCCCTTCACTGGCGAGCCAGGGACGAGCGCGCAGGACCCGCGTCGCGTGCATTCGGAGCGGGGGACACCAGGACTGGGTTTCCATGGAAACCGGAGCCATCGTTCCCTGCACGCGAGGCCAAAGGCAAAGCAGAGGAGGAGGAGGGAGGACGCAGCATCTCATGGGCAACGAGCCCTCCCGGGGGGCCGCGCAGCAAAGCGGAGCCCCCTGAGCGTGCAAGAGATGCGGGAAGGCGGCGATTTGGAGAGCCGGAGCACCAAGCAGGTCCAAGCACCTCCATGCAAGCTGTTTAAYCCGGATTTGGACCCACCTGGCTCCAAAGCTAAACGCACCCCCTGGTTTAGGTGCATTGCAAGGACGGGGTCCCGTGGAGGGTGGTTCTGCTTGCGGATGCGGCAGCGACAAGCGCGCCGGCGGCTTGCGAGCGCCTTTTGTCGCCGCTCGYGATGCCTCCAACCTCCTTTAATTAAAGACAATTACTGCTTTCAGACCCTCGTCRCGGCTCCGCCGGCTTGTTTGCAAACACGCAGCTGCGGGAGGCCCCTTGGCGAGTCCCACGTCCCCGGAGATGCTCCGAGCGCCCTTCCTCATCCACCCTGCGCCCGGCGGAACGGCTGGGGAGAAGGGCGGCTTCCCGTGCTGAAGGGGTTCGGATGTGCCCACCAGGAAGCCAAGATAAGGAGGCTTTTTGGAYGCGGCTGCAATAAGAGAGCTGTAGCAGGGAGCTGCTTTTTCCACCCGTCTCCATCGGGGAAAAATAACAAAGACCTCCCCTAACCAACGGGCCCCTTTTCCCAGCTCGGATAACTTGGAAGCAGACGAATGGAAGGTGACCAAAGTTTCCAAAACAGCCTGGGCTGGCACGAGGACAAGCAGCATCCGTTGCATCCCTCTGGGATCCCGTTTCCCAAAGTATGAGCRTGGCTTCTCCGTTTCCAGGTGCTAATGGTTTCCTTTGGGAGGGATGGAAGCCGGAGCTCCTAGCAGGCAGCCTTTGAAGCCGTTGGTAGTTAAATCCATTGCAAGGGGTCTGAGCGGTAAATGCTTCGTGTTGGGGGCTCAGCCGAGATCCATTTTCTTGTTTTGGAGCTGTTTGCAGCCTGACACTGCTCTGTCTTCTCAAATTCATTTTGCAGCTCGCATGAGCCCTAGGAATGGGAACGTATATCCCATAGATGGGAAGCGTAGGGGCTGGTCCCTCCTAAGCATCCTTCCCGCTGCGGCTGCTGTTGCAGCTTGGGGCTCCAAAACATGAGTGATTTGGGGATAACCCAGCAGAAGATCACGCTGGAGGGTCTTCTAGAAGCCATTAGACCCCGTGGAATGGGAAGCTGGCAGGTTGCATCCCCTGGAAAACTGGTTGCAGCGGATCTTGGAAGCTTGGAGGTCCTTTGGGTGCTGAGCAGCTTGGCTGGGACAGGCCCCAAAAATGCACTGAAACGTGGGAGCTGGGAGCCAGTTTTTCCCGCTCATTCCTCCTGTATTCCTGATGGATTTTAGGCTTCCCTGGGTTGTCCCTTTTAGCATGGAAGACCTTTAGCTGATGTGCCCTGTATCTCTGATCGCTTTAACCGCCCTCCTCATGACCTTGTCTACGGGTGACAGGGCTGCTCCAAACGTGGCTTCACGCAGCCGTTCAGTAACATTCCTGCCTGGTCCTCGGTCCCTTTCTTAGCGATTCCCGGCAGTTCCTCATTTTTTTTGATGATGGATGAGCTTTGAACTGATGCTTTCACAGCGCTACCTCCAGCGCCGCTGAGATCTCCTCCCTGCATGTTAATAGCTAATTTAGTGCCCGTCATTGTGTTTGTATAATTAGGGTTTTTTTTTTTCCCTTTTTAACCCAAGTGCATCCGTTTCCTTTTGTCACCATCACGTTTCCTTCCCTAGCTTGCAGCCCAGTCACTCCTTGGGAAAAATCTGACTCAACCTGGGGACACTGGAGACTTTGTCCCATCACTTGTTGTCCCCAGCCCGTAGGTGGCTGCACTCTGGGTATCACTAGGATGCGTATCCCACCTTGCCGGCGTGGTCTTGCTGGGTGCTGATTATGACTTATCCAGAAGACAATTAAGAGGTGAGATGATTGCAACGAGGAAACACCCCCCTCTAAAGGGCGTTGTAATCTAGCAGAGAACGGGCATGGCAAGAAGCACTTGGGCTAAACCGACACCGGGCAAATTAAAAATAAAAATTAGGGATGCGTTTCTGATTAAGTGCTAGAGCAAGCTAACGAGGTGAGAGGGACCTCTCTGCGTTTTGGAGGATGTCAAACAAGCTCCACTTCTGCCCAAGACAAGCGCAGGGAGCCGAGCAAATGGGCCTGGAGGAGCCGAAGCGCCCAAATCTGTGCAAAGCCCTGGAAGCTGCRTTGAAATCAGTGCAATATTTGACTGCAGCAGCACGCGGTACTGCCTGCACCTGTGTGTGCAGCGAGGAAGCCTCCTCTTCCTCCTCCTCTTCCTCCTCTTCTTCCTCTTCCTTGGGGAAGCAGCCACTCCTTGGGTGGAGTTTTTCCAAGACGAAGGTTCCTGTGCTTGGAGGGAAAAAAACAACAGCAAAAATATCCCGCTTTGTCCAAGCACCCGCTAGACATCGCCAGGGACCTCTGAGAAGAGCGGCTGGTGTCAACAGGACAAAAATCACCTTTGCCCAAGGACAAAGGAGCCACCTCGGGCTGTGGAAACGGCGATCCAAGCCCGGAGCTCTGCCCAGCTGCTGCCTCCCTCCTTCTGCCTTTCGTTTCTCGGTGCCTTTTTATTTTTCGCCCGAGGAGAAAAGCATCATGCAAATGGTTTGTCCCGAGGGATGCGGGGAGGCTGTTTAAGCCAGCAAATTCCGCCTCCTCCCCAGCTGTGCTCTGCAACTTGGTGCACGCATGGGTTTCCCCTCCCCGAAGTGCAGGACGGGGCTGACAGATGTTCGCGCGCAACCGGAGTCCCGGGAGGGAGGAATTAAAGCCACCCCGGACCCTCCGAAGGCAACACATTAGTGTCAGAAATATCTAATCAATCAGCCCAGAGCCTCCTGGGGTCACAAGTCTCTTTGAAACTCAAGCGGAGGATGCCTCCTAATGGGTTTGATTTTCATTGCTATAAATTGATTAGCGTGAAGATAAACAAGTTTTGTTTCCTTCTGAAAGCTCTAAATATGCTCCGGGGGAGGAGAGGCGGTGGAGGCTGATCTGTTCCCATTAGGAYGCCTTCCCTTAGCTCCTACCCCGTCGGTGGTTTGCACCACACAAGGGAGACTTTCTTTTTCCTCCTCCAGAGCTGCCCAAAGATGCATCGTGTAAAAGATAGAGGGTAACAGTGTGAGCATCCTTGCTGGTTGTCCTGGGTGGGGACTTGCTGATGGGAAACGGCGTTTGATCCTGGAATGGATCAGCGAAGGCTTGCAAGATGGGAAGCATAGACGTGTTGGAAGAGCCCAAACTGGATGAACTGCTTCCAAGAGCTGTCTCATGCTGGGAACTTTGATGCATTTGAGGAACTCAACATKACGTTGTCCCTCCTGGTGGAAGAAGCCACCTGGGATCACACTGGAGAGCTTAGGGATGAAGGAGGTTGGTGAATGGAGCTGCCCCCAGGTCTCAGGGARTAATGCAGGAGGTGAGGCACCCAAGCGGGCTGATGGGGCTCCAGGARTGGCCTGGACCTGCAGTTGGGCCACCACTGCAGCACGGTGGCCAGCAAAGGCCTGGAGTGTGTGGTGGGGCTTGTGTGTTGAAGATCCAGCCGGAGAGACCATGGATGCCGGTTTTAGGGAGCATCCTGTATCCTTGCAGAATGCTGGGCTCCCAGCTGGTGGCATCGGACTCTGGTGGCAGTCAGGGAAGGAGGTCACCTACCACCAGGCACATTGCTCTGGRGCCCCTCGCTGTTCACGTCCACCTCTTGCAGCTGTGGGTGGTGTCAGTGGGTGGCTCTCTGTGGTGACTGCCCCTCGGCAGCACTGGGGTGGGTGACACAGCGTTGGTGGCAATGGTGTCTTGGTGTCGATGGTTCCTGCTGGGAAGGGATGGGGACACAGGGTGAGCTCCTGGAGGAGGTGATGGTGGTGATGCTGGTGAGCGAAGCCCAGGAGATAGGCAGGTCATATTTCTGTGCTGAACAGGGAGCTGACATTAATGAACAGCTAATTAACATCACAGGGCTTGATGGTGGCAGTGTCAGTGTCCCTAATTAGTCTCGCACTAATCTGTTTTAATTAACTGTCCCTGTCGCGGGTTTAATTTAATTTTCGACTCTAGACCAGAGGCAGCAGCCCTGCGAGCTGCATGGGGCACTCTCTGTACTGGGATGGGTTGGGATGGACGAGAAGAAGCAAGACATGGTCTGCTTGGTCCGCTTGTGCTTTGATGGTGACGAGCCACTGTCATCACTTGTCCCCACTCTCCAGGCTCATCTGCACCTCCAAGGCACCTTATGCTTGCTGGGCATGGGGTCCCATCAAGACCCACCCCTGGGCTCCCTTCTTGGACCTCCTGCCCAGAGAAGACATCTCCTTCCCCCCGTTTTAGGCCAATCAAAGACCCAAGAACTGGGCAACAGGAGCAAGCTGGAGACCAGGAGCTCCACGTCCCGCTCTGGTGAGGCAGAAGGACGCTCAGCTCCTTGGGTGGGAAGACAGGTCTTTGGGAAGACAAGGTGGAGACACTTGTGATGGTCTCCAGTGAGAACGGATCATCTCAAAGGAACAAAAGCCATGGGGAGATAGTCACCAGGCATGGGAAGAGAAGGTCTTAGCAGCCCAAGTTGCTTCTGTTTCATCCCGGTGAGGGGCCAAGCTGTGTGTCACAGCTCCCCATCAACATTGCTAAGCTGTGACACTAACCCCGCTAGGATGAAGGATGCAGAGGTGTCAAGGAAGGATGTCCGGGGTTTTGCACCCCATTAACGATGCTCCCACCTCAACCAGGATGCAAGAAGAACCCCCATGTCTCAGCCCACTGCAGTTCCCCCGTCCCTGCTCCCGGACAGCATCTCTCGTCCAAAAAGGCATGAATCTTCCCAAACGCCGCCGGCGTCTCCCCGCGGGACGTTCTCCAGGGCCGCGTTAATCTGCAAGAGCCAGGAAGGCTTTTAAAGTGGGAGCTCGTGTTTTGGCAGCATCCCAAAGAGCTCCGCACTCCTGGGCTTGATTTGCCCGTGTGGATTAGCAAGGGCTCTGCCATCTGTCCTGCTTGCAGGCCTGTCTGGAACTGCTCCAGACACTTCGTGCTTTGAAGAAAACCCTTCTCGGCGCCCGGCYCCTGCTCCGGATCGCCCGGCTGCTTCCCACCTAGGCGAGTGCGGCTGCAGCCGGAGAAAATCCTCGTCTCGGCCATAGCCGTAAATCGTAGGCTTGGAGGACTGATAACGTTTGGGAAAATGAAGTGCAGGTCACTAGGAAGGWCCCGTTGCAGTCAGAGGCAGATGAAGAAGCCCAAATCCACCCGTGGTTCTATAGAGCTGCTGAGGGAATGGAAATCAGYGGTGGCACCATAGTGCAGATCTCCCATCACATCCCGGTCTTCCCCAAAGTGTTGGGCACTTCCTGACGCCTTCATCTGACCATCTTGCTGAGCCTTCCAGCTGCAGCTTTGGACATGGATATCGTCACATCCAGCTCATTCTCTGCCGCGACCTCGGTGGCTTTCCATCGGGATGGCACATGCTACTGGGGACCACCTTCTGCAAGACCCTCCATAAAAACCAAGTGCCTCTTACATGAAAAAACAAAACGGTTTCATCTCCTCCACTGACCATCCCACCATTGGGCTATCTCTTTGGCCCACATCCATGYTCATCCAAGCATCTCTCAGCCCCCAAACTCATACGCCATGGTGGGACCGCGGTGTCTCATCCTGCCTGGCCCCGGGAGCTATCTCGGGTGTTCCTCCTGCTCCCGGTGGGAATGGAAAGTTTTAAGGAGGGGAAATGCTCCTCCTTCATCCTACGCACGTGCTGATGTTTATTATCCTCTGCTCTTTCCGGGTCGCTCTGGACCGTTTCTCCCTATCTTGGGGGCTGGCTCATCTCCTCTCCAGGGCTCCGGTTTTCCCGCAGGTTTCCGCCCTGCTGCTGTTAATCTTACAGGCCCTGGAGTTTCCACCGCCYGATTTAGCTTTCCTTATCAACCGCTTGTATTCCCCACGCGTTCGTTTAAGGTCGCGGCCGTCCCTTTGCRTGTCCCTTTTGGA
This sequence comes from Eudromia elegans, assembly GCA_003342815.1. NCBI lineage: Eukaryota > Metazoa > Chordata > Aves > Tinamiformes > Tinamidae > Eudromia > Eudromia elegans. Next base: position 783,386 of record PTEX01000169.1, on the reverse strand, counting down.
GCGTGTGTTTCTGCTCCCTCGCTGTCCCYGGGAATTGCTTGTTTTCCCAATCCCCCAAAAAAGGGGGAAAAACGCATTGATTGCAGAGCCATTAATTCCTTCCTTGGATATGATGTTTGCAATGCAGCATCCAAGCAACTCTCATGTATTGGGAGCTCTATATTCCCTGCCAATGTTGGAGAGGAGGCGTTTGGATCCCCAGGGACGGAGACCACGCTTGGCCCAAATCTCCGTAAGTTTTGCAATCTCACCAGATGCCTAATTTCTTTTCACCGTGCTTTGTCCTAAACATCCATCAGATCCCAGCATCCCGACAACTGATGCTCAAGACAGCGCTGTCGTCTTCATTTTAGCAGAGAGAATGAGACTGAGAGATAGAGAAAAAAGAAAGAAAGCTTTGGGAGTGCTCGGAGCAGAGGCAGGTTGAACTTTCAGCGTCCCCTGAAATTCTCAGTTTAATGATGCCCCAAGAGAGACTGACCTCAGCCGTGGTTACATTTTCTGCATAACAAAATCAGGTCTCGGCGTTTGCCGGGCATGTGGGAGACTCGAATGCAAAGCAGGGGAGAGCCAGAGCACGTAGCTGTCCTCGTTTTGCAGAAAATCCAGCGAATTTGGGGCAGAATGAGCTCCCCAAAAACCTCTTTTTGGTGCCTGGCAGTCCCCCCTTAGCCTTGCTTTGCCCACCAGTGGGTCCCTCAGTGATAGCCCATGGACATTTGCCCATTTTGCTGCGAAATCTGGTGCATTTTCATGTCCTGTGCATGCATAGGGAAAATAATATGCAGCCACAGACTCGCGTCAGGGCGATGAAGCACATGGGCGAAAGCCGGAGGGGCTGCTCAGAGAGCTTCAATTCTGCCATTTTTGAACTTTTTAGCATTAGAGTTGGCAAGCTCGGAACAAAAACCCCAAAATCTCCTTCCCCTGCCATGAGTCTTGCCGACTGGAATACTTTGCGTGCTTTATTTCACCCGCAGCATGCAGATACCGGGCTGGCTGCTCTTAAATAACRCCGCGGACAGACAGACTGAGTGTATAAATGAGGATATATGGAATGACAGAGCCCAGAATTCCACTTATGCCTTCGCTAGGAAGAGGGGCCATCACTCATGGGGCCACTCCGCTTTCCCATTGCTTCTTCTTCCATCCCGTGTTTGATGTTGGGTGTTTGTGCCCACAAATCCTCCTTTTCCTCCTTTTCCAAGCTCCAAAGGGGACACAAAGAGCCCCTCAACCCCACGTTGCTCATTTGCATGGTGGCCCGTTGCCAGCTTAAGCTGCTTGAGTTCAAGCCCTTCTGGGAAGATCTCAAGACCCTTGAGGACCCAGAAATGTGCCGGGTAGGGAAGTGAATGAATCAAAGGTGGCAGGGACAGATGGACTTCAGAAATGCGATTCAAGTTGCCATTTGGCACAGTGGTCATGCGGCATCGGYGGGGACAACACCCCGGGACTGCGCTTGGCAGGAACCTGCTGTCGTGTTCAAGTGCGATGGATTCGACGAAGGCAGCAAATTTGAGCAAAGTGGAAAAGCAAGTTTGCTGTTCCCAAGCTGTTCCTACAAACAACTGCTTGACCTCGGCGGGGCGGATAYAAGTATTTCTTCTTGCATTTGGGCCAGCAGTGTTTGCATAACGCCGTTTTCCACGCACGCATCTGCACACTTGGGCGGTGACRAGCCATCAAGCCAGGAACGGGTTGCATATGTTTAAGAGCTTGGGAAGTGGAAGGCACCTGATGGGCAGCTGGAATGACAGGAAAACATCTGCTGCTCCCTTGGGGCGCATGCACGGAAGCAGCATCCCGAGCCTTGCCGGGCTGCAGCAGGGCAATGTTTCCATCCGCCGACTCGTGTTGGTTGAGAGCTCCTCCAAATGCCTCTTCCCCAGCCCCTTGCTCAAAGCAAAGTAGATCTAGAGCCGGTTGCCGTGRGCTTTGCCTGATTGAGCACTGGATTTCTCCAAGAATGGAGATTTTCCCTGCTTCCTTGACCTCTGTTCCATAGTTGCCTTCTTGATGAACCAGCCTGGGCTTTGCTGGGTTGCAGAGTGGGACTGTGGTGGTCCTGGGGCAGCTTCCTTAGAGCCTGCTTGGGAGGAAAGCTGGTTCTCATCGGGTTTTGTCCTGCGGAATCAAGACTTTAGGACGTGGGAAGCAGAGATGGAGGGTGTGTTGGTGATGGGCAACCTCTGCTCCGAGGCTGCCTACAGCTTCCCTGCTCGCTGCAGGAGAAGGGAGAGGAGGGAGAGGTCAACTACCCTCTAGGTGATGATAACTCACCATCTTTAATGAGCCCTCCTGCCAGCCCCACTCGGCACCTTGTGCCGACCAAGAGCCACGTTGGCATCTGGAAAGCGGCTGCTGGCATTTCACCAGCTGGCACCTCCGCAGCTCGTCCAAACTGGGTGCTAAGCGGTGKTAACATGTGATGATTAACCATGCCCGCTCCAGCTTCTCCTGCCCACCTGGAAGAGCTTAATGTACCCCGGAGAGGTGGCCTGGGGCATGTCGAGGGCTCTCATGGAGATGGAGAGTCGCCCATTGGGGTGGGAGCGCCCTATCCTCATGCTCTGAAATAGAAGGTAGAAGATTACTTCAGAAACCCTATTTTTAAGCAAATCTCAGACTTTGCCCCCAAGCCTGACATGCTGTAATTGAGACGGGTTGAAGACAAGTTCAAGTCTTGCTGTTGGCCAAGCAGGACCTTTGGAATCTTTGCATCCCGCAGGGCTCCCGCAGACCTTGTCGTCCTCCTGCTGCTTTTCCATGGGTCTTCCCAAGGACTAGGAAGGGCTGGGAAGAGCAGTTGGTGGGAAGAGTTTCCTTCAGCAACGCTCCCTTTCTGCATTTATGTTTCCTTTAGGATTAAAGCCGTTCTCCTCGGGCTCTAAACACGGAATGTTTGTCAAGTTTATGAGGGCTTTTAGAGAGGCTTTTAGAGAGTCCAGCCCGTCCCTTTTTTTATATGCCTGAGATAAGATTATCTTTGTTTTAACACCAATTAAAGCAAGAAGGGTTTATAGGATTAGGGGGTTTCCATCAGCGCCACTTTGATGTCACCACTTGCTCCCTCCCTTTGCCTCTTCCCGCCGGTAAAAGGTTGGGAGCCTTTTCCTGGCATGGTTAACATCCCGCCCTCAGGAGACAGAGCTCTCCCAGGCAGAAGCTTTGGGAAACGTTTAAACAAGAGCAAACAAAGCACCAAAAATGTGAAAGTCCTAAATTCTTCTGGAGACCAGTCAAAGACAGACCGTTTACCATCTAAACAAGCACCCTGAAGAGCCCGACACTGCAAAGTTTATARTGTTTAAACTACGGGCACGCTGCTTTTTTTCTCTCCCTGAAAACAATTTTTATATCAAAATAAAACAAATTACCGTCCTCCTAGGAAGCGAAAGTAAAGGAAAATAAGGAAGGCCTGTGGTTCTGCCATCGGAAGCTGGGAAATGCATCAGCCTGGGAGAAAATGAGGGGCTGGGTGAGGAGAACGTGACGTTTGATGTGTCTGCCGGCCCGTAACGGCACCGGAATCGCTCCGTGGTCCCGCGCCTTGCCCGGGGCTCCGTGGGGCAGTGCCGTTCCTCGGCACCTGAAACTCCACGTTTTTATGTGCATTCCAAGCTGCTGAGGCAAGGCGCGGGGGGTAAAGCCGTGCAGGTGCCGGCAGTTTTTTGCATTTCCTGGTGTGTTTGGAGAGGGAATGGCTCCTGCGTGGCGCATGGAGGCCACCCGTGGGTGCTGAGCTGCATCCTGCGCGTGGGTCCTCAAAGCGCTGCAGGAGCGCGGCGGTCCGGAGCATCGGCCACTGCCACTGTTGTGCTCCTAACCCACCAACTCTCCCAGTTTTGGCATTCCCTAGGGAAGCTGGTCCTTGGCGGTGAGCAATCAGCCTGTCCCTAGGGATGCTGTCACCTTCAGGCTACAAGAACCTCCCCAAGCACCTCCCGAAGGGGTTGGCACTCAGTGTCCCCACTGCACAGGGCAGGGGTTTCCCCACGGGCATTACTTGAACTTCCAATTACTTGAACTTCCAATGGGGATTGGAAGGCATTTGAGTTCGCTGTCCCCGTCTTGGACAAACCGAGGATGCTCAGAGCACACAGAAGTCAGAAAGTTTCTCATTTCTCCGTCAGAGTTTCCCCCGGAGGTCAGGGAGGCTCTGCGGGGCTCCTGGGGCAGGTAAGGAAGGCATTCCAGGCGTGCTTCCCCGTGACAGGCGAATCCCATCGCCGCTGAGGGGCGGGCAGCCCGGCGCGGGGGTCTCGCAGGTGCTCCTGCCCACGGGGCCCCTCCTGAGCCCCAGGCAAGGCAAGGGCCGAGGTCAGCACGAGGGCTGCCCCCGGGATCCGGAGCAATCCTGGAGGCCCAGCTGGGGCTGCAGGGAGCCCCACGTGGAGCTTGTCTTGTCCACCGTGCTCATGAGACTTGGGCATCCCCAAGGTGCCACGTGCACTTGCATGGACGGGTGTGGGGAACAGCCTGGAATCCGTTAGCTTTTCCCGGCTGATACCGTCAGTTTTTGCGTCCGCGCTGCAGAGGAGCCCTGCTCTAAACGGGTACATCTGCATGGAGACTTCTCGGTGTATCGACAGCTCTTTAATCCACATCTCACCGCTCGCCCGAGCTCTGTGTTCCTCTTCAGTTAATCTCATTTAACCCCGTTTTTCCCTCTCGCATTTGCGGCCCCCACTCTGCAAATCCTGCCGGCGTCTTTGGCAGTGACGGCACCCGGCAAGGGGATTAATTGCTGATCGGGAGCACAAGGCAGCCATGGAGGCTGCTAATTAAATATATCGGGAAGGAAGTGGCAGGAAAAGTGCTCTGCGTGGAAAAACGTTGTCCCAGGAAGGATAGTCCTGGGGCAAGGTGTTACCTGCCCTCCGTAGCTATCCATGGCAGGACTGATTCCTTTCCTTTGGAGCTTTGTGATGGCCAAGCTGAAGAGACCAAGTCACAGACCTCACATATATTTATCCCTGGAAGTGCAGCTGGAAGGGGCCTCCCGGGTCCCTAGTGCCCCCTGCCACGTCACTGTGGCCACCATTAGACTAGGGTTGGTCTAATTTAGCCCGGTGTTGCAGTGCCTTGCAAGAGGAAGGAGATCCCCCATCTCACTGCGCTSTGTCCCCTCCCTTGATGGGGTGACAGGAATGCAATGGGAGAGGATTGCAAAACGCGGAGAGCTGGGAATGCACTGGGAACGGGTGGCAAAAAAAATCCAAAAAAAGTCACCTTGCAGCACACAGCAAGGAAAGAAAGGACGGGATGGACGTAGGAGATCATGGGGTGATGTGGGGGCCGCCAACAAGGCCGMTGTTGGGACGTGCCCGTCCCCTGCAGCAGCTCCTGGGAATCAAGGCAGGCGGCTGGGAGATAAGCACAGGGATTTCAGGCTCTCAGCGGGTCCTAATTGCCAGGGCTGGGGCTGCCTGGTTTCCATCAGCTGTTAGAAAAGCCTGGCTGGAGGGGAAGAGGCTGTTGGAGTGGGTGGAAGGGGCCGTTCCAGAGGGTTTTATTGCGGGAGGGAGTTTTGCATTTGCAGAGGAGGTCTGGGGTGGGCCACAAAGGGCAGGTTTCGAYGCAGGAAAAGCCTCTCTGCCCCCTGCACGGGCTGCAAATGCCAAAGTGCAGGAAACTGTGGCACGTTGGCAGCTTCCAGCAAGGACGTCGTCCTCTCCCGACGGAAAGGCTCCGGGCTCCCTTTGTGCCAAGCAAAACACAAGGGATGCTTTCCCTTGCACCCAGTCTCTGCTTTAGATGCATCTAAACCTTGATGCRTCTAAACCTTGTGGCCACGCTGCTGTTCTTAAAATGAGCATCGGGAAGGTGGAGGAATGCTCTCCGTCACCGTTTCCTGGAGCGAATGACCCTGTGTTTCCCCGGGAATGTCAGGCTGGAGTGATTCYGTGTTTCGGTCTCCCCACACTTTAGAAGAATTGCTATTAGTGTGGGAACCCTGTTGTCGTTTTGTCCGCGGAGCTGCCATTGCTTCCCTGYAAGAGAGGCCCGTCACCTCTCACAACAGCTTAACACTCGCCGTGATGGGTTTGTGCCGAAAGACGCGGTGGGAATGGGGTCGGAAATGAGTCAAAAGCCTGGGGGATAAGGGACAGCAAGGCTGGAGACATGCAGGAGCGGAAATGAGGGAAAAGGTGGGGTTTTTTTCAGCAGATCCCATTAATAAACAACTTTTTTTCTTTTTTCTCAATGGGGAAAAATTAGCTCCTCCCCACTGATAGCGCTTGCTCATAGCAATGAGTGGAAAAAGGAGGTTGGGTGGGATGGCGAGGAGCAAAGGACAGAACAGGGGATGCTTTAGGCAGCTTCTGCAGTGGAGGTTCAGGCGATCCCAGGGCCCGCAGAGAAGGTGCATGAGGATCAAGTGCTCTTTGCAAGCATTGGACCGCCCCAGACGACCCCAGCAACCTGGAAGCAAAGGGGTGKCACGTGGGAAACCGTCCCGTCTTGGCAGTTCCCTCCACTGCAGGGATTTAGAGGCTGGGGAAGTATTAGAGCGACGTGCGTGCCCCTAGGACAGCCCCATCCCCGGGCTGCAGCTCTCGGAGGGAGGATGACGGTTGCGGGTGTGGGGATGGACTCAGCGCAGCCACTCGGCTCTTTTTATTCATGCACAGCTGGGGGAAAAAAAAAAAAAAGAAAAAAAAAAAAAAAAACCTCCAACCTTTAAAATGCTCCGAATTAGGGGCTGGAGGAGAAGGCGCCTGCGTGGGAACCCCATATCCACAGGCAGAGTGAGCAGCCTTTGCGGGGGCCGGGGAACCAGCTGCGCTTGCTCTGCTCTGTTTACTTCAGCTTGTCAGGGTTTGGGCTGGGGACGTGGCTCAGCCCCGAGCGGGGTCTCTGCGGCAGCTCCGCACTCTTTCCTCGCCGGCTCCCCTCTGCTCACGGCCTCTCCCGGCTTCCTCCCTCCAGGCTGCCCGTCGGGGACGTTCAAGGCGAGCCAAGGGGACGAAGGATGYGCCCACTGCCCCATCAACAGCCGCACCACGTCGGAAGGGGCCACCAACTGCGTGTGCCGCAACGGGTATTACCGGGCGGACGCCGATCCCGTCGACATGCCCTGCACCAGTACGTGGGCTCRGAGCACCCGGGAGCGGGGTGGGATGCCCCAGAGAAAATCCCTTCGATCCCAAAGGGGTTTYGGAGGGGCTACGGGGGCCTTTTCCAAGGGGTGCTCAGCATCCTGGGGCAAGGGAAAAGGAGGAGGGAGCAGATAATGGGATAGTGGGTCCAACCTGGCACCGTCCCTGCCTGAGAGATGATGCTGAGGAGTGTTTTTGCCCCGTCTCAAACTATGGGTGCTGGTACCCGCTGCTGGACAACGGGCAGCTCTCCTCACTCTTCCTCCCTTGCCTCCGCAGCCATCCCCTCTGCCCCGCAGGCCGTGATCTCCAGCGTGAACGAGACCTCGCTGATGCTGGAGTGGAGCCCGCCGCGCGACTCGGGCGGCCGCGAGGACCTGGTCTACAACATCATCTGCAAGAGCTGCGGCTCGGGCCGCGGCGCCTGCACCCGCTGCGGCGACAACGTGCAGTTCGCCCCGCGGCAGCTGGGCCTCACCGAGCCCCGCGTCTACATCAGCGACCTGCTGGCCCACACCCAGTACACCTTCGAGATCCAGGCGGTCAACGGCGTCACCGACCAGAGCCCCTTCTCCCCGCAGTTCGCCTCGGTCAACATCACCACCAACCAGGCCGGTAAGCAACGTGTCTACCACCTCTCCTGTCCCCTTTGAGGCCCTGTGAAGGGGACGTTGGGCGCTGGGGTGCCTTGAGGGAGGCGTCAAGAGGTGATGGGTGGGTGGAGGTTCCAGGGAAGAGAAGCCAGGGTGGGATGCAGCCGAGTGGCTCTTGCTTCATGCTGTTTCCAAGGAGCAACCCCCCCAAATYCTTCTACTGTAATTCCATCAGTTGGGTTGAGCCTGTGATTCCGTCAGTTGGGCTTGATGCTCTCGAAGGTCTTCTTCAACCGTAACGATTCTTGGGTTCTGCTCTGCGGCTCCGCTGGCTGCTGGGACGGTTGGAAAGGCAGCAGCAGCTCTCRGCGTTGCTGGCAGCCCCGCGACGGGCCCTCGTACGGCTCTGGCTTCCCGAGAAGCAAACAAAATTAGCATGAGCATCTTGACACAAGCTGCACTGATTGCGGGGGGAAAATATCGTGGCTTCTTGCCCAAAAAGCCAGGRCTGGTCTTCAGCTCAGAAGAGCTGCACAGAAAAGAGCTGTGAGCCAGATCTATGGGAAGRAAGGAAAGGGAAGGAAGGTTGGTTGGAGAGTYGTCYCAGGCASATGGTGGGCYRTCTCACTGCAAAGTCTTTGCTTGGTCTATTGGCTCGTTGCAAGYGCAGGGATGCAGAGCGCGTGGGGACAGGAGGGTTTCTGCACTCCGGCCGTGGGGACTGACACAAGCTCCAAAAATATCCTCGTGCCACTGGAGCTGTTGGGGCGACTCAGTCAACTCAGAGGCCATGGGGCTACCTGGGGTTTTAATACGGTGTCGAGAAGCCTGAGGGCAGAGCGAGCTCAGCACTGGCCCATGGGTTGAAGTGAACGGGAGCGTGTCCACGCGTGAGAAGGAACCTGGGTCCTTCACCCAACCGCCCGGAAAAGCTGAAGTTGCAGATGGTTTTTTTCCCCTTTTCTCTCCCTCCCAATCCCCTGGATCCTCCTCCGTGTGTTTTTCCTCCTTTGACACTCCTTTATTATCAGGGCTCCCACTTCTCAGCCCGTGTGATGTCTCTCTTAATGTATCTATTCATTAGCACTAAACAGTAACTGTCTGCTTGCTAATTCCTCCGTAATTAGGGGCTCCGGATTCTTACGCTTGCACTCGGCACCGCCTGGCAGCCTTGATGTAGATCATTAGTGGCTGGTAACAGAAGCAGCAGATGCAAAGACAGAGCCGGGACAAGGGGAAATTGAGGATGTTGTGCTAAAAGGAGACGGGGCATCTCCATCGGGGGTGACGTAAGGCTGGAAGGAGATGGGAAGCCCTAAAAGGTGGAGTGGAGGGGTGTGCGCAGACCATGGATAGCAAGAATTGCCCTGGTTGACCTAGGGATGATGTGTTAGGGCATGGCCACGACTAGCAACGTCTTTAACTTTCAGCTATCCCWATTATTTCTCCAGCATCCCAGGGAAATGCTGCTGTGAGAGAGTGGGGAAATAGCCCCATAGAGCAACCCAAGGGCAGGGTGGGAGGAAAGGAGTGGAGTGGCCATGGTGCCGTGGGGTCCGTGGTCCCCAAAGAGAAGCTGTGGSTCAAGGAGCCTCGTGCCCGGTTCACTCGCCCCTTCCTCCAAGGACGGCGCCCGTCGTTTCACTTTGCACCGTTCAAACTTATTTTGCTGTTGCCTTGTGGTAGCCMCAGTAGCAGGAGGTAGAGGGGACACTCGTGCTCATGTAATGCGGGCTGCAAATAGGTTCTTTCCAGGAAAAATAAGGATAATTACCCTTATCGGAATCACCCTGGCTTGGTATTAGGTGGCTTTTCAGAACATGGCCCTTTCTATAGCTCTTCTCACACGCTCGTATTCTTCATCGTGATTTTTTTTGGAATTATTTGCTGTTCCCAGTCCCACTGCAAACAAGCCCCTTTCTCGAGGCACCGCTGCGCTTCGATCCACCCGAGCACGGGGCTGCCTCCCTGAGCCCTGCGGGATGCTCCTGCCCTGCYGGTTTCTATGACAACGTCGTGGTCCCTTCAGACACTGCTCTGCTCGACGCTGTCTCCCATTCGTCAAGCCAGACCTACATTTAGGTTCCCAGACCCAAACGTAACCCGGGCGCTGTTTTCACGGGCAGAGTCGTCACATCAAGCCCTGCTCTTCGCTCTGCAGAGCTGTTACGGTTCCCAACGCWGCCGTTTCGGCCTCTTTATGGACGTTTTGCCAGCACTGATGCCTTCCAAATCAGATAACTATAACGAGAAGCACCGGGTGAAGGGCACGAGCTACCTGCAATCTGCTGGATACGCTCCGAGTCCCTCTTTCGTGCCAACCTTCTTCCAACAGCCCGGTTTAAACCCAAATCCGCACGTTGCGGGCGATACGGGGGCAGAGCAGCATCTTTCACGCTCAGGCAARGTCTTGACCAGGAGGCAGCTCCCGGCCTCTCCATCGGTGCAGTCATTCCCACCTTAAAGGACTAAGGAGCTGTGACGAACGCGTCGCGTGGATCCCAGATGCCACCAAGAGCCTTTTCTCAGCCGTGCCAGGGCCAAAGCCCTGTGCCAGGAGGGCGGCCGAGAGGCAAGCGAGGGTCCTGTAAGGACGTCGAGGGTCAGGACGCATCGTGGTGTATGCAATGACGACACACGAGCCATGGAGCTGTGCTGGGTCTCAATCGCCCTGCCTGGTGACAACCTGCAGCCCCTGCTTGCTAATAGGAGGCCGCTAAAGGAGAGAGACGGAGCCTCCTGCTGCTGTGAGCGGCTCCATGGGTTCAGCATCCCGGGACGAGCGGCGCCGGGGCAGGTGGGGTGTCTCCAGTAGCGCTTTGCCTCTCTAGCACAAACAGTTCTGCAGCCGGGGAAGGGAAGGGAGCTCCCCAAGGCTGCTGCCGCTCGACGTCTGCACCGTCGCAGATGAGCAACGCTCAGGGGTCCAAGCAGGTGCCCCGCAGCAGGCATCACCTGAGCTGTTTTGGAAGAGATTTCCTTGGCCCAAGCTCCGTATGCTCCCGTTTTCCAAACCAGGATTCTCCCTACTGTTTTGGTTGCCGTTAACCACCCTTTTTCTGGGGAAACAGCGGTTTTGTGGCAAACCCGCGGGGCGAGCAGGAAGGGACGCGGGGCCGGCTCCCGCCAGCTGCCCTGCTTGCTGCCAGCCCCGCTTGGAAGCGCCGGCGCGTCCCCGCGGAGCGCGGGCCAGGAGGCGGGGATGCCCCGGGCACGCGGCGCCCGCCTCGCCGGGGGCCGGGATGCTCCTCGCGGCGACGCCGGCAGCGTCCTGCCCTCCCCGGCTGCCCGCGGCACAAAGAGCCCCGCGGCGGCCAAGAGGCTCTCGTGTGTCCGAGCCAAGTGACAGGGCTGGTGGCATTAGGAGGCGCTTTCAGGACCGTAATGCACACCAAAGGCTTCCATGATTCAAGTGGGGCCGGAGCCAGGACCCGACTTTGGGCTCCACTCCTGGAGTTTTTCAAGATTTTCGTCTTTCTTTTCACCAGCGTTTGTAGCTACAAAGTGGAGAGGTTGGAGCACGGGGTTGATTGGGACGTTTTCCAGACACTCGACACGCGGGTCTGCGCCTGGCAGTGTCCCCGTGCCAGCCGGGGAGCAGGGTCCGTGCACGTGGCTCCGGCCGTTGCACTGGGTTTCTAATGCTGTGAGGCGAGCGGTGCTCAATCAGTCACCCCAGGACTGTCACCCCAGGGCTGTCACCCCGGGGCTGTCACCAATTTGTGCCTCTTGCCCCACCGTGAGCTGGCGAGGATCCCTCTCCAAAGGAGCCGCCTCCTGGAAGTGCCACCGCCGGGGAAGGAGAGTGCGGATGGATGAGGATTTTAACAGTCCCTGCACTGCTGGACCCGTTCAACAGCAGCAGGGCAGGGACCCGGAGGTGCTGGGGGACAGATGGGCAGCAGGGCAGGAGGCTTTTAGCCTTGTGCAGAGCCCTTGCGAGCTTGTGACACGTGTAACACCGGTGCCAGAGCCTGGATGCCAGCCGCGATGTCACCAAGCCCTGTGGTCTCGAGGGCCCTTGCTGCAAGCCCAACCACAGCACATCCCTGCCTAGGGCACCCTTAGCTTGAGCAGGACAAATTCCTCCCGTTTCACCCTTTTTCCATGTGTTTCAGGCAGTTGCGTGCTCCTTTTCCAGCAGTTTTTCCCTCCCCRCTCCCCGCTGTATCCCTCGGCCTCCGGCCTTGCCGGGTCCTCGCCGCATCCCAACGCCTTTCCCCATCGCTCCGTCTGCAGCCAGGGGGTCAGGCGCTTAATCCCGAGCCCGGATCGCAGCCGCTCCTGCCGGCGGGTAATTGAAAATGCCACAATTCCCTGCTGACCCTCTTATAATAAAAGCAGTTCCCAGGCCAGTAACCTGACACTCCAGGGACTAGGATCTGTCAGAAAGGCTCGGAGGAGATGCTGGAAAACTCCCAGCTGTTCGCCTCTTTTTTTTTTCCCCCCTTTTTTCTTAACCCTGGATAACTTCAAAATGCACCCGAGGAGAGGCCACGGGCCGGCTTCTCTGTGCCGGGACTGTTTKCCAGAGCAAATGTTGCCTCTGTCTGACACGACGTGGGTTAGGGGTATTAAAGTGATCAGAGATAGGGCTTTGGCCGCCTGTAATGTGACTCTTGCAGCTAAGCTGGGAAAGCAGCGGAGACCCTTTGATACAGCCCTGAGCCCCCGGCGGGCCAGGAGGGGACGGCTGAGTCCCGCTAACCAACCCGGCCGGCGGAGGAGCCAGGGAGGTAACTGCAAAAATAGGGGGGTGCATTGCAAGAGGCCGCCCGCATCCTGGGTGAGAAGTTGGAGAAAGATGCTCTAAAATCTCTTAAAAACCCTGGAGAAAAGTGGGCCTGTGTATTTCTCATGCACTTTGTTGATGCCCCCCTTGCAGCTTCTTTTTAGGCGCAAGAAAGGGGCCAACGATTCAAAACCCATCTCCCTTCTACCCACTGGACCCTTTGGCTTCTGTTTTTCAGGCTAATTTCCTTCCAGCTCTAACAGATTTGACTTTTAAGTCAAAATATGCTTTTCTTAAGGCGSCTGGTCCTGCTGCTGTCGTAACATCAGAGACGAGGTGATGTTGTCCCTGTCACCTGCATCCTTCTGGAAGGGTCACGCCACCAACATAGACACCACAGGCACTCGTCCTCTCTGGGGCTTCCTAGAAAAGAAGGCTAAAAGAAAATACTGGGATCCCTCCTTTCTCCCACAGGGATAACGCTCCTCCGTTGCTTAGCTTGTGAAAATAGACAAGACCCGCCATATGGAAGTCCATACATTTCAACCCGAAAATAATGCATGCTGAGGAAGTAACAGGGGAGAAACCCCCCCTGGAGACGCGGGGGCTCTTCGGAATGGCGGAGCGTACACGGAACGTGACGTCTGTCTGCAGCACGCGCCGGTCAGCCGCAACCGCGGCGGCCCCACGTAAACCCCCGGCCGGCCCCCGGCGTGCAGACCGGGTGATCTGGGCCGTATAGTCGTTTTTTAGCAATTTGCTGCCAAATCAACACGGTCCTGCCCTGGCTCATCAAGGGTTACGCAGGCAGARAACTCCAATTTCCTTCTTATTTTTTTACATAAAGTAATTCACAGCCACTAATGCCTTAAATAAGGATTCGTTTTCGGAGCACTCCTCCGTTTCTCAGCTCTCTGGAAGCACCTGGCGCAGGGAGGCTCTTCCCCATCCGTGCATCCTCACGGGATTGAAGCGGAATTTTTTTTCCGGTCCGCGTATCCTTCAGCCGTAATCCTGAGGCTGGAAGCGGAGCCGAGTCCTCCTGTCGGCTCCCGCTGCCCGGCACGGTTATGGGCTCCAGATGCAGGAGCGGAGGACGGGGAGGCTCCGCTGCGGTGCCTCCRAGGGCTGCGTCTCCGTCACGGATCAGCTGCAAACCTGGGAAGCACTCGAGTTCTTCACAGGGACCAACGTTTTGGGCTTGAAAAGCTGAATGTGGCTCGACTAAGGTTGTAGGATCCGTGTGTTTCCAAGCGGGAAAACCTGCGATAGCAGGAGGATCTGTTCAATGCTCCGGGCACGTCCAACATGGGGCRGGGAGGTGCCTTCATCCTCTTCTGCCCTCAGAGATGCCTCCAAGCCGGCCGGGTCTGCTCAGCTGCAGGTTTCGCATGCTGTTGCATTAGGACAAACTGCATTAAACGTGAGGATGAATKGCTGTGGGCGCTGGGCAGAGGCTGCACCCGGGAAGCAGTTCAGCAAAGTCCGGAGGTGTGAATCTTCTGCTGTTTTGTTTATTTTTTTTCCCCGTTTTGTCGCTCCCGTAGCAGAAAAGCTCTTTGGACATCGTCCTTGAGGCTGGTGCACAAAGGTCCCCGGTGCTTCTGCCGGTGCCGGAGCAGAGCTGGCACCGGGTGCCCCTCACCCAGTTTGGACGCTCTTTCTGTTCCCTTTAACTCAATTACCTTCTGTTCTCGTCTCCTTCCTTCAGCACTATTATATTACACGCCTGAAACGCTGCGGAGGGAGCAGGCCCCTAAGCACAACCTCCGTCTCTGAAAGTCCTCAGCTAAATTAGAGCGGACAGGCAGGGGGTGAACACCAGACGGGATGGCTCTCCTCCTTTTCCAGGTAGAAAACGTCAGTGCGGAGGGTAGCGCGTGTTCGTGCAGGGACCGAGCAGCAGAATTGCAACCAGGTCCTGCCCGGTTTGGGAGCGGAGGTGGGAGCTCGTGATGCATCGTGCGGCTTTCTAGGTGATTCCAGCAAAACCGCTGCCTTGCCGGGGATGCAGCTGCCCGATACCACCTGCCCAAGTGTTTGTGCACTTACCCGTCCGGAAGCTTTTCCCAGCAACTTGACATTAAAAAGTCACCCTGAGGTCTCTGCTGATGAGGGAGCTGGTGAGAGGACGGTGGTTCCTGCCTGTATGGATCCACTGCCCTCCGGGTGCAGGGAGAGCGCTGACGTTGCTTTGGTCCTTTCATCCTCCCTGGCCTCCCCACAGCGTGTTGGGGCACGTGTCTTCTCCTTACTGCTTATTGCTGGGCTGGTAGCACTTCTCCAGAGCAACAAGGCTCCTGGGCTCATTTCACCGGGGAAAGGGAGGGTCTCTCTCCAGCAGGAATGCCATCCCCAGCCATGGGATGCAGACCCGGGCCGTGCAAGCATCTGACTGAGATGTCTCTGTCTCTCTCTTGCAGCTCCTTCTGCCGTGTCCATCATGCACCAGGTCAGCCGCACCGTGGACAGCATTACCCTCTCCTGGTCTCAGCCCGACCAGCCCAACGGCGTCATCCTCGATTATGAGCTGCAGTACTACGAGAAGGTACCGCAGGACCTCGGCAGAGTCCAGCCACGGGGGCCCTGCGGGAGCAGTGGGGCAAAGTGTCCTATGAGGACGTTGCTTTAGAGTTGGCCCAAGTTGACTCCTTGGGGCCCAGCAATGGGTGTGATGACCCTCTTGGCTGCTTAGATATTATATGTGGGAAAGAGAAAACCTCTTGGYTTCTTGGGAAGCCTCTTGGTCTTCCCAAAAGACCTTCTCCTTCCTTCACTTGTCCTCTCCCGGACCTGTTAGACAGYGGGATGGGCAAGCTGGGGTGTTGGCAGGATCTCCATCCTGCGGCATGGGAGGGAACCAAGGGGCTGGGGCTGCTGGGGGAGCTGCCGGCCGTGGTGACATTAGTGTGAACTCCCAGAGCCTCCCGAGCTCTGGGTGGCCACGAGCTGCTCCCGCGAGACGGGCAGGGGGGCAGGGTCCTGGAAGGAGAATCCTCCCGCTCCCCACGTATGAACTATACATTCAAAACTGCAAACTAACTAATTAAAAAGCTTTATGATTAAATGGAATTGAAAATATTTTCCCAGCAGTTGCCGGAAGAAATGATTAATCCCCCCCCACTGCCTGCCTGTGACCTATTTTCTCATCACCAAGAGCCAGAGGGAGAACAGAGAAGGCGGGGGGGGGGGGAGCTTCTTTGTAAGCTGTTAAATAGGTCCTGACCTATATTGCATAAATCACAGCCATTTATTTGACCCTTGGAAGCAATCCCAGAACACGTAGCAAGATGGATGAGAAGGTAACAAGGCAGAGCTGGAAAGCGAGAGGGGTCCTGTCCCCGGAGACGCGCTAAGYAGACACAGACCGTCTCAGGGAGGTCGCTCTCCTCCTTGTGCTTTCTCTTAGTCTTCCTCCCTCTGTCCTTCCTCCCCCTCTCCTGTTTTCCGGGAGAGGCCGTAAAGGAAGCGATGTTGTCTGAGGGAGAGGCTGCTCCTCGTGGCTTGATGGCCAAACGCGAGCGYCTCTTGGACGTTGGGATACGATGAGTCCCCCGACGCACAAGTGTCCCGAGCCGCAACGTTCAGGCCGTGTCGTAGGTGGGAGCAGGGTCACAAGTAGAGCACGAGCCCTGCCACGGGCTGCAGGATTGTCCCCAGAGCATCCGTGCCCACATGCAGGCACGGAGGCYCTTGCTGTCCTGAGGTCTGGATGTCTCCTTGGTGGAAAGGCTGGTCTCCTGCAGCCRGGATGAATCTCATTCGTGGAAGGAAGGGGATCGTTGGCTCCAAGCTTACATACCCAGTCCTGCAGCAAACAAATGTCAGAGGACCTGGCCAGCACCTCCAGGGCGCTTAGGCAGGGCTGGCCACCACCTTCTCCACTGTCTCCTCCACCCTGGCTTTGGTTTGCTCTTTTGAGCGGGGCTTTCCAYGGACTGGTCCCCACAGGCTTCTCCATTTTTGCCTTTTCAGCAACGCAGCGACGCTATTTCCTTTCTGTCTGGCTGGCAGGATTGAATCTCACATTAATCTCGCCATTGCAGTGCTGAGGTTTGAAAATCCAAAGCCATTGCCTTGATCCCTGGAAGMCATCCCAAACTGCGGAGCCTTGGATCCGCAGCTCTTGCCCTGCTTCTCATCAATGTAGCGATTGGAATCTCGGTCTGGATGGGGTGACACATCCCAGGTGTGCTCCACTCCATTGCCAGTCTGGACAGATGCGATTTCCTTCCAAAGTGTTTTACTGCAAACTGTCCCATGTGCTTCTGAACGCTCAGAAAATGTCTCTGGAGCCGGCTGAATTATTTCTAGGGGATTTTTTTTTTTTTCCTGATAGGAAATTTTATTTTATTAACATGCAAATAGTTGAAGTGTATGTTTAGTAGCATATTCCTCTTAGATAGAAAGTGTTATGGCTCTTCATTTTAAATTGATTCTCCCTAGTCCTGCACCTAAACAAAGATGTCCATGGAGGTCCAGACCGCCTTTATTCAGGTGGTCTTTGCAAAAGCSATCCGTATTCCAAGAAACCTTTTTATTGTTGAGAACCCTTGGGGTTTAGCTCAGATTTGGCTCAGGGTTAGGGGAAATCAGATAAGGACTCAGARTCAAACCTATCGGGAAGTAAAAACTGTGTTGATTTCCAAACTCAAAACAAAAAGGCAAAGGAAGACCTCTGCAAGCAACAGAACATGGCCAGATKCCAGGTATCTCTACTTCCAGTGCAAACGAAGGGAGATGGGGAAGAGCAAATGGAAAGGGTCTGAGGCAGGATCAGGCATAGAAGGAGAGCGAGGAGGAGGATGCTAAGAGAAAGCAGATGCAGGAGACGGGAGCAGTTCCCATTCCCATTGTGTTCGAGGCTTGGAAAAAACAACTGAGATTTGTAGCTAGCACCTTCCTCAGGGCATTTCAAGCCGTGCACTAGCTCAGTGATACACATAACATATAGCTAGACATAGAACAACTGATTCTGGAGGAGGACCAAGTGCTTGGCCTCTTTCTTCTGATGAGAGATCTGTATTTTCCSGACAGGATCTGACGGAACTAAATTCGACCACAGTGAAGAGCCCCACCAACACCGTGACCGTGCAAAACCTCAAGGCTGGCACCATCTACGTCTTCCAGGTGCGGGCACGGACTGTGGCTGGCTATGGCCGGTACAGCGGCAAGATGTACTTCCAGACCATGACTGAAGGTGAGTCTTCATCCACCCCTGCGTGATGGTGAGGAAGGACACAAGGCCGCAGGGAGACTTGAGAGGCGCTGGCAGCAACGCTGCTCGTAGCAGCCAAGTCATGTGCATTTATCCGATGCAGGACCCAGAGACAGGCATAGGGAAGCTGTTCCATGCATGGAATTGCATGGACTAGGCCAATTGCTGCCTAGCTTTGTTGGCCTGGAGAYCTGCCCACTTATTTGGATTTGGAGGAAACAAAATTCCATGTTTCYCATCTGCCAGTGGCAAATAGAGCTAGTGCCTCTATTTGCTTGTTTCCTAAATAAAACAGTCTGAGCCTGTTTTCTGGACCTGAGGCCAGGTCTGAAGGCATGGCCCGCATCCATCCCTGCTCTGCTCTTGATGCGTTCGTCAGCATCGCCCCAACCCGTGCTGCAGTAACCAATTGCCTCCTCCCCAGCTGAGTACCAGACCAGCGTGCAGGAGAAGCTGCCGCTCATCATCGGCTCCTCGGCGGCGGGGCTGGTCTTCCTCATCGCCGTGGTCGTCATCGGGATTGTGTGCAACAGGTAGGTCAACCCCAGAGGCGGCCTCGACTGACCGGGTTGGGTGTCAGCGGGCAGCGAGGGAGTGAGACCAGGGCGCAAAAGGGGAGGATGCAGGAGGTTAAGGGGGGACGAGGATGCTCCTGCCCATGCCTGGTGTTCAGGACCGCCTTTCTTTCCAGAAGACGGGGCTTCGAGCGTGCTGACTCCGAGTACACCGACAAGCTGCAGCACTATACCAGTGGCCACAGTACGTACCGCGGCCCCTCGCCGGGCCTGGGGGTCCGCTCGCTCTTCGGTTCGTGTCTTTGTTCGCTCATTCCTCGTGCCGGGCGGGAAGGCTCTCGGGTGCATGCGTAGACGGGAGGAGCTCCACGTTGGCCTTCCGAGAAAGATTCCGTCCTGGGGACTAGGAAGGGAGGAGCGCTTTGGGGGAGCCATCAGAGGGGTCTGAACTGTTTTATGGGGCTTTGGCTGGTGTCCAGCTGCCCCAGCGCGTCCGCATGCCGCTGCTGGGTCCCACCTCTGCTTGGCCACCTCACTCCTGGCCTCCCCCCACAACCCACATGTCCCATAWGGGCACGTTGTGTCACAGCTCAGGTGACAAGTGTGGTCCCAATCACCTCCAAGTGTCACCTCCATCTCCCACCTCCAGTGTCCCTACTATGATCTAGATCCATGGCTGGTAGGCTGGTGCTRTCTGGATGCACATGCTGTTGGGTGTCAACATTCGCTGTGCCCATTCCCATGCTCCAGAATCCCATCCTTGCAACATCCCGGTGTGGTGCAAGGTGCTTGTTCCCACCTAAAATTCCCATTTGCAGCCTCACCGTGCATGGAGCATCCTACAAAGCAGGCTGGGCTTTCTGTCTCTCTTCAAGACCAAAGACTCACTCCATCRAGTCCGAGACAGACCCTACCTCATCCCAGTGCCTTCTCCTCATCCACCGCAGGCTGAATAACCTTATTTCCTCCTCCCTAGGGACCTGGCTCTCTAACCCTGCTCTCTTTGAATCTCAGCTTTGCTTACCTCCTGTTATACTTGCAGCGTCGTGATTTCTGGCCTTTTTATACTTTTACACTTATTCCTTTGCAGCCCAAAATACGGTTGTACTTGGAGAACACCAGGACCTTCTGCAGTTACTCCCCTCAAAGCCTTTCCTAAGGGAGGGCGGGCGGAATTACGGCTCCGAGCCGGAGTAGCAGTGTGCTTACCGTAACTCCTCGGGAAAAATGACACTCTTAAAGGAAAAAAAAAAAATATGTAAATGCAGCTCTCAGTTGTGTTCCAGGCTTCTCTGCATGTGCAAACATACGTTCACACTTTCTCCTAGGGCCTGCTGCATGACATGACAGCTTCAGGCTGCGATGGCATCGATAGCGATGGCTCCACAGCCGTTGCAATGGACTAGATGCCACAGCATGCAGATGAAGCGATAACAGGCCTGGGGCGGTGGGGCGGCTTTTGAGCCACATCGTCTCTCAGGAGGCTGATCCAAGGCTCGCTTTCCCACCAGCGATTCCCATGGAAAGGCAGAAGGGTTTGGGTAGCAAAGCGCTCAGCCCTCAGCATTGCAGGAGCGCGTTGGGATGCTGGTGGAGAAGATGCTGGAAGAGGTCCAGCAGTCCAACCTCATCACGTCCATGCACACACACACATATAGACACGTCCCTCTTTCCAACGATGCAACTCTCAGCTGCTCTGTTTGCATCTGTCTGACTCTGTCCCTCGCCTTTATGCAGTGACGCCCGGGATGAAGATTTATATCGACCCCTTCACCTACGAAGATCCAAACGAGGCGGTCAGGGAATTTGCAAAAGAAATCGATATCTCTTGTGTCAAAATCGAGCAAGTGATCGGGGCAGGTAGGTAAAATGCAGCTGCATGTCTGGCCCTCAGCTCTACACTCTCCTTCATGACATCAGGTCTTGGTGAGGAAATTTGTGTACTAGGAAGGTGAGGGGATAAATTCACCCACAAAAGAGTATCAGTAGGGTCTCTTAGCCCCAGCCTACCTCAACTAACCGGAATGATATGGGCTTTGTAGCAGATCCAGGGCTGGAGACATGGGGTTCTCCCATGGGCAGAGAAAGAGCAGTATCCAGTGCTCCTCACCAAGAGGAGGCATTGACCTAAAGGGAGGTTTTGGGTGGAGAGTGAAGGAAGAAGCTCAACAGAGGTGCCTTTGGTGAGGAGGGTGAAGGTAGGTAGTCAACACACCAGACCTCCTTCTCCCTCTTGCCAGGGGAATTCGGGGAGGTGTGCAGTGGGCATCTCAAGCTCCCTGGCAAGAGAGAGATCTTTGTGGCCATCAAGACCCTGAAGTCCGGCTACACGGAGAAGCAGAGACGAGACTTCCTGAGCGAGGCCAGCATCATGGGACAGTTCGACCACCCCAACGTCATCCACCTGGAGGGAGTGGTGACCAAGAGTTCTCCGGTCATGATCATCACYGAGTTCATGGAGAACGGCTCGCTGGACTCCTTCCTACGGGTATGMGGTCCTAACAGTGCACTTCCCTAGGGATGTGCTGGCCCGTAGGAGGATTTGGAGCAGGAGGGACACTGTGGGGATGGCCTGTTCTTCCCTTGTCCCCTGCAGCTGGAACAGCCCAGGGGCAGGTGTGCACATGCGCACACTCAGCTGTGCTCTTTGGCTGTGCCTACACGTGAAGGGACTTTCTGCTATTAACTTGACCTCAGCAGAACTTCTCCTCCAACTTCTCTGGCTGAATGTCTGTAGGTCTTGAATAATTCGTTGTGTTGGTGGGAGATAAACTGTTTAATGGGAATAGATGAGCGTTCTCGCTCCTTCTGTGCAAGATGTGTTGCCTTTGCAAGATACCACCCAGCAGTAGTGATGTCCATAACGGGCGCGAGATGTTTCTCTGTCCTCATGCTGTGGATATGTCCCTTTCACGGGCTCCTTCTCTCTTCCCTTAAGCAAAACGACGGGCAGTTCACTGTGATCCAGCTGGTGGGCATGTTGCGGGGCATCGCGGCTGGCATGAAGTACCTGGCCGATATGAACTACGTGCACCGGGACCTGGCCGCCCGCAACATCCTGGTCAACAGCAACCTGGTCTGCAAAGTGTCCGACTTCGGCCTCTCCCGTTTTCTGGAGGATGACACCTCTGATCCCACCTACACCAGTGCACTGGTAAAACTGCTCCTCCCGCTGCTCCGGGGGGAAGAATGGGCGTTGAAGCAAAGCGTTGGGAGTGGGAGAGGTGGAAATAGTCCCTGTTGGCAGGTTATGTTTGCTTGCTTTGGTGTACCAAGGATGGAGAGAAGATGTCAGATGAGGAAAGAGCAATGAAATGAGCCAAGAAAGAGTTCCTCTTGCAAGGCCCTGCCCTGCTCACAGAGAAGGCCTTATGACTGAGTGTTCTTCCAGCCACGTTTGCACACACGTCCCTGATAAAGCCCTTAGCTGGGGATGATGCATCGCATCCATCCAGCGCGGTCCAGGTTGGGGTCCTCTGAGATGCCAACCCAACAGATTTGTCAGCAGGGCACCAAGGGCTGGTTTTGTCCTACTGTATCGGGAGGCAGGGATCCTTTCTCACATGTGATGTGGACTCATCTACCCCTCGGTGTGAATCCACACGCGTTACTTGCTGAGTTAAGAAGGAGTAAGAGGCCAGAGAGGGGTTTTCGTAAGGAYAGACAACATCACTGCTAACATCCAGCACAATGCCTATGAGAGGAGTGTGGGAGGAGAGCCCTGRGAGAGCTGTGGCGTGATCTGGAGGAAATTATGTCTCTCAGATTCTCTGAAGCTGTTGGTGAGATCTCCCRTGGCTTTTGGAGGACTGCAACAGTGGCTGATTACCCAGCACCTAAAACTGTGCGCTGCTCTTTGCTCCTGAACTTGTGTAGCTTCGCGCACTAACCATTGGCTTTGGCAATAACACAGTCATTGCGCAGGTTTTAAAAATATCAGCAACATTTATTTCTCTTGAATGTATTTGCACATCGTGATCCTTATGCCTATTAACTTCCTGGGCGTGAAGCTGAACGCACAGGAGCACGTGGTGATCACTGCTGTGCTTTATATTCCTATTATTCTACTTGCCAGGAGGTACAACAGGAGGCGGGAGGTCTCACTTGCCTCACTGAAATGAGCTCCCACGAGGCTCCTCCAGATACCCACAGTCTCTAATTCCCATTTTAAGACTTAACTTTCTCTTTACTTTTTTAAATCCACTGCTTGTCAGGATCTCTGGAAAGACCATCCCTGTCCATGAAGACAGGGGTGGTGTGAGCATCACCTGTTGTTAAGAACTCTTGGTCTTCCATATCCGCCAGTCATTTTTCCGCAAAAGGCTCTACATGGAGCGTTTGGGCATTCCAGGGATGACTGTGGCACTAGGTAGTCGGCACTGACAAGTGAAGCTATTCCTAGACCTTTTCTGTTCTTTCTCTTAGACGTAGAAGGAACAAGTGAGCTGTGTCCGGTGGGACAGTGATAAAGATGACAGCGCCAAGCTCCTCGCCATAGGGCCAGATGATATGATATGGGACAGGATAATGGGTGCAGATATTCTGGACACCGTGTTTTTCCTATCTTTCTCAATCTTCCTTCCATCATCCTCTCTGTTTTGTTTTGTTTCCTCCTGCAGGGTGGGAAGATCCCCATCAGRTGGACGGCACCAGAGGCGATTCAATATCGAAAATTCACATCAGCCAGTGACGTGTGGAGCTACGGGATAGTTATGTGGGAGGTGATGTCCTACGGCGAGCGGCCCTACTGGGATATGACTAACCAAGATGTAAGTTATTGAGAAACGCAGCTCGTTATTGAGAAAGTGCCGGAGTTGATAGAAACCAGGGGAAAAGAAATGTTCCCCAAAGTCTAATGGAAGTGGTCGCAGGTTAAAGCAGCTTCTGTGAAAATTTTGAAGGGGGCCGACRCGGTACGAAGTCATCTTCACCGGGTTGCTCTTCATCGGGCAGAGATAGCAGAAGCACCACGGGCTCTTCAGCATTATTCATGCAACTCGTCTCATGCCCTGCTCCAAGCCTCCCATGCCTGAYGTTTCCAACTCTCCTACCCTATCCAGGAGCTGCACCTGCCTACTGCGGCAGCAAATGCATCTCCATTCATGGAGACCACAGCTCTTGGGTGAAATACCAATATGTCCTGAGCACTCCTTGCTCCAAGGCCATCCTTGAGCCTCCCCCTCCATGCAGGGGCAGCCTGTGGCTGCAGTCCACGCCACAGAAATGCTTTTCTCTCTGCACTTCTCTTGGCTTCATAGCCTGGGTGGTCACACACCAACCATCCAGCTGGGCAACCTGCTAGGGCCTGCACATGTGTGTCCAGAAGCACCCTTTGGTGCAGAGGCTCCCCAAACGCCTCTAATATCATGTTGCCCTTCTCCACCCTCATGCACCATCAGCATATACAGCCAGCGTTCTGAGCAGACGGTTCTGCTGCGAGTCCTGCTTTTGCACATCTGCACGTTACAGCCTCAGGGCAGCGTCCACCACACGTCTCCTCTAGCCAGGTGCCACCACGCTCCTCCTTGCTTCAGCATCCTATTAAGTTTAACCCTCTGCCGTCCTCATCCCTTGTCCCTCCAGCCTCCTCTGGACCTCGTCCCTTGGTGGCTTCTCCCGCAGCAGCTCCCCATGCTGCAGCCAGCGGGGACGGCGCAGCCTGCGCCCGTGTCGCGAGCGCTGCCCGCTGTGCAGCATCTGCTCCCACCGCCCGCACCGGCCTCTTCTCCCGCTTCCCTCCCCGCAGGACATCGCACCCCAGAAGCTGTCACCGCTTAATTGCCTCCGCTCCTTGCTGCGAATTAGCACGTGGCGGGTGCTGGCTGCGGATTAGCCTCCTGACCCCGGGGTGCGAGCGCCGGCGGGAGGCAGCGCGCGTGCCCGCGTGGGACGGTCCTGCTGGCGGGCAGCGTGGCGGGGAGAGCTGGGTCAACGCCAGAGCGCAGAGCTTGATGCCTTTGCAATGATCATCCTCAACCCCGCTCCTGCCGTGTGTCCCCTGCTCTCTGTCTTGGATATATCCACCATTCGGAGAGCTGGGAGAGGGGACAGTGTGTGTCCCTTCCTCCTGGCCTGTTTTGGGAGCGGAGGTGCAAGCTCTCATCTTGTGCCCACACTTTGCTCGAGCACATCAGTATCTGCAGCATCCTCCTCCTCCTCTCACCTCCCTGGGATCACCATCACTCCTAAATCTTGCCGCATACCTCACATATAGCTTGTCCTGGATCTGCCACCCGCCCTCACTTGGGAGCAGCAACTTTCTGCTCCCACCACACCTCTGGTGTCACCTCTCTGCCACCCCTCTCTGAGTTCAGTCACTTGCTTTCGGTGTCACACACAAGCCTGTTTGTAGTGTCCAAGAGTCCTTCTGGTCTCCTCTTGAAAGAGCACATGCCCTGGGAAGAAACCCTCAGCTCCATGTTCCTTGGTGACCCAGGCAAGAGGAGCAGACTGCAAGTCTGGGTAACAGGGAAATTGGAGAAGGTCTTGAGGAAGACCCTTGTCCATGTCAAGGCCGAATGGGATCCCAGCTCCTATAGTGGAACAAGGAAAGACCAAGACAGCAGCGCAAGCCTTCTTGAACTGTCCTATGAAGCTTGGCTTAGGTGGAGCTTAGGTGCTCCACCTCTTAGGTGCTCCAGCTCTTCCCTCCATGCTGCACTGAAGTTCTTCCGTATGCGACTGCTCAGSAAGGTCTCTGTGCTGCCCTGCTCCGATTCGCACATACGCAGGGTTATGGAGGAGCCTCAGCACAGCCCATGACATGAGAGAGCTCAGGTAACAGAGGTGGCCTCTTTCTCCAGATGGGGAGATGAATAGACATGGCCCGTCACAGGTACTCACTGTTGGCTGATCAAGACTGCTGTGACTTCAGAGGACAGCCCAGAAGGCAGAGAGCTGGAATGTAGAGACAGGGGGGCAGGACGTTGTTACGAGATTATAAGGCTGAGATGGGCAAGGGTAAGTAGAGAAAGAGTGGCCTTGTTGGGCTATGGCTGACCATGCCAATCATCTTCACGAACTGAGAAGAACATTATGGTTTAAATGGGTTCCTCTTTAACCACTTGCTCCTTTCCAGGATGAAGGCTCTATTCCCATGGCACTCATCTCTTTTCTTCTCTCACAGGTGATAAATGCAATTGAGCAAGACTAYCGGCTGCCACCACCTATGGATTGTCCAAACGCCCTGCACCAACTAATGCTTGACTGTTGGCAGAAGGACCGAAACCATCGGCCCAAATTTGGGCAAATTGTCAACACCTTAGATAAAATGATCCGAAACCCCAATAGCCTGAAAGCCATGGCACCTCTCTCCTCTGGGTATGCACCTCTATCTTTCTCTTGTCTGTTGACTTCCACTTGTAGGTCTGCTGCCCAGCATGACTTTGTGGACATCATCCTGGCATTTCTCTGGGCTAGCTRTTGCAGAGGCTGCTTGGCCTGCGTTGTTTGGTCCTTTTTTTGTGAGGCAATTAAAATAAACAGTTATTCTGCTTCCTCTCCTTGACCAGCCTAGATTTGGAAGACCGCAGAAGGTTCTTTGAGCTGGACTGTGTCCTCTGTGCTCTTGGAGGAGCAGTATGGTGTCATATACATGATTGCTGTCTAAGTATGGTTGCTTTGATAGCACCACACTCCTGGGGGTACTGGTCATAACTCCTGCTCTTCCAGGTCCCCCCAGCTGATGGAGGGTGCAGCAATATACACGCTTGCTGCAACTCCCTCTGCTTATCCTCCGTTTTTATGTTCCAGGATCAACCTCCCTCTACTTGACCGCACAATCCCGGATTATACCAGCTTCAACACTGTGGATGAATGGCTAGATGCCATCAAAATGAGCCAGTACAAAGAGAGCTTTGCCAGTGCTGGCTTCACCACCTTTGACGTGGTCTCTCAGATGACTGTAGAGTAAGTGCCTGGGCTTCTAGTCCCAAAGCAGTAGAAAAACCCCTCAGTAGTTCAACAATTGACCATTATTAAACTGTTAGTAGTTTTCAGATGATACAATGTGTTAGAATTGCTATCTGGCCGGACTGCTTTGGATCTGTTCAGTTTGTGCAGGACCTCCCCCTTCTACTGACTCCATCTCATACTCAGGTTGTGTGCAGCAGATTGCCTGTCCCCACTGTAAAAATGAAGGTCCTCACTAGGATCTCCAAATCACTCCATGGAACAACGTGGAGCAATGGGGATTTCAGGCAGCACCAGAGCCTTTTTCCATCAACTGGAMGACACTTTTGGACTCAACAGTCCTCTTGGATGGGTGACATAGTGCTCAAAATTGCCCATTTGGGGCATTTTTTTCCTTAAGAAAGACCTCAGAGGATCTGTGGGGCACAGAGCTTAAGAAGGACAGGGAACAGGTAGCATGTCCTTCTCACATGTCTCCAAGAGCAGAAGGAGTAGGCTCCAGCCATGGGCGAGACCTGGCATTGCAGAAATTTCTTTGGATATTTATTTGCTTTTTGTGTTTCTGTTTTTATTTTATTTTATTTTATTTTTTCTCCTCCCAAAGGGACATTCTGCGAGTCGGGGTCACTTTAGCAGGACACCAGAAGAAAATCCTGAACAGTATCCAGGTGATGAGAGCACAGATGAACCAAATCCAGTCTGTGGAGGTTTGATAGCTACGCATCTCCTTCCTCAAGGCCCTGCTCCCCTTTCCCCGTGTACGTCCGAGCTCCAGTTCTTGTGTTCTGCATGGACCAGAGACGGGCAGCTGCTCTGAGGATCACGGCAACAGGAAGAAATGTCCTGTCATCAGTAACGAGAAGCCACCAAGAGCTTCTGGCATTCAAGCAATGGAAAAAGGGAACAAAAAGACAGCTATTTTGGGAAAAAAAAAAACCTATGAAATATTTTTAAATAATAATAAAACAATTGCATTCTTGAAAAGGGCTCCAAAATCAGTGGGAGCCTCCAAAGGAAGAGAAAAAAGAGCAGCTTCACCTCTTTCCTCTTGCACAAGGCTGCTGCCGCCGGGCCCGGCCGCCTCCGGAGCAACGAGACCTTTTTCCCAAGCAGATGGACGCGGAGCCGTGGGAAGCTCTTCCCTTTCTCGCGTGGGATGGTGGCTCTGAGGACGTCCCCCTGCAGCTACCCGTCCCCAGAGCCCCCTGCTAGGAGTTTGCAGGGCGGAGAGAGCTGAGGCTCTTTGGTGCTGAGGAACCAAGTGCATCTCCATGGATGGACTTCTTCTAAAGTTGAAGATTTCTCTTTTTTTTAAAAAAAAGAAAAAAAAACCAACAAACTGAGACTAGAAGAGGCTGTTTCCGACAAATAAGAAGGAATCTGTAACACTCGGGGGGGTGGGGATGGGGGAAAACCAATCCTTTTTACATCTCTTATTTTCTCTTGTCATGGGACACTTTTGTGAGTGACAGTTTCCTAAGGGTCCGTCCACGCACCCTCCGGTGGCAKCATTGTCTCATACATATCATATGCACAAGACTTTTAGTGATGTCCTCACTAGATGCCAATGATCTTTCCCCAGAAGACTTCCCAAGTACAGTATGTAGTAGTTTTTTGATTACAAATGCGGAACGTGTACCGTTATTTTTCGGTTGTTGTTGTTGGGAGATTTGTCCCTTTACCTTGTTTTTTTTTCGGTTAACACCGACTTGTGAGTTTGGGGGTTGGAATTTTTTCCTTGGTCGGGGTTGCTTTTTTTTATGGAAAAAAGAAAAAAGGGAAAAAGGAAAAAAAAAGAGACATTTCCAACCATCATATCATTCAAGAACTTAAAGCCTTTCCTTGCGGAAGGAGCTAACGCAGCTTATTGACAATATGCCAGGAGATTTCTTTTTTTTTTTTTTTGTCTTTTTTATATGCACATTTCCTCCTGTTTGCTTCTTGGTTGTTTTTCGATCCGTCATGGCCTGACAGCCGCTTCTAACTGTTGGGCTTGAACTGCCCGCCGGCTTCATCCAGGGCTGCTGATGCAGGGGGCGAGCGGCAGCACGGAAGGGTCTTTTGCCGTCGTCGTTTTGGGTTTGGAGGGGGATTGAGGGTCTTCTTTTCCAGGGGGGAGGGAGAAGCAAGGGCGGATGGGGCGCAGGGAGGGGATCATGTCGGGATTGGTGCACGTGCTGCAGAAGGGCAGGTCCTCTAAGAGGAGCTTGCAGCGGGTGGGTGGTTTTTCCGAGTCCGCACCGTGTTCGCGGCCGAGTCGCTGCAGGAACCAAGCTCCGTGCTAATGTGCTCGGTGCCCGTAGGTCTCTTCTCTCAAGGGGAGGCACTGGAGGCTCTCAAGGCACTTTCAGGCGCAGCCAGGGACCTCTAGGAGAGTCTGGGGCAGCAAAGGCAGAAACTCTGGCCAAGTAGCCCAGAGCTCTGTAGGCAAAACGCAGTGATTGGAGCTGAACAGTCAATGGATTTAGAAATCAGTTGGGTAAACAGGTACCGAACAGGTCTTTGGTATGGGTCTACCARCAAAGTAGAGGGGGAACAAATGAACACAGCTGGACTTGCTCTCCCTGCTCAGCACCACCTCATACCCTTTCGGACGTGCCTGCTGCCCCATCTTGCATTCCCGAGCTCTCGTCTGCTCTTCCCATGCCATGCACAGGGGCCTCCACTTGTTTTTGGCAGCATGGGCTGGTGGACACGTGTTTACTGGGGCAGCGTCAGCAGAAGGAGCCTTCAATGGCAGTGCTTAGAAATCACTGTTCATCGGAACATC
The DNA here is from genome assembly GCA_003342815.1 of Eudromia elegans. Taxonomy (NCBI): domain Eukaryota; kingdom Metazoa; phylum Chordata; class Aves; order Tinamiformes; family Tinamidae; genus Eudromia; species Eudromia elegans. Next base: position 754,541 of record PTEX01000169.1, on the reverse strand, counting down.
TCTAGGGCTAGATGGCATTTTCTCTCCTCAAGGCATRTCCAGAGCTCTTGGGTGGCAGTCTAGGGTGAGGAAAGTGCCGTGCGGCGCCGAGTTTTCTAACCACAACCACCGGCAAAATGCCCCAGGGCAGCCACGTGGAAGGAGCCCRTGATGCCCTTTGAGGGTCTATCCCAGATGGTTCTTGACTGTTCTCCGCATACACCAAGGAGGAGCAAGGTCCGGGCAATGTCCCTTCAGAGCCAGCACCAGCAGCCAGGCCTTGGAAGGGCTTTTCAGGTCTTCTCCATTTGGAGACATTTTGTCTCGATGCACTGAACCTCCTCACTAGCATTAGCCACATCTACCTACCAGACCCGACCCACTGTGAAGGACAGGACCCTACCGAGCTCAGCTGTCCACAGGACAGAGAAAGCACCTCCTCATTTCCTCCTCTGACCAAAAACCTCCCTGGTGTCAGTACTGCAAGTAGCACATTCCAATCTGTTCACACCAGGCATCACTGTGACATCTGTCTGTGTTTGACCGTGTAGGGACGAAGAGAGCACTGGCCTCGAAGGAGGCAGGATCCATAAAGCATTTCCATTTGCTGCATCCCATCGGTTCGCCTGGGAGCAAGAGGAACTAGGTTTCCCTCGAGCGTTTTTGTTTCGTGAGCATCAGGAGTCTACCAGCAAAATTTCACCTTTGCGGGGGAGAACAAGTAACAAGGGGGAAAAGTCACTTGGTAAAATACTGACACTGTGAAATACTGTGGTGTGTGTGCATGTGTGCATGTGTGAATACTTAAAAAAAAAGGAAAAAGAAAAAAAAAAAAAAGGAAAAAAAATCAGGCAGCTTGTTGCAATTTTTGCATTTCCCCTCCACCTCCCAGGCTACCTCCCAGACCTTCTCCTCTGCTGCTGTCACTGCCACCCGACTCATGGGGCAGAATGGGGAAAGTAAAGCATATATGAATAGGGTCTCTACGGCACCGAAATTCGTGGGTCGTTTTCAAGCCCTTTTCGTGAATTTAGCAGCAAAGAGATCCCATGGGCAAAAGGAAAAGCAAGCTTAAAAAACACAACACTGCCGTGAGGAGCCAGCTGCCTTCACCAGCTCGGGGACGAAAGCACAGGGCACTGCAACTGTGACCTCCCTTCTTACACTATCCTAAAAGTCTCAGAAATATCCTTTATAAACTCATGGGGATTTGTGGTTGGCATCAGCTGAGGATCTACTTGCTATAGGCTTCTCCTCCCTATAATATCCTCCGAGTCATTTTTTTAAATATATTTCATCTTTATTTTTATATGTTTATTTTGAGGCTAACTTAATGTACTTCCCTGCTGTCTTCATGTCCTTCACATAGAGGATTCAGCATTTGCCCCCTTCAAGCTTTAGGAACAACTGATTTAGTGCCAACTTCATTCTACCCTCTGTGGGCAGYTATCCTCTGCCATTAAAGACATCTTCAAATTTATCTGCTTTGTTGTGCTTCTCTCCTTCCATGAGCTCTCGGTGAGGCCAGCATCTGACATGCTTTCAGCTAGGATCAATAACCCATTACATAAATCAATTGAACTAAATTACATGTCCTCGGAGTTGCGGTCATCACCCGCTGTGTGATATGAGCTGTCCCTCCATGCTACCAAGGTCTGTCCAGGTCTATCTGTCCCTAGAGCCCTGCTCTGATATGTTCAATGTGTTTATGGAGTTCCACCATGCTCGTAATTCAGGGCATCCCCTTCGACATGTCCGGGATGGCTTTGCTGCTTGCAAGGGTCGAGCTCTTTCCAAAGACCTTCAGCCTGGGCTGGTTTCCATGTGTGGTCCATCTCCCACAGTGCTCCTCAAAAGCTCCTTGCACTGTGCAGAAGCCTCCCCAGAGTTTGCCCTGATGCTCTTCCTCCACCTTCTTCCTGCCCGTCCCATTTCTGCTCATTGCAGAAAGGTGGCATCTGGAGGGAGAAGTCCTCTCTCCCCACGGCTCTGTGTGTGACCTCATTCTTCACYGTCTTCTAAATGACTCAGAAGTTCCTCTCCTTTCAAATTCTGCAAGAAAAACAAAAAAAACCTCCCTCTTCATRGTTGCTTCATAGTGACTCCACTTGCAATCACTGCAAACAAGCCACCTGACCCTGCCTTGTGTGCCTCATCCTCTTCAGAAGCTCTGTTTTGCCKTCATGAAAATAAATAAGTAAATTAAAAATAAAAAACTTTGGCTTAGTTTCTTCCAGTTCTTTCATTTCAAGCAATTTTCAGTTGTTTTTGCTTCTACCTCTARAGTCAGTCTTCAGTGTCTGTACAGATATGTAACACTGTGTCTTCTGGTGATGCCTACTGAGTCTAGGAGAGGAGAAATTTCCATGARCCATTAGTAGTGAAACAGCTGCGTTAACAAAAACCGTTAACAAAAACTGRTGGAAAGAAGTCCCAGGGCAATAAAGAGAGGGAATCATGTTATTCTAGCCCGAGGTTTCAGCTGACAGTCAAATCCTCTTTCCTCCCCCAAATTTCCTTTCTTCTGCATAAGAAGAAACAACTATTGACTTCAGCGTGGCAGAGTCAACCAACAGTGACATAAAATTTCGTACCATTAAACTATGAAAAATGTGAACAAGGTGTATAAGAAGTGATCACTGCTTCTCACGGTGAAGAAATGAAGACAAAATGCTCTTTCACACGATGATGACTAGTTGGTGGAACTCATCATTGCGAGATGTTGAAGACAGCAAGCCTTATATAGGTTCTAAAGATGACTGAAGAGATTTTCTGAAAGCAAAATCCCTAGAAGTCTCCTCAGGRGGAAGATACCTCTTCCAGCTTGTCTGAGTCCCAGATGCCTGGAAGCGTGGCATGTTTTACAGGACATTTATCACTCTGTTTGTTCTTTGCTTGGAGTCTTTTCTCTAGACATCTGTGAAAGTCCTGGACTTCAGCCCGAACCAGTGCGACCCTTCYCAAATTCCTTCTTGTTTTATACCGTCATATTCTTCCACCCATCCATCATGTCGAAACTGCCCCATTCTACATCATCATCCTCTGGGAGGAAGAGTCATGCAAAGCCCATGGGAGGGCTGCAGGGGTTCACCTGCTGATCTAGGAAAGCACTTGAGGGGATGGAGTGAYGGGAGGGATTCCAAGGTTTTCTTTCCTGCACCCTTGAGAGAAGTTGGTTCTGTTGTAGAACAGAGGAGGGATTAAATGAGCCTTCACTATCTCTTCTAGCCATGTCTTCTGTGTAATGCAATGCCCCAAACTCATTAAGTGTCACGGTCTGGATGATGGGGAATGTGAATGCTGTCTATGGAAGTGTCCTTGCCTCAAACTGTTCTTTTGTGGTCCWGAGAACCTGATGGGCTGAGAGGGCTGCTGGGGTAAGGAGACACTGAGGGGCCCTTCCTTCCTCTCTTACAGTTTGGTTTCTAACAGTGAGACTTGTCCCTGCTTTGAGAGAAGCTCAGACTGAATGAGCAGACTCTGCAGGTCCTTGGGTATCTCACCATGGATCCACATGGACTCATGAGCAAAACACATGGAAGGAGCCCAGGAGTCCTAGCAGAGAGTGAGMTCTGGGTAGTGATTGAGCAGGAGGGGAAGGAGACTCCCTGGAGGGTGAAGGAGTTGGAGAGTCTCAATATGAGCTTGGGCTCTTGGATGATTGCAGTTTGTGGGTGTGTAACTCATAGATGGGAGCACTGACCCCTGAATCCCTGGATATGGTGGCAAGAGGTCCAGTCTTGCCGCTTGCCCTTAGGTAAATGAGCTCTCCCATCAGTCTGAGCTCGAGACTTCCCCATCCCTCTTTCAAGGATGTGTCCATAGACCAGTCATCCTGCAAGACACTCCGAATGTGCCTGATAGCAGAGCACGGGCTGTAAGGACGTGGTGCCTCATTCCAGGGTCAAGGAAACCTTCAGATCAGCAGTAGGAGCTGTAGGACTGCTCTTCTCCTGGTTCCTTATCAAATTCTCAGCAAAGAAACCTATGTCACTCGTGTGCTCCAGATTTGTTGTGTTTGGCGTCTTGCAGACAGTGAAAGGGAGTCTAAAGGAACCCAAGTGGATTACTTGCYAACATCTAAGGAGATGATTTCTGTTCCCAGATCTGCTTTCGATGTGCTCTGTGGTCCTTRTRTCAGTCCCTACCATGCYATGTGCAGTCAGGYCACCCAGAGCATGCTTGGGGCCCCMGTTTCAAAGGACTCTCCCAGGAAAGGCTGGACATGGGTGGTCAAAATGCTCTCCTTAACCCCAGATGTCTCTCCTCAATGGRCTTTCAAAGAACTGACAGCCAGTGTAGCTATCCATGTCTCWACCTTCAAAGAGTCCTTGCAGGGAMGATCTGGCCCAGCTMAGCAGTGGAAGGGGGAAAGCAGGAAGGTCCTGGGTGGAAGAACTTTACCACCTAAGAGGGGAAAGAGGGAGGTTGCAGTAACATCTCCAGCTGCTTGCCAGTTCCGTGCGCTGGAGTTGGTTGGCAGAGAGTGAAATCAGCTTGGCAGAGAGTGAAATCTTCACCCTAGGGTGGAAGTTTGGTGGAGAACCTAGGTTGGTGGAGAAGCCYCCTATACTGTAGGAAGAGGAGACTTTGCTGGACTCTGAACATCTCCTCAGGGTTTGGGAGGGAAATGGCAGTAAAAGATGAGGGACCCCTATGTGTGCCCTTCAACTGTGCAAAGACAAGTGTGTCTMGTCAATGCTACATCTTTTCATCATCCTAACGCCAGTCCAAGGATCCATCAGCTGGGCTCCAGGGGCATCCCCAACCCTGGGCTCCTGCTCTTCACCATCCCATATGTCAGCCGTGGCCCTATGGACAACAKAACACTTTTCACAGCAGTATTTGTATTTTTTTAATTGTGAATGGGGGGGTTGTGTGCAGGTCCTTGTTACACAGGGATGTGTCTTCCATTCAGACCAGGGCTTCCCCTGGCTTCGTCAGACGTCTTTCGATGTTACTGAGAAAAAAAAATAAAGAAAGAAATAAACCAGATGTATTTATAAAGGAAACAGAAACCCGCTGCTCCAATGCCTTTGTAGGAGTATTTTTAACAAAACATTTTTTGCAAAATAAATGTGAATTGTAAAGTTTGAAGCATTTGCTTGTGGCTTTCTTTTCTTGGCACGTTCTCTAGCTTCTACCCTTCCCACCAATTCTGCTCTAGCGTAACCATTGCATTAGACAAACACAAGGATATTGATCCCTTGGAGAGTGCAAAGCCTGCCCAGGGCTTATTTGGTGACTGGGAAATGGCTTTATGATAAAACATCATCATTTCCCTGCTTAAACCGCTTAGCCTGAAAAATTAATCGGCAAATGTAGCCATTTGCTCCATTTGCAAATTATCCCCAAGAACACTTGGCTTGGCTTGGCTTGGCATTAACTTGCTCTGTAGGTAAAAAGGTGTCACCAGTATATATATATATGGATCTCTTTAAGGATTTCTGTGGTTGTGTTGGGTTGCTCCTGAACTAGGGACATTGGTGCTTCTCTTGCCCTATCTTCAGTATTTGTGGAGCAAGAGGGAGGACCTCAGTTTGGTGGTACTGCAGATGACCAAAGTCATGTGAAGAGAAGGGGGGAAAATCACGGCCATTGAATGCCTACATCACCACCTCTAGCTTGGGCCCTGTGCTCCAAGTGAATCACAGGCTGTTTTCCCACTCCTTCCACAACACACAGGCGAGGGGCAATTTGGATGATTGATACAACTAACACAGCGAATGGACTGCACAGGTTGCTAAATCTTATAATGTAACRCTCAGCAGCAGTAAAGAGCGTTTGGCTCATAATAAGAATGTCAATAATTCAGTTGATAATCACACATCTACAACATCTGCTTCCAAAGCCCCACTATTTCTTTTACGACAGAAAAAGACATTCCTATGTGGTTTTCAAGAAACTCTTAGGTTTTCTTGCTTAAAATGTTGAGGTAAAAAATTCCACAGTCACAAAACACTTCCGCGGAGCAACGTCCTGATAACAGGGCGCTTCTGGAGCGACTGCCAACTCCAGGCTCTGCTCATGATCAACGGGTGACACTTCTGAAGTGTCTTGTCAGGCACGAGCACTGACAGGGAACACCAGCCTGCAACCGGTGGAGCAAGAAGTGCTCCCGTTGAGGTATTAATAGCAGCGTTCATTCTGGCTCCACTCATCTTTAAGCAGGCAGACAGGACCTAAGGTTGCCCCTTTTTCAAAGGGTCCTCCAAAGCACCTAAGGGGGTTTGGGTTAGAAGTTGTTTCTGCAGTGGGAGCTCTTGCCCTGGCTGAGCGTGCAGGGAAAAGGGGAATGGAAAAAAAGAATGGGGACTCCTGAGAAGATCAAAGTAGTTTTAAGGCATCTGGAAGGGGATGCGGGTGATGTTCGCCCACCAAGTCACCAGCCTTCGGTCCACACAGATCGTAGCTCTCAGTTCACATGAAGATCAAGCACTGAGGAGGGTCTTGGTGAAAGAGCAAGGGCCATGACTGTCTCTTTTTGGGGGGAATGCCCATTAACCACCTAATTGCGTTGGGCATGAGTGTTGGTCTCTGCCGGAAACCTTCTGAATAACTGATGGGACCAGCATTAGCTCCCAGCAAGGTCTGTAGACACACCTGGGCTCTTCATCTGCCTTGGCTTCCCAAGGAAGCGGCATTTCCAGCAACACCAAGACCAGTTTGGCAAGCAAGGATGGGGCAGGCGGGCGCTGCCAGGACCAACACCTGCACCAGGAGTCTGTTAGAAAGAGAAACAACTARTAGCAACCAAAGGAGTGAAGCTAGAGGAACATCTCAGCCTTCCCCCCAGATGTTGTTTTGCTGAGACTCCTTCACAGGAGGCACCGCATCGGATGTCTTCTCCTCTCGACTGGAAGAGAGGTTGGCTTCAGTCAGTAGGAAGCGCTGGGAAGTGGCTGGGAACCCACTTGTGGAGCCGTTTTTACSTTTTGTGGTCAATTCTACTCACCTTGTAGGACAACCTTCAGCATTAGGATGGTTTCTGTGTGCTCCCAAGTGGGTTTCTGTTCTCAGAGATACAGATTTTGCCATCAGTCTGCCTCCAGCTACAATCCTTGCAAAGAACCATTATTGGGCCTTAATATTTCTGATTTTCTCAGGCCTGCTTCCCTGAAAAGACCACAAATGTGGACTTAAATTACACCGTTTGGGCTTCTTAGGACCTCCTTCTGTCTTTGCTAAAGCTGATGTGCCTCCTGCAATATCAATTTCTAACAGGTCCAGGTCTTAATAGAGCCATTCAGGTTAGTGTCTTCTCTATGCAAAAGAGAGAGGTCATGGAAATTGCCAGCACTGCCTATGTAAGGGTATGTCAGGGGAATCTTTGTGCTGGATAATGAGCAAGGATTTATTTTTTGCTTTCCTACCCATCACACACTGTCTTCTCTGAAATATTTTCTCTCTTCTTGCCTGTTGCACTCCTGTGGATTTATATGGATTATTTCTCCCACATTTCATGTCAGAATGCCTCTAATTTAGTGCTGAAAACGATGATCCTGGAGTCATATGGCCAGAAAATATCCTTGCTGGTCTTAACGCTCATGTCTTACACTCTCTTAGACCCCTTCCCAACATGAAATCAGRATTTCTCTTTGCTTAGTTTTGCCTTCTGCCTTGGCACGATGCAGTGGGAGCCGGAGCGGAGTTGACGTGCACTTCCCATACAATTTCCTGCTTGTTTGTGCCTCTGCCAGGTTTGGCCCTTATCTGCTGTTAGACAGAGCTTTAAAAACACCTTTTTTTTTTCCTGCTGTTTTGGAACGTGTTCATGTCATAAGAGTGTAAAATCTGATTTTTTTTGAGCCTCTACTTGTATCCAGGCTATGGGGCTTTTTTATTTTCCCTTGTCCTTTCATGTTCTGCAAACTCCCACATAATGATTTATCTTCCCATCGTTATTACATATAACCCCATCATGCGGCATTTTTCTTAAGATSTTTTATTCATCATTGCTCCTTTGAATGTTTATCTCTCCTTTCCTATATTCCCTCATTTGCTTTTCACCGTTTCGATACATTTTGGGCTCAGATTTTTTTGCATTTTCTCTACTTCCCTCCTGGTCCACTCCACTTTGCTCCTCTTGTGCTCACTACCCAGAGATGTAACGGTGGGCTTGGAATGTTCTCATCAAGGCTTTTTATCCTTTAGCCTTATTATTAATTAAATGCAGATTAGTCCATCTTTTCAGGTTTGCTTACAGCATGAAACTGCCCTTTTCAGTCAGTGTAGGGCTACACTTACCTGTCTATCAGCTGATGCATGTCCTTAGTCTTGAGTAGTGTTTAATTTGTATTAGTAAAGTCTAACTTGTCTTAGTGGTGACTCATACGAATATATATGTATATGTGTGCACGTGTATACTTATGTGTTTGTAAAATTGTTCAGTTCCACTGGCAACCCAAACTCAAGAAACGCAAATTCAAGAGTTTACAATTTGGAGCAATTGCTGGAGGAAGACAAACGGTAAAATTGCACTTCAAAATCAGCAAGGTGGATTTATGGAGAATAAGCAACGCCGTCCAGGCAGGTATATTTGAGGAAATTACAAAGTAACCAGTAAAACAACTAAAACATTCAGCATCTGACCATTCCACCCGAGGTAGCAAATCTCAGGGACAATAAATACAGAAGAGCCTAGTTGGGGGGAAATGGGATGATGACCCAAGAAAAATAAACCTTTCATACAGGTTGAGATCTTTCTTTTCAATATTTATCAAGGGGAAAAAAAATAAAATCAGAAAGATTAATCAACTCATTTCCTTTACTGAGAAGATATAACCTTTATCAAATTGTTTCACTAGTACATGGGAAATAATGTTGTATTTGCAGTTGGTTTGCAGTAAAGAAGCAGATGTTCAGAACACCTGAAAATCGTTATTTGCATTCATTTTTGCCTGCTCTTTCCTGCTGATCTGATGGCTAGTGGAGACCCCATTTTGGCTTTTGTTTCCTCCTTTATCCACAGCTTCTCAAAGCTGTGACCATAAAGAGTTGCTTTATTCTATAGCCTGCAGAAAAGAAGTGGTTCCTCTTTTGGAATCCTTCTGTTCAGTTATTTTGCTACTTTGCAAGCAGATATAACACATTAAGGTTTCTCGGTGCCTTTGCTCTGCAGAGCAATGCCAATATTCAGTGTAATCAGTGTCTTGTGCCATATGTCTCCCTCTCGGGCTCTTTAAGTAGCATCTCCATTGGGTTCCAATGCTTTCTGGATATCTCTCTGAAATAAATCCAGTGGTTTTTTTTTTCCCCACTGAACATCTGTTCTCTTTCTGCACTACTTGGATCCTCTTTTGATTCTCTCTTTATAGTTATCTGTCTTTATTATGGTTCTCAGGGTGTTAGCCGGTTATCATAGGCAGATTTAAGAGACATATCCCAAGGCATTACTGGAGATTATTGTAATAGATCCTAGCTGCCTGCTCTGTCGTTATTGACACAGTGCTCAAGCTAAAGAGATTCCCTTAATGACCCAACATTATTTCTGATCGCGGGCCACTTCCCCGGATCGACATGCTGGTGCTCTTAAAGGGAATAGCGCCTGTAACTGTCCCCCTTATGGATATTACCCCATTGAAAGCCATAAAAAACTGAAAAGCTTCCACATTGAAGGTATCCTCAGTGAAGAAAGAAAAGGAAGAAAAAAAGGAAAGAAAAGAAAGAAAAGGAAGGAAGGAAGGAAGGAAGGAAGGAAGGAAGGAAGGAAGGAAGGAAGGAAGGAAGGAAGGAAGGAAGGAAGGAAGGAAGGAA
>PTEX01000169.1:728684-744505 GCA_003342815.1 Eudromia elegans | reverse complement strand
GTGGTTGAATTTTGGCAACACTTAGGGTGGTATCTGGCAATGAGGCTTACATCCAGGGGGAGAACAAGGTGGTTCCACCAGCTGTGGCAGTTTCATTGCCTCCTGTGTTTGCACATGGGGAAACATGGAGAAAATTAACGCACCCAAAGAAATGTACTTCTCCAATGGGACATACGGAATCCATCGGCAGACAATATCRAGCAAGTAGATGTAGTGAAGGGATCCCACGTCTAAGAAACTGAAGGGACAAATATTGGTACAAAATGGAGGGGATGTGATAATWTTAGTTTTCTTTGTGCTTTGTTTGACAGTGCCTTACTCTGATCAATTAATGGGATAGATTAGAAAGATAGCTTAGATAGAAATTAATGGGATAGATTAATTAATGGGATAGAAAATAGCTAAGACTCTCCAACCAGAAGGCAAGACCATGATCAGCACAAGCCGTTGATCACAGCTCATTCAAATTTCATCTTGAAGAAACAAAGATGCTGCAGAGGTGTCAACCTACATCGATAATGGCAAATGTGCAGCAGCTGTGGGTCTCTCTTGGCTGGGCTTCCCAAGCTGGATGGCCTATGATAGAGTGTGTCCATTAGCATTTGCTCCACAAAACATAAACACCTGCTGCTCTATTTAGAGGAGAGGAAAACACAAGGCTTGGTGATCTCAGCAGAGAGATTTTTTTCCATCCAGTTCTAGTTGGGAAAAACATTTCAAGGGAGAGGAAAAAAAATCACCCAATCAAGGTCACAGAAGAGCTCGCCAATTGAAACTGCTCAGTGGCCTGGATTTATGTTTTTTCTTTTCCAATTAACTTCACCTTCTCTAAGTGGGGATTTCACACCCCTCGTGTGTTAAGTAAATTGGTGTCTGGATTTTTATGAGCTTTGGCAGGAAAAAGTAKCCAGTGAACCAAGAAAAATCCAAAGCTTTTGGATGGGGGGTACCCAGGATTTCAGGCTCCCATCTGAACCAAAGGGTTGATTGTGAGAAGCTCTTTGATGAGTGAAGACACTCATTTTGATGCAATTCATAATTAAATATTGTTGTGTATCTCCGTTCTTCCAGAACCTCCTCCTGCCACAGAAGTTTCATTTGGGTTATTTATGCATCGGTGATGTATTCTGAATGCCTCACTAACATTGACGGATATTACACTTGATGTTTTTCCTTATGTCCCTTTGGTGGTGCAAATGTGAGAAAGGGCAATGAACTTTCGATGACTCTCTTGTATAAGTGAAAAAAAAAAAAGGAATTTTTTTTCCGCCGGGTTCAAAAGTTCAGCGCGTCAAGGGAAATCATCTTCTTGGCACCAACGTATGAGGGGTAGAAGAATTTTTGGGGAGGATTTTCTCTCGGAGCAGAAGATAAATACTCTGAGATGCAAATTTGGAGATTCTCACCAACGCTACCTTTCAAACCACCGTGTTGATAAATTATTTGTTGTGTTTTTATTAACCTCTGTGATCCAACGGCGTGGGTGTGCCATGCTGCGAGCTGCTTGCACTGAAGGACAAAAAGCTCTTGGCGCACCATTCATCGCTGTAATAGCGCCTCCGGGTCCGTTCAGTCTCCGCTTCGCTGAGGTTGGTAGAGTCAAAGAAACAAGGTCTTTCCTTTGACGGCATTGGGAATGGTGGGAAGGAAACATGGAGAAGGAGGAAAGCGGAAACTCCCCCAAATTCCAGCTCTCTCCACAAATCCTCACTGAAGCCACAGCTTGGGCCTCTCCAAATGCAAGCTGCCTTCCACGCACGCYTGTCTAGAGGAGTCTGAAAGGCAATTAAGTCCAAAAATAAATGTGCTGGCAACAAAAGTGCATTCTGGACAAGGGCCATCATTTTAGATGGCCAAGAAAAACCTACCCAGCTTCTATGCACAGGGGCGGGAGAGGAACCCCACAGTGTTGTTAATGAGAATAGCTTTTAGAGTCAACAACTTCCCTGAGTGACAGGCGGTGGGCGTCAAAGGAGCGTTGAGTCATTCAAGCACAGGGCAGAGAACCATGGATGGGCACCTAGACACTTCTTAGCAAGCTTAGAGGGCTTGGGTGTAGAAAAGGAGAGCTTAGTTTCTCTCAGACCCTCTCCTTACTACAGTTAGGCACCAAAACTCAGACTGAGTGTGTGCTTCCTAGTAGTCCTTGGGCAGGTACTCCCCATGGGAAGGCTGCATAYGGGTTGACCTGGTGTCTAGCCTTTCAGCTGGGCACAATGCCATACATTCCTGGYGTGACATCCATCCCACTTGCACCCTTCCGTGTGAAACAGCTCCTGGCCACAAAACCTCACTTCCACTTCTGGGGGATGCAGGAGTACTAGTGCTTTGACCTTAAGGAGAAACTTGATCTTCACCACAATGCCACCAGCCCAGAACATGTGCTTATTCATCCAGTTTTGTGTGAATAACATAGAAATATCAGATGGGGAAAGAAGAAAACTTAGGATTTCTGATGGTGCAATCCTGTGATACTCTGTCAAGGGCGCAGGGAGATATTTTGTGAGTAGTTGCATATCAACAAGAGGGTATGTGGAGACAGTTGTCTGCTTGGGTCCCTGGCACATTTGGAGAATTTCTGCTGGGATGTATGCTGAGCTGCTGACAGCRACGCGCTGGTGCAGCAGAGCAGCAGATTGCCTGTGTTTGGAAAGTGGGAAAGTCACTCCCAACGCTTGCTGAGATGTTTGCAAAATGACGGCGCTCGTCTTCGTAAATGGGGTTTTGCACTCATCTTGGCAGGGCTACGGAGTAGTTCTATGGGATGCGAGTGCCAGGGATGGAGACGAGGTAGAAATTTCCCACAGAGCGACTGTGGTGMCAGACTGATGAGACAGAGGAAGGTTTTGCTCACTGCATTTGCCATCTTCAGCATGGAAGTTTCAGAGCAACCTTGTTGTTCGGGGGCCAACTCTGTCCTGTCCCTGGTCCCTTTTTTTATTTTTTTGCTCTTGGTTAGTGCTCCGTGACTGATGAGGATCTCAGTAAAACACAAATTGATTTGCTTGACTTTCATGGTCACCTCTGGACTGTAATTACTCAGGCAGGAAAAATTAATTAGTCCGGTGTGGGCCGACTGCTGCTCTCCGAGCGCTACTGAATCTTAATTGCAGGGCTCCGGAGAAAGGTGCTGATTCACAACACGGCACCACGGGGTGGGGATTTTTCCAGGGACAGAAGGCGGAGCGGGGAAAGGGGGCTGAAGGTCAAGAGGAGAAATACGGTCGGCTCCAACGGGAGCAGCCATAGGCTCTTCCCTCTGTTTAGCTGCTCTAATGAGCCCATTAAAACCTGGCTRCTTCTTGCTGAACATCCGCTGAAATGGAAAAAGTATTGAGTCATGTGAGTACACGCACAGGTCTCTTTAGGGTCGGCGGGCTCGCTGGGGAAAGCTCGGAGGTAGTTGTTCTCCAAGATCCCGTTTAGCGGTCACTCCCTTAATGTTTTCCAGGACGCCGTTTGCCGYAGCGGGAGAGCACTGAGAATTTACGCTGCTGGAGTCACGTCTGTGCACATACAAACCGACCGTTGGCAGAAAAATTCCCAGCTCCTAGCGCTGAGTGAGGGAATGGCTCTGTTAAGGAGCCATCCCTCTGTTGTTGTTGCTGCGTTCGCTGGATTATTTTCATTTTGGCATCCAATCTGTTGCCCCCGTTTTCCTCCAATTATCTTATTACGAGGTGGAAACGGCAYGCTACGATGTCAGTTTGCTTTTAGTTGCGGATAGAAAGAAATAACAAACGTGTTGGTTGCTGCAGATCCAACAATGGGACATTACTCACCCCTGAGTAATGACTGAGCTGAGGAAATGACAYTCAGTAGCGACGACTCTCCCGACAGTACCCGTGATTACTGCAGCTTGCGTTTGGCTCTACGTTGGCTTCCTCTTCCAATCCGGCAGAACCTGACGTGTTTAATTTGATTATCAGGCGTGTTAAAGGTGTAATTCTTCAAGTATTGGGGTTGAGGAATGGATGAGGTGACCCTATGCTTTCATCTCCAGACCTATTTCCTATGGTTCAGGGATGGAGACATGTCCCTTTGCTAGCTTATCGTGATGTATCTGGGTCACCACGTTGAGCTCAGTTCTGCATGGACTCTATTGTTTCAGAGGATGCTTGGAATTTTCACATAGAAAAGACTCTTTATTCAAAATGAGAGAAATTAATCTTTTTTTCTTGAAAAAAAAATCATTACCATTTAAACACTCAGCTTTTGACAAACTCACTGGTATCTAAAATTGATATTTTAATCAAAGCATTGCTAAACATCTATCAAACTCATTTAAATAATTACCGCTTTGCTTTCTTTACAGTAGACACAGTTTTCTCTAAGCAAATGCAAATGAGTAAACAGGGAGTATTTTGCAAATTGTTTTATTAGCTTTAGAAGAAATCTTCCTTACAACTCGATTGAATGTCTGGAGAAAGGGGGGTGTTTCAGATGCTGCTAATGGAAATCCTTTTATAATCTTAGTCCCCTAAGATAATTTTTTTTCCACTTTCAAGTATTGCACCACGTTGTTTCTGCTATGCCACCTCTGAAATTGCAATCTGTGCAATACATTTGCTGCTGCTGTGCAGTCCAAAGACAACAGAAGATGGGAATGCCTTTTCTCCAGGCCTGTGTGTTGAGAATTTATGGGAGACAGACAATACATTTATTGGGACGGTCATTTTTTAAGGCTTCAGAAAATGCTCCAGCACCAATACCAATGGTTTTTATACCCTCTCTGTCAAGAGCTTCTCTAATAAGCATGCTCCCAAAGCAGGACCTTTGCATCACGTCTATCACAGAWTGCTGCTTAGCCCTAGGACTTTGTTTATGAAGAGGCAGCCAGCCGTGCCATGCGGTGCAAAGGGGGCAGATCCTAACTCCTTCCTTCCCTTTCTTCAGCCCATCATGGACACTGCACAAGACACAGCACTTTCTGCCAGTTCTGCCACCAGGCTGAGTAGAAAATAACTCCCACACATATTTTTTCACATTARACGGGCTGAGTTTTGATTTCACCTGGGCTATTGTTGTACCTAATGTCCTATTAGGTCATTTTTACCAGGTAGCCTGTCACTGTCCYAGATTCCACATTGTCATTAATGTTAAATTATCTTCAGGATTGGAGATAATAGCTAACTTTTATCTATTTCTGCTTCAAATGTGCACCTGTCCTAATTTTCTTTTTGTTCCATTTAGTTTCTGTATCTTAAGTACCATTTACTATCATTAATTTTCATTCCGTATGTGGGGTCCTGCTCAGCCGGGTTTTTGGTCATTCTCCCTCGCCRTTTGCAGTGTCACCTCCGAAACGCTCCTCTTCTCCCGGCTCTCTCCCTTTGGAATTCTGAATTTTAASTAACGCTGCCTTCCCTGCACTCAAATCCCAGAGCTGCTTAGTCAAACTCAATTATTCATTTCCTTAGATTTCAAAGTTTGCCTTTCTAAGCTCCAAAACATTCATCCCAGACCTACTTCTGTCCATCTTGRAATTTAATGTGAGAAAAGTCATCTCATACTCACACTTCATTCAAATTTCACAGGATGTAAAGCCATATGGGAACAAGGTCTGAAACGGTCTTATACTTATTCACTCTTTTGTGAAGAAACCCATTACCTAAAGTATCTGAGCCAGCTTCAGTGGTGGTTAACCTTCAATCTATTTCTGGGAAAGAGATCTCCCATAAATCAAATAAGCAACAGAAATTGCTTATTTGTCTGATAATTATACAAAGACAGTAATTACCGCAAAGTTTGAGACAGAAGGCACAGAGCAAGATGGTAAGAGCGTCTTCTCCTGAACTTTCCAGCCCTCCTGGTAGTGATTTATACCACAGAAACCAGACCATCCTCTTTGGAAGGCTACTTACATGTCTTAAAACTCAATKGTTTGGCTTTATTTTATAATCTAAAGTGAGAATATATTTTTTTTTCTTTTCTGACAGTTCTTGGTATGGGRCAGGGGGAAATTTTCCTCGTCTTCTGTGAGATCTCTGAAGTCTTCTGCAACTTCATGGTGTGCTACATTATTGCTTCTAATGAAGGGTATAAGCCATYCCAGATAAGGCCAATGAAATAAAAACACGACAATGAAAACGATATTTTGATGTAAACCAGCTGCAAAACACATTCACCTTTTCCAGAAACTACTAGGAAAGAAACCTCAAGCCCTAACGTGCCAGAGCTGTGACCAAAGCATGAGCAGAAACACCTTTTCTTCCCACAAAGCTGGAACGTTCTCCGTTCGCCTGCCTGGGTGGGAAGAGCAGTGGAGCTCATGGATTCAGCATGGATCCGGCAGTGGAGCTGGATTCAGCTCATGGCTGATATGGGGAAGGAGCTAAAGGAAGCTCTGCTCCCCGGGCCTCCGCTTCTCCTCCCACTCGCTGGCTGTCTTGTCTGCTTATGTTCCCCTCTCTCAAATTGCTTCTGATAGGTGTCTGTGCAGCATCCAGCGCAAGTTGGTTCCAGGCTCCAGCGAGACCTCTGGGCTCCACCGTAGCACAAAACAAATAACAATAGGGAGGGTAATTACGAGAGTCAAAGCACGCCGGCTCGGCATCATTAGCCGTGCCCTGGGAAAAATAACCTTTTAATCAGTCTGATATGTCATCTCTGGCCTTCTTCACTGTCACGGGCTATCCAGCAAGGTCCCTCCTTCGTGGTTTTCTGCTCCACGGCAGGCCTGGTGCAGGAAATGCTGAAACCTTTCATGTTTTCACAGCGTATAGCCCCACAATGCCCCGTAGTAAGCTATTATCCAGGCATCATTAGGCAAAGTGTATACATCTCCTAGGCCCATCTCATGAAAGCAGGACATTTACCGTACATGAGAAGAGCAGGGGTTAATGCAATGACAAAGCAAGATGTTCAATGCCAGAGTCATGTCTGGATGAGCAATAAAGACAGACCGTGAAACGCCTTGCACAGGGTGGGGGGAGAYGAAAATCGACCATTTTTAGCAGGCACAGTCTCCATTTCCCGTATTACTTCCTTCTTTGTGTTTTTATTTCTGAATTTATGTTTAGTTTGGAACCTGTTTGGGTTTTGAATACTTCTGAAATCATACTGGGATAATTTGCTAGCCTCTCCTCCAAKATTCTGATATCTCCTGTATCACTTATGCTGTGCGCCCAGCTGAGCTCCCCGATGAATTTCAGAYGCAAGACGTGGAGTAAAAACACCATCACAAAGGGGCAAGAGCAGGAGGTAGCTCATGTAGTCACATAAATATCCATTCTCTCAAAAAGTACACCAGGTCAACCCGCCTGGACCAGCAAGGGGAGCACCCTCTGTYCAAGCGCTGGAACAGGGATCCCGTATGGCGTTCAAATGGTTGGGGACATTTAAAACTTGACCAAAGAAGTCCCCGGGCAACATGAAAGGCTGACATTTCTGTTGCTATAAGTGTRTGTTTTGGATTGACAATATAATTAACTTTATTTTAATTTAATTAAAGATTGTGATAAACAACACTGGGTCCCTGAGAAATCCCTTTTTCTACCTCTCCTACTCGAGGGAAAAATTTCCATTGCAAATCTTTGTTTTGTATCTTTTAATGAAATCAGTTATTAATCCAACAAATCATTCTTCCTTATCATATACCTATTTACTTGCCTTCAGGGTCTTTTACGGGGAACCTTATCAAAAGCGATTCCAAAATCCAAGTAAATTACATGTATTAATGTCACCTTGCTCTCCGATTTTATTAACTTTCCCAGGTTAACAAGGCACACTTTTCGCTTCGGAAGCTGTGGCAGTTTGACCCAATCAAGCTACACTGCATTTATCTAGATGCTGTAGTATTTGATTCTTAATTAGACTGTTTCTCTGGGACTAACGTTCCCGATACCAGTGGGCAACTTTCTAATCTTCTTGGGTAATTGCTATTAGTACAGATATAAGGACTGGTGCAAAGACCACTGAAGACTTTGGGAAAAACAGTCTCAGAAACCCCTGCTAATCCTTTAGAGAAACATATTTCAATCTCGGTTAGTCAGCAAGGCAGCTCCAAAGCTTTGCCCCTAATTATTTTAACTTTTTTCAAGACCTTCTCTGCTAACAAATGCAACAAAGAACACCAAAGCCCAAAACAAGAGGTTTCTGCCTCCACAATATGATTTTTTTGTATTATTCTTGCTATTGTGCTTTCTTTTTTTATTATTCCTCCTGTTGACTGGACATCTGTCCTTAGTATATTCTCCTTAACCTCCTTGTCTCCATTTGCCTACCTTGAAAATTGCCACCTTAAATTTTTTTTTGCTAAACGGATTTTTGCTCTTGACCAAATCTTGGGTTTTCTTCAGCAGAACAGAGAAAGGGCTATGTGACAGATTCAATCAAAAAAAAATAAAGGAAGGGAAGAACCAGAAGCTGGTTTCAGTCTTTCCTATGTTACCATTTTGCTGGAAAGAGACATTCCTAAGCAAAGTATAAGTGACAGCAGCACATGGAACTTAGGAAGACACCAAAGGCTGGGTCCTAAATGCTATATAAACGCAATATAAAACTGATACTTTAAGGCCACTTTTTGGCTTTAAAATCTGATGCACAACTTGCAATGYTGAGTTTATGTGGGCAGCAGCATCCAGTGCCATGGTTATGTGGAGCAGCGGAGTGGACCGGGCTCCCCGCATGTGGTTTCTTGTTTGGAAGAGTTATTATCCTGTTAGCATCTCACTACGTGAKCATCTACCAGCTTCTGCATGTTGTTCTGCCTCCCCTCGTTAAACCAGGAGACCAGGTAAACCACGAGTGTAGAGGGGTGAGCTGACGCCTTTCCATCTTCATTCACATGAGCTTTCTGTTAGACTCCACCTGAGTCTAAAATCAACATGATCTTAGACTCAGCCCGAATATTTCTCGTTTTTTTCTCAATATTTCTTCCTGTCTCTCTGYCCCCAGCACTGATTTTATTGGCACTTGTGCATATCGAGGACTAAGCCGCTTTCCCCATTCCCTCTGCTTCTTCCCTGGACCTTGCCTCCCTTCTCCGGGCTTGGGCAGCATGGTCTTGATCAAAGTAGCCACGTGTCACTTGGATCCCAAGCTACAGGGAACCCAGCAGAGCTGGGATAGCTGCGGAGCACAGCTGCAGACCAAGAGGAGACCACCAATCGCCTGCCCTTCCGAACTGCTCGTCGGTCTTCTGCAGGACGTGGGCTGTGATTCCTGCCAAAAGCAATCTCATCTCTTCGGCACCCGTCCATGTCTTCTCTTACCGGACCCTCGAGGTATCCAGTCAAACAACTCCCCGCCTTCACCCTGCYCCATCTGCCTGCCCCACATTCACCCTCCCTCGGGGTCTGTCTTGTCTTTGCGGCAACTGTAGTCCCTGCTGCTTGACCCGCCACCTCCCARTTGGCCAGGGTTGATCTACTGGAAACAAGAAAAGCTGTAAATAACAGGCAGAGAGGGGGAATACGTAGCAATCTCTGAAAATTAGACATTGTGAAGAGCAGAAAATTGATAAAGGGAGCTAAGACCAGCAGAGAAAAATCCACGGTTGCAATCAATAAAATAAAGTAGTTTTTCGAGTACTACTTTGGAAACAAAATATCTGGTAATGACACAGCTTCACGACGAGAGGAGTATTGCTTCAGTGAGAAATAATGCCACGAGGAAGGAAGCGAGCATGTTTTCATGCACTTTGCTCCCTATAYGGGAGAAGCGGGTTGGTGAATGCTGGATGCCTTATGAGATTGCATATTTTCCTGCTAAAGGGAATTCTCGGTAAGGGTGTGGATTTTCAGACCACCATCAATATTCAAGGGTCTTCTCCCTCATGTATTTAACTTTCTTCTTACTCTGTTTATCCCCCTAGACATCCCATTGCTCTTTCTGCTATATCCAACACAGACTCAGGACGCTCAGCACCACAAAGCCACTTTCACCCCAAATCAGGGATTTCTGCAAACCTCAGAGTGAATATTGAGGCAATGCTATCAAAGACTGGGATCAGTGACGAAGAGGATGCCGCACGCGGGAGTGACAACAGTGACAATGGAGAGGACAGCGACACGGGTTGTGCAGAGGTTCTTCCACATGAACTCACGTGTCCATCCCGGTGCAACACTTAGGCAAGTTGTGAAATTGGGATCCAGAGCATGAAATTTATGCCTAGGCTTAGACACTTAGAGCAGTCTCTTATAAGACACTTAGGACTGCGTTGTGCCCTGCAATGGGAGCACTTAGCTGAGGAGCAAAGGTTTGCGCCCCACCGCTCTGCTGCAGCCTGCAGTTAGTTGAGATGAGGGAAACAGAAGTGTTGCCCTTATTCAGTGTACCAAGCTTGAAACTGGAATAAAAGCATGGAGATGATAGATGCAGGGGACAAGCAATAAGAAGACCCTCGTGTTCTACTGGAAGATCCGTGTTTCTACTAGAAGAACGTCTTTGGCCAAACCTGGAGCAGGAGCAGACACAACCTTGCCCACATGCAGAAAATGTGCACCGGGTCACCTGGATGCATCCCACGTTTCTACGCCCACACCCCCATGCCGCTGGTGGCCCTGATGGYGGGAGATGAGCCCCGGTCCCCGCTCGTTGCTCCTTCTGGAGTTTGCGACGGCGGCTCCTCCGAGACGCCTCCTCAACGCGGCGAGCTCATGAATGTGACAGATCCTTCAATATTGTCAACCATAAGCCACTCCGTTGCCGTAGCAACTGCCTCCTTCGCCCAGCTCCTGGGGGCTCCTCGGGTCTGCTTGATATTCACCTTGACACCTCTTCGGGAGACCTCGGGGGAAAGCAGGATGTGTGAAAACACCTTGTGTTTGCTGGGCCAGGGTAATTCCTGCCCATACAAACACGGGGATGACATCAGCTCCGAGAAAGGGGCTCTCACCTCCTGAATTCCTGGCTGTCTCCCACTTGCCTCCCCTCTTGCCTGGCTTACGGGCTACAGAGCCAAACCTGGCAGGAGCCTGGAGCTCCCTTTAATCGGAAAGGCKGGATTCTCAGCTATGCAGAGAGGATTAGGAGAGAATATGTTAAATATTGACCCCAAATAACATGATTCCTCTGTCCTTCTGATCCCCTCCATCTGGCCAGTGTTCTCTACGGAAGCGYTGAGGCTCCCTTCCTCCATGTCCAATCATTCCTTCCTCGTTTTCCATGCTTTAAGCACTGCAGCTCAGCCCCCTAATTTGCCTTCCTTCCAGGTGGTTTCTCCCTGAAGACTTTGCCCCGTGCARTCTTTTCCTGTGCTCCTACGCTTCCTTGCCCATGCTATTCCCATTCCCTAGGTCCTACCAGTACACAGACACAGCATTTCCATACACAGCTACCAAGTGCTGTCCCTCACCCCTAACACCCACTGGAGTGAAGCATGAATAYGGCTCATAAGGGCCAAGGATAACATTTAATAGCAGGGGGATGCCAACTCAGACAAATGTTCAAGAGAGGTAGCCAGTAATAAAAGAGAATAAATGAATTTCCAGGCATTTCCACTGCTTTTCCCAGCAGCTGTTAGTGGTGGCACCGTGGGATCTTCTGCTGTAGACAGGAGCATCTCATATCTCTTCAGCACTCCTACCTATGGGTGGATTTGGTTTGCTTAACGATATGTCACACTGGAGATATCCAGATATCCCCATTAAAAGCCAGTCACAGAATGAAGAGAGATTCACATGGTCATTCTGGAAGGCAGGGATAGAAATATGTCCTCTTCTCCAGCATCCCTGATTTCATGCAATCGCCCATTTTCTCTTTCCAAAATGGGAGGGGTTGTTACCTAGTTAGGTGGGACGCCTTCCAAGAAGGATGTAAACTACACAGAACCACAACAGCTCTTAGAAAGACAGGGGGCAATTTATGTTCCTKGGTTTGGAGCCCAGGAGCAAACAGCCTCTGATTGCACCTTGTTTGGAGACTTCGACTCCTGCCTGCCAAACAGCCACCTATTTTCCTCTTTCAGATCAAGAAGGACGTTAAGCCATTTGTTTCTCCACATGCAAGAAGCAGGGAAACTGAGGCAAATTTGATGGAGCAAAAATTATCACTGGTTTGGTCGCTCCATCTGCAGCAGTGTTGGGTGCTGGTGGCTTGAGGAAGAACCTCCTCTGCTCTGCTGATGCAGTGGCTCAAGCAGCAGGGAAGAGAGCGTCCTCCAGCCCATTTCCCAGCACTGGAGAAAGGGGATTAAACCTGTGCTTGCTTCAAGCCGCCCTTCCTCGCTGCCTCTTGCTTTGTGAAAGGTTTAAAAACCCCCTGGGTTTTATCCACATCCCCATCTCAGTGAGGGCCTGTCCTGCCTGGTGGGGCTGCAGGTAGCAGAGGCCACCATCAAAGCAGAGATAAAGGAGCTTGACAAGCCAGAGAAACAAGTAGGACTGTCAGAAACTCTTTCTGCTCCCCGTTTCTCCAGCTTTGTTGGATTTCCACATGACRCTAAACAACCAGCAGATGATAAAAAGCCAAATAAACCAGGCTTTTCCTCATTCCTAGCTGAAACTCCTAGCAACAAGATAAGAAGATGTGGTTCTACAATGGGGWGGAATAGGGAAGGGAAGCAGACCGTTAACGTCAACGTAACTTTGCTGCCCAGGCAGGTTTAATGAGTGATAAGACATAGGGTTAGGATGCAGAGCCARTGCTTAATCCTAGGCTGGGCAATCCTAGATCTTGAGCAATTGCTCAAGAGCACATTGGAGCAAACGGAGTCTTCCTGGGTTCAGGAAAAAATATACCGGGACCATTGGATTGGCCTTAGTTTGGGTACCAGCAAATGATGGCTCTGGAACATGGATTTGGCTCAGGATGACTGGGATCTGCTATGGGTTATTAGAGATACCTAGGGGAGCTACCACAGCCCCCAGCACCTACTTTGGGCTAAATTGCTCACACTTTTCACACCAGAATTGGAAACCTTTGGGTGTATTGAACTTTTTAGAGCTGCTGCAGGTAACGGTGGGCTCCAGGGAGTCTGGCTCAAATACGGTCCATTTTTTTGTTTAATCAGCTCCATGTGAACCCGTCGTCTGTGAGTTTAGGGAGATAAATAAATAAATAATGAAAAAAAATGTTGCAAAGGGCGACTGGGGCAATTCTGTGGCTAGATCTTGGATGCAGGTGGGGACATCGTGGATCCAAACAGCAAGAGAGTAAAAGGATCAAAGCTCAGTCTCCAAAGGCTGAGTTTATAAAAGAAAACACTTGGCCCATTCGCTGTTATTCTTCTTGGTGTTTCTCTTCCATTGTTATCATAAGGCACTGAAGAAATATCATGGAAAAGATTCCACCACCACCACCTTCCCCCGCCCCGCCAAGAAAGAAAGAAAGAAAATTCTGTCATTTATTTCCTCCAAAAAAGAAAAGAAAGGAGGAAAAAAGACTGAAAATGTTTCTGTGGTCTAACAAGGCCATTCTGGAATGTATTAGAGAAACAGAAAAGAAAAAATCCAAAGAGCGGCTTTGATGCAGAGCCTTTGAACACCCTGAGCTGTGAGAAACAGCCCTGACCCGTCCGTGTCCTGATGAAAGGCAAGGAAGGGACTCGCCACACTAAAGCCGGGGGTAGTCACCTTGTCTGTCAAAATCCTGAGAAGGTGCCAGGCCAAAAAGGCACCGGGGAGGGAAAGGAGCCGGATGGATTTAAAGTGCTGCTTGGGGAAAAGCAACGTGCTTTTGGCTTTGGGATCTATATACGCATGGTGAATTATTTGCGAGGTAGCACACACATCCTCACTGAGTGCCTTTTAGAAAAGATGCTTATAAATATATTAAATTGCTGCGGCGCCGAGACATCTAACGCTGAATCCGTCTCCTCTTCCATGCTGTTTAGGACTCTTGTCTTGCCATTCTCGTACAGGATAAAACTTTGTTTCCTTAAAATACGGTTTGATAAGACCTAAAGCAGCCAGGATCTTAAATTCTCTTTTGCAGGAAGAAACCCTAGATTTGTCACTCACCTGTCTGTACAATTTATCCGAAAAATTGGGTGGTTTTTGTGTTAACCTACTTGCAAGCAGGAGTTTAGGAATGTCTTCCTCGAAAAAATACCTTGATGACTCTCTCAAAAGCTTTAGCCAAAGTTTCCCCGGTCGTGTGAGCTGACTGCTTTCTACACCCTTTGACTGGGCGAGCGAGATTTTTATCGAGCCTTAAGGCTCTTCTAATCTCTCCGATAAACGCCGCTCTTCTTGCAGGACAGGTATACAGCTAATGGTCTTCCATGGCTGCATTCAAGGTGACTCATGAAACTGAGCGTGAGCATCTTTCCTGGGCCGCTTAGAAGAAGAAAAGCCTCTCGCAGCTGAGCGGTCCGGATAGAAACACCCCCGGGTTCGTGACTCGCAGTATTTGGCCCTGCAACATCCTGCCACTTTGTAATAGAAATAATACACGTCTTACTCACTCAGACCTAAATTGCTCCCCTCCTGCTGCCTGCRGAAACAGATTTTTGGCAGTGTCCTGCCCAAGTCCTCCATCCCTCTCCCTGCTCCCCAAGGCCTTGTCTTTCCAAGCGGTGCTCCTGTCTGCATGCAGGTAGGRGCAAAGGAGCTGGGAAGCAGGCGGCTCCATACAGGGCATCCTTAGGCCAGACAAYGTGGCCTTTTCCTAACCCCTTGGGAAGTCTTGGATCTGCTCCTTGCCTCGCATTTTGCAGAAAACATCTGCAGAAATGCATCTTTCTTGAGAYGTACCTGCAAGCTGGAACAAGTACCCTGTGGTTCAAGGAAGAGGGACAGAAGCCTTTGTGGAGCAAATATCTCCACTGAGCCGTGTGAACTAGCCCCAAGGAGCATCATRCCTTTGCAGGAATGCAAGAGAAAGGCACCGTCCTGCAAGCTAATGCTGAGCCTGGGAAGGAGCTCAGCCACCAGGGTTCGTCTTGAGTAGAGGAATTAGCACGCCAGAAACTCCATGCGGAATTGGGAGGAAACAGAAGAGGATTGGATCTGGTTTAACTTTCCAAGCTCTGCATAAACCTRTTCACCAATCCAAGGACACACGTGTCCAGCAGTCCCAGCAAGCTCGCTTGGGCATGACTTGGAGGCTAAAGSATTTCAGCAACTGTCCCCTAACAATGTGACCTGGGGTCCTCTTGACCTCTGAGACCGTTTTTGAGGGAGAAAAGTCTTTTTCTGATGGGTAAATTCAAYATTTACGGTGTAATTTTGTGGGTTAAAGCAACGTTGCTTTCTCTTGGCTGTATCTCCWGGTTTGGGTCCAGGGTCTGCAGATCATGGCATGACTGAGCTCCGTGAGCTGACTTGGGTTCTTGGTGGCTTTGGCGAGGGACTTTGATAACTGCTTTTGAAGGACTCRCTAAATCGCCTCCTCCGCAGCTGCTTTGCTGACACACTCAGAGCAGGCGGAGGAAAACGCAATATCCCCTCGCAGGCGCCACGCTGGCTCCCCTGCCATGACCAGTAATGAAGGTCAAGCACTTCCAGCGGCAGCAGAGCCACGCGTGCAGGCTGGTGTCACCCAACCGGGCGCTGTGCAGGGGGAGACACCACATCACCAACAGCCCCGACAGCCCTCCAGGCTAAACAGGTGAAAAGACAGAGAAGTCACTTGGAAAAGCCTCATTCCAGATAGAGAGAAGGAGAGGAATCTGAGGGCTTGAGAAGGGTTATAAATAATGTGGTTTCTTTGACTGAGATCATTTTTTCTCACAGAGTTTCATAAATGAGTAATTTGATAATTAAAAATTTCCAGAGAGAAAACAACTCATAGTTTGAAGTGCTAGATAGACCTCTGTTGAACAGCGTTTGTAATAAAAATACTCTAGCTGTATTTATCAATTAATAGAAATTTTTTTCTTTCTCCCTCAGTTCGACTGGTTTGAATAAAGTCCAAGACACTGCTTTGTCACAGCA